>QXTE01000107.1:4426899-4527640 GCA_003942145.1 Platysternon megacephalum | reverse complement strand
CCCCTGAATCCCCCCACACACCCAGCCCTCTGCCCTGACCCCCCCACACGTCCAGCCTTCTGCCCTGCACCCCCACAGCCCTCATCCTGCCCCCCCTCCCCCCCAGGTCTGGGGTCCCAGCTGCCAGCCCATGCCAGCCAGCGTCCCGGCCGCAGGCCGCGCTCAACCTGCTCCAGGCCTAGGTGAACAGAACCCCAGGCTGGCAGCTTAAGATCAGCATTTTAATTTAATTTGAAATGAAGCTTCTTAAACATTTTGAAAACCTTGTTTACTTTACCTACAACAATAGTTTACTTATATAATATAGACTTATAGAGAGAGACCTTCTAAAAAACGTTAAAATGTATTACCGGCACGCGAAACCTTAAATTAAAGTGAATAAATGAAGACTCGGCACACCACTTCTGAAAGGTTGCCTACCCCTGGATTAAAGGATTATAAAACATGCCTTATAGGAGCTCAACTTATTTAGCTTAACAAAGAGAAGATACAGGGTGACTTGATTACAGTCAGTAAGTACCTACATGGCACCCCTCTTCCTGCGATTCACCATGGCTCTCAGCCAGCCAGTAAAACAGAAGGTTTATTAGATGACAGGAACACAGTCACAAGCAGCGCGTGTAGGTACAACCAGGACCCCTCAGGAAAGTCCTTCGGGGGGGGGGGGGGGTTGGGGGCTTCGACCCCAGCCTTGGGGTTCCCTTTTTTTCCCCCCCCCGCCCAAAACTGAAACCCAAACCCCCTCTAGCCATCTCTCTCCCCCTTCCCCCAGCTCCTCCCCTCCCTTTGTCCAGTTTCCCGGGCAAAGGTGTCACCTGGCACCTCCCCCCTCCTGGCGCAGGTTACAAGCTCAGGTAACTCAAGTAAAATCATCCCCTGCTATCCCGTCCCCAATGCAGACAGTCGACATTCCCAGGTCAATCCGCCCCGCTCCCTACTGCGTCACACATGGGCAACAAATATTTAATAATGGGCTCTTCAATCTAGCAGAAAAAAGTACAAAACACACTCAAATGGCTGGAAGTTGAAACTGGACAAATTTACACTGGAAATAAGGCATACATTTTTAACTGTGAGAGCAATTAACTATTGGAACAACTTATCAAGGATCATGGGGAATTCTCCATCACTGACCATTTTAAAATCAAGATTGGATGTTTTTCTAAAAGATCTACTCTAGGCCTGTGCTGTACAGGACGTTAGACTAGATGATCACAACTGTCCCTCCTGGCCTTGGAATCTATGAACATCACACCCTTGTGCGATAGGCAAATATCCCCATTTCACAGACAGGGAAAACTCAGGCTACATACTGATTGAGGCCAACATCTGGAAACTCACTATTTAGGTGCCTAAATACAGATTTATGTAGCCCAAGTTTGAACATTTTGGCCTAAAGACTTGCTCAAGGTCACACCACCAATCAGCAGCATGGCCTTCTAATTCCCCACCCTGGGCTTTTTCATCGATTTATTCATAGATTCCAAGGCCAGAAGGGACCACTGTTATCATCCAGTCAGACCTCCTGTATAGCAGAGGGCACATAACTTCCCCAAAACAATTCCTACAGCAGATCTTTTAGAAAAACATCCAATCTTGATTTAAAAATTGTCAGTGATGGAGAATTCACCATGACACTTGGTTCACTGCTCTCACTGTTGAAAATGTATGCCTTATTTCCAGTCAGAATTTGTCTAGTACCTTTCTCTGCTAGATTGACAAGCCCATTATTAAATATTTCAACATTAGGCCACAGCCTGTCCCTAGAGCCATCTCTACTCCTTCCCATACAAGCACCACCAGTACAGCCATCTTTGTGTTAACTATACTGCACCGTTTGTGCATTTAGACTGCTGGGGAAGGGACCTTGTTTGCTGTTTTATCTATATTTTTTATAACTGTAAAGTGTCATGTGCATCTGTGGCACTAAAATGTATAAAAATCATTAGCTTCTCCAATAGGCAGCACTGATGTAACCATCTCTGCCTTTACAGGCACCATTGCTACGTCAACCAGCCTTTCATATCTTTATGATGGATGTGGCGGGCCTCTCTGACTGATCTGTGTTTTGCACCATCTATTACAGGGGTCGGCAACCTTTCAGAAGTGGTGTGCCGAGTCTTCATTTATTCACCCTAATTTAAGGTTTTGCGTGCCAGTAATACATTTTAATGTTTTTAGAAGGTTTCTTTCTATAAGTCTATAATATATAACTAAACTATTGTTGTATGTAAAGTAAATAAGGTTTTTAAAATGTTTAAGAAGCTTCATTTAAAATTAAATTAAAATGCAGATCCCCCCGGACCGGTGGCCAGGACCCAGGCGGTGTGAGTGCCACTGAAAATCAGCTAGCGTACCGCCTTCGGCACATGTGCCATAGGTTGCCTACCCCTGATCTATTATACCTTTGGACTGACATCTAATATACCAACATAGCTGGTGGTCAATCCATCTGCTTTTTCCTAATCCATTGCTCCATCTCATCAGCTCCTTTGCTGACTGTACATTCAATATCTTTCCATGGTTCATAACTGGGACGCTCTGAGTTTCTAAGGACATATGGGAACACTGAACCTTTGTCCTACAGGACACACTGTGTCTAGCTCCTATTCACTTTCTGGGTTAAAGTCCACGCTCTGGCTTTTCTTCCTTTCTCAGCTTCCTGGTGCATTTCCAATGTCTCTTTTAAAATCCCTCTCAGCACAGCTCCCAGGGGAAAGCAAGGGAAGCCTTCCTTTGATTCAAACACAAATGCCTTCCTGAATTCAAAGGGAACAAGCAATGGGGACTGCGGAGCTCTCAGTAGATGGGAAGCCTCATGACTCCTCTTTCACTCCTTTCCTTTCTTTTTCTCTCTTTCTGCCATATTATTTTATTTATCTAACTGGAAAGGAAGGAAAGTCGAGGTTTCATACTGTTTCATCTTGATTTAGTCACTTTTATATCTCACAAATGCATATGCAGATTTCTCTGCTTCTTTGTTTATTGAGCTTCAATAAAAAGGTTATAAAAATGTCTTTTTTGATTGTTAATTGCAATTTCTCTTTTAATATGCAAGTTGGGCTGGCTCTCCTCAGAGACTCCCCGAGCCTCTCTGCAAATAATACAGCCGCCTAGTTCTAATGTGAGCTGCCTACTATGTATTTACTCAGCCATCAAAGCACAAAGAAGGTTGATAGGCTGCTCCTCCATCCCCACACCTCAGCCTGGGGCTTTCAGAGATCTCAGCTTTTGAAGTTCACATTACATTGTGGAATCCCAGCCCAAGCCGGGAAGTGTAGAAGAACATTCAGAAAAGTAGAGAGTCCCCAGGATGCAGAGACCCCCTTCAATAACCAGAACCCTTCTTGATTTCATTTATTTAGCCACTGTCCACTGGGCCATGCACCCAGAGGGGCACCCAGAAGGACACCCGCCCCAGGATCCACCGAAATGTAGGGCTGACTGACAGGGTACTGGTACTGGCCCCTCGGCTGGGTGAACGACTCCACCTCAGACTCTGATGACAAGTCAGCCTGCAGGGACCATGAAGGAGCAGTCCCCATCAATTTCACTAGCTGGTGCTGAGGGTCCAGTGAATGGTGACGGAGCAGGGAAGCCTTAACCGACCTCAGCAGGGTCAGTTTCCCTCTGGACAGTACCAGAAAACCTGGTACTGAATAGAAGCTTGGGGCAACATGCTCCCTTCTGCTCGTCTTCACCACTGGTGCTGGTGGTACCGAGACTGCCAGTAAGTCCCTGGCTACAACAAGTGCCTCTGGGGTTAATGGCACCGTGATGTCCCCCTGCTGCTGGTGGTTGATCCTGCACCAGACTCAACAGCACATGCAAGCAGGGAGGAGTCGATGGTGCAACCTGAGGAGTGGGGGTAGGGAAGTGGACGGACACAGGTTGCACCCTGCTGCACTCCTCCAGGTCGGGGAAACATCCCCTCTCAGACTGCTGCTTTTTGTGCTTCTTTCTCAGCATCGGTGAAGAGGAGAGGAGTCGAGAGTCCCATGCCACAGGAGGAGCGCTCCGTACCAATGCAGAGGTACTCGGTACCGAGTCCTACCGGCTTGTCTCCAACATTGGTCTGAGTGCAGCTTCCACTAGGATGGACTTTAACCTAGCTTCCCCGTCCTTCTTCGTACGAGGCTTGAACTGGCGGCAGATCTGGCAACACTCTTGCAGGTGAGTCTCCCCCAGACACTTCAGACAGCTGGAGTGTGGGTCACTCACAGGCATGGGCTTGCCACAGGATGCACAGGGTTTGAAACCTGGAGCATGCCCGGCTCCAGGAGCAGAGAACACCCCGCTAGACAGATGCGAGAGTCTAACTATTTACACTGACTACTAAGAAGATAAACTGAAGACAACAACTCTTGGGAAAAAGAAAAGAGGAATGGAGGAAAAAAAGAGAGAACCACTGAGAATCGCCTTGCCGAAGCAAGAGAAGCTGTTCCAGCAACCATTACAGGCGGTAAGGAGGAACTGACAGGGTGCAGGGCTGGCTGGGCCCCTTATACCGGCTCATGAGTGCGTGGCACCAGAGGGTACTAGAGCCAGCCTGACGGATACCACTGAGGGGAAAACGACGGTGCATGCGGCACACGCACACCTAGCATGGAATAGACACAAGCAAGCACTCGAAGAACCACCCAGACTTTTGGGTATCTTTGAGGTTTATGGGGGCATTCTACCAACCATCCATTGCTACTACAAGTTGGATAGAATGGACCCACTTCCATGAGCTGCTTACACTAAGCCTAGACCAGCTGATAGGAGGATGGGGAGATTTGAAGCCAGTAGCCCTCTGTGCCTGCAGCCATTCTGCACGTTGCAAAGCAGCTCATACAGGAGCTTCCCAGCATGCACTGCTCAGAAGGCTCCGAGAAGAGAGCCCCTTCTGAGCACGTGCTAAGCGTAAGCTCATTGCTGCCAAAGTTTGGCTGGCAGCACTCTGTGTCACAGGAGAAATACCCAACAGACAGTACTGCAGTTTTCTCAGCCACCTGTTTTCTGGATGTTTGCCCACAGCCCCAACCACTGCACAACTCAGCACAATTCCCAGCCTGTGTCTTGGAGAGGTCCAAGACTGATAGAACAGGTGGGGCTGTAGTTCATGACTCGGGGCATTAGCAGAGCCAGATGAATGAGGAGTTTGCACAATGACAGCCTTTGGCCAGTACTTATAGAGCAGGGGTCGGCAACCTTTGAGAAGTGGTGTGCCAAGTCTTCATTTATTTACTGTAATTTAAGGTTTCGGGTGCCAGGGGCCGGTGGTCGGAATCCCAGACTGGCAGCGGGCTGAGCGGGGCCGGTGGCGGGACCCCGGCTGGCAGGGGCCGGTGGCCGGAACCCCAGACCGGCAGCGGACTGAGCCGCTCATCCCGCTGCCGGTCTGGGGTTCCGTCCGCCAGCCCCTGCCAGCCGGGGTCCCGGCCACCGGCCCTGCTCAGCCCGCTGCCAGCCCCCGGCCCTGCTCAGCCCGCTGCCAGCCCGGGGTTCCCTTCATCCAGGCCAGGGCCGGCTGCCACGATCCTGGCTGGCAGCAGAGTGCCTCTAAAAATCAGTTCGCGTGCCGCCTTTGGCACACGTGCCGCAGGTTGCCGACCCCTGTTCTAGAGCTTTGCTTTCAGGAAAGCGGAAATTCACCAACTTCATTGGAAATGGAAACACAAAATTATCAAAAAATGTTGAAAGAAAAACCAATATCACCTTGTCAGGGTGTCTCTCCCTTCTTATACTTTTTGAAAGCCTGCTCTTCTTCATCTCCCTTTTTTCTGATTTCTTTCAACTCAGGTACAACCTACAAAAGAGCATCCTAAGGGGAGGAGCAGGAAACACACTATTTACGGTTAAGTAACACAACAGCCTCTTAATGGGAACCTGCTAAAACCAAATGAAATAGAAAGAGGCCTGGGCATCAAATGCAGCAAAATGAAACTGTTAAAGAATCAAACTCATTAAATGGCTGTGATAACACTTTATTTTAATGGTAAATTTAATTCATACTTAAGTCCAATGGCACTCCAACAGAAGCTCCTATGGCATCCACATGAACAGCAGATAAATGGATTATGCTTAGTGCTGAGACAATGAACTCTCAGTGGATACTGGACAATGGCACATGAAAAATGTGTTAACAGAATATATTTTCTGTACATGAATCTCCAGCTTATTTGATAACATGCCCCAAAGAAATCAAACTGAAGGGACAGATAGATTGTCTGTATACGGACAACAGGGACTAAACAGGTATGCTCAGGAGTCTATATCTACAATTGCTAATGGATTTCATGCCTGTGAAATTCACGAGGTACAAGGAGAACTGTATATCAGTAACCTGAACAGATCACAAAATAGCTGCATTGGAACCAACACCGATAGTTAAAGAACAGAACAGCCTCACCACTTCCCAATACGATGTCAATGGTAAGTGAACAGCAGAGAGTACAAGAACTATAGCACCAGCAATGGGAATAACAGAGGATTTCCACAGCAGGAAGGATTTAGGGAGAGCAGAAAAGACTAAATACAATACTTCATTCATGCACATTTCAACCAGAAATAAATAGTGGAAAGCAGCAAGCACAGGCTAGGACTATCTGCAGCTTCAGTCTAAGGAGCAGTGTCACCTGAATCACTGCACTAAGTATATGGTTACACTGCGGATCTTATAGTGCAGTCGCTGTAAGGTCTCCTGTGGAGCTGCTCTGTGCCGGTGGAGAGAGCTCTCCTGCTGGCATAATTAAACCACCCCCAACGAGCGGCGGTAGCTGTGTCGGCAGGAGAGTGTCTCCCACGGACATAGTGCTGTCCACACCCGCGCTTCTGTCAGTGAAACTTGTCAGTCAGGGGGGTGTTTTCACACACACACACACACACACACACACACACACACACACACACACACACACACACTAGAGTAGACATAGCATAAGAGCTTGTCTATGCGACGAGTTACTGCACAGCAAGCCAGGTTGTGAATTGCAGCACACCAGCTTCCCATGCAGTAATTTCCTGTGTGGACACCACTACAAAGCAGTAAAAGTCTCGCAATGCGGACACCACTACAGCTGCACTATGCAACTTTCACTGCAGTGTAGCTGTGTTCACACGGTGAGTTACTGTGCGGCCAGCTGGTGTGCTGCAGATTCACAGCCTGGCTTGCTGCGCAGGGGGGAGGGATAGCTCGGTGGTTTGAGCATTGGCCTGCTAAACCCAGGGTTATGAGTTCAATCCTTGCAGGGGCCATTTAGGGAACTGGGGTAAAAATCTGTGTGGGGATTGGTCCTGCTTTGAGCAAGGGGTTGGACTAGATGACCTCCTGAGGTCCCTTCCAACCCTGATATTCTAAAAAAAACAAAACTCACTGTGTAGAAGTAGCATCACAACTAAAATTAACTAACAATAGCAATACAAGAACATAAACTCACTAGCAATAGAGAAACTAGGTAACAGATAGTCAGCAGCATAATGAGCAAGAGTGGAGAGTCAAACTCTTGGAGTAAAAGCAACTCCTACCAGCACTACTGCAGTCTAAGTAGCCAAGAGACACAATGAACCCAGCATTACTGTAATATAAACTACCATCAACAGGCTACCAGTAAAATTAACTTTCTGGCTGCTAATTCTGGTTGACTGAACTGTATGAAGCTTAGGGTTTCTTTACTCCACCAATTTTACTTAAAAAAAAAAACCTGGAGAAAATATTGGGCTCTTGTGGCAAATGTCTGTTTTGGAAGCAAGCTGCTCTTGTATATTATATTGTTCTGGTACTGCATCACAATCTATCAAAGTCGAAGTCCCCAGAGCAAGAGAAATCAAAACATCATGAATAAAGTGCAACTTCAAAACTCCAGTAGTCTGACAGTGGTAGAGTCGGCCTCCTAACATGCAGTGTTTTATTGATGCTTTCCTCTAATAAAGTCAATGCTGGCCTAGCTTCGCTGCCTACAGCGCATTTGCTCAATTAGAGGAGAACAAATAAGGCAACAAGCCAACATGGTCGTGGTAAACACTGTACACAAAGCTAGCAAGGGCGGCTGTGTCCAAACCAGAGGCAGCTGCAGCTTCAAGCTTCACATGTTTTTTCTTTCCCCCTAAGTTCTCTCTCTTGTTCCCCCTCTTCGAATTGGAGGGACCTTTATTTAAAAAATGTCTCCAGCTCTTTTATTGCCAAGTCCATTCCTGCAATGGCAAGTTCATCCACCATATCTATGGTGATACAGTACAAACACCAACAGGTACTTATGCACAGGGCAGTCCAAAGTACTGCACACACGCACGCACGCCCACATGAACACAATACAAATCCTTCTGTTTTACAACCATCATCATTCACAAGTAGCATCAGCTCCTTAATCTCCTTGAGTTAAATCATGGCCCATCCTTCATCACTGCAGGTAGTCATCATGTGAGCTGGAGCTCTAATGCAGACGTTTTTACACCATGTCATCTATCCTTACTCTGAGCAGGGACAGAGAAGAGACCTGAATTTTTTCTGCACTACAGCCTCCAGCATTACTATTCACAGTGGTGAATGATGGCTCCTAATTTTTCTGTGTGGACAAGGCCCCAGGTACCAAAGAGCAGCCCAGGGTCCCTACTGACCCTCTTGTATTATCTGGATCTTCTCACTAGCAAGGAGAAGAAGAGAGGGAAAGAGTATAAGGAGCCACGGGCAGAGCACTAAGCACCTTCCCAAGGGTATTGCTGTTATGTAGTCTTGCCTGGTCTGATTGTTCTGAGTAGATTCTGAACTCACTGCAATCTTCCTCAGCATGCCCACTAACAACTCATGCTCCATGGGTCTGAGGCTCCTTTATGAGCCTGAAGGGTGGTGGGGGCAGTGAGGTAGCTGCATTTTCCTGCTCCTCCTACAGTGTTTCCAAGTTCTTATTTAGCACTTTGAAAGGCGACTGGAACAGCACTAGCCCTGAAATTTACCAGCTAAGCAATACCAAGAAAATTCACACCCCTACACTATTTACAGTTCATGGGAAGAGAGGCTGCATAACATAGTGCTGTGCTAGTACATGTTCTGCAAAAGAATTGGCCAAAAAAAGAAAGCCCAGGTGAGCCGCAGAGTACAGGAAATAACATTTAGCAAATTAACATATTAATTCACCCACAGTGCCCCTGGGGCAGAAGCCAGTGGCATTTCCATTTTACACATGGAGAAACTGAGTATGTATGTCTTGCCCAAGATGCAGAAGGAGTCAGTATCAGAACCAGGATGAGTTCCTGACTCCCAATTCTTTGTTGAGAACACAATGCCTCCCACGAAGGGCCACCCCCCAACTCTAAATTATTACTGCACCCCAACTGTTGGGAGAGTCCGGGCACCCAATCCCAAAGGGCTCAGTGAGTCTGTGACATGTGCCTTTTTATCATTACAATTCGCTGTCAGTGTTTCATTCTCTTGCCAATAAAGTTGCTTAGGTGGCCAAATGCAAAAGAAACTCTAGTGTAAGGGCTTGTCTGCATGGGGACACTCAGGAAAGTGTCTTTAGTGTTGCAGTGTAGACATGGACGAGGTTTCACTCTTGCTCCTCGGAAGACTGGAGTGGACATTCAGACATGGCGAGCTCATTTCTACAGCCAGGCAAATCCAAACCTCCTACCACCCAGAGGAGAACCTCAATTCCCAGGGCTCTCATCTGCCATCCCAATTATCCAGGGAAGATGTACAGCACCATCAGTGATGCATGCCCTCCACCTCCCCGGCAAATCAGCCCACTGGCATCAGCATCTGGGTGCTGCTGCTTAGAGCACCACCCTCAGGAATATTTGAGGGAAGGTATGATCCACGAACCTCTTAATGCCAACTGACAAGGGGGTACAGAGATGTACAGGTATATCCTGACTCTGATTCACCAAAGAAGGTCATGTGAGATCTCAAATGAAAGCTGGTCTCACAGTGGCTATTAACATCATTATGAAATGGATGTACTGATGCTATGTAAGGAGTTTTGGAGATATGCTGGAAATGTGTCCTTAGAGTCTGTATCAAGGTGTTAGTCACCAGCAGAGGTGACTAACAGGTTTTCTGTCAGACAAGAGAGGTTTATTCACCTCTCTCTGTGTCAGGATGTACATTAAGCATTGTAAACTAACACAATGAATACTCATTTACATACACAGTCAATTGTTAACGAAGGAACGTGAAATCAACAGGGAAGCAGCACACAAGAAAAACAAGCCACTGGTGGCTACCCTGTCTGTGAGCAAGGACAATGAACTTTGGGGGTATAGCTGGATGGCAAAGATGACACCCCTCACGCTGCACCTAGAAGTAAACAGACAGCGTGTTTGCATTCATGAAAAGAGGATCACAACCAGTCTTGGTTGAAAACACTGCAGAAGACTTTGGGTGAGATAATACTTCTTTAGACAGAGGGTTAACCTGTTAAGTTTAATCTCTAGAAAACCGGGTTATGTTTTTGTTTTATATGTAATCATTTGTTTCCAATATCCTTACTCACTATCACTTGAATATTTGATAATAAATGTATACTTGTTTTCATTATAAATATATCTAAGTGCTGTGATATTAAGGAAAGTGCTGATCCTGAGCTGCCCAGGGAGACTGTGGAATCTCTGTCATTGGAAATTTTTAAGAGCAGGCTAGACAAACACTGTCAGGGATGGGCTAGATAATACTTAGTCCTGCCTTGAGTGCAGGGGATAGAAGTCCTATGATTCTAAGCTGGGGTGTGCTGTTCCTTTGGGAAAACCCTGTAACAGTGTCGGGGTCTAGATCTCAAAGGGAAATGCTTCAAAAGGGACTTTGGGACTAGGGTGGACCTACTGTCGAACTGCAAGGCAAAGAAAGGGCTGGCATAACCCAGAGGAGAATATTTGAATGGCTGACAGACTGGTAGGGATGTAGAACTGACACCCAGCTATGCACAAGCGAGACTTCCTCATGCTGGAGGCAGGGGATAACGTGACTCTCAATCCTGGTTCCTTTACCTGAGGATACACCCTCTCCAGGCCTTTGAGAAAACTGATTACCATTTTGTGCCAAAAGATTCACCTGTTGTTGACCTTAGGATGGAAGGCTGAAATGGCCACCAGGTGGACCTTAATTGAAGAAAAGGCCAGACCTTGCTGCTTCAAGGTCAGAAGGTACTCCAAAATAATTTTCAATGAGGACTGTGCAGGTGGGACATCGTGCTGGGAAGACTAGGTGGAGAATTGTTTCCACTTTGCCAGGTAAGTCGCCTTGGTGGAGGGTTTTCTATTCCCTACTAGGATTCTATGGACCTGCTCTGAGCAAGCATGCTCTTCAGGTAGCTCCAGGCCATCAAATGAAGAGAGCTGTGGTTTGGGAGGAGCAGCTAACCATGGTCTCGGGAGATCAGGTCCAAGCGTAGCAGAAGCCGGATTGGGGTCTCCACCAAAAGGCTTGACAGGGTGGTGAACCAGTGCTGTCTTGGCCACGCTGGGGCTATGAGGATGACCCATACTCAGTCCTGCTTGATCTTCATCAGAACCTTGTGTATCAATGGAATGGGGGGAAAGGCATAATACAGGTGAGCTGTCCATGCTAACAGGAAGGAGTCCACAAGAGACCCCAGGCTGTGGCCCCACAGGGAGCAAAACTGAGGGCATTTTCTGTTGTCGCAGGTAGCAAACAGGTCAATCAGGGGAGTCCCCCACCACTGGAAGATGTCTCGTTGAAGGGGCCACTCGTGGGGAGTGGAGAAGGACCTGCTAAGGTGATTTGCGAGTTGGTTCTGTGTACTGGCAGGTAAGATGCTTCTAGATAAATTGTGTGTGCGATGCAGAACTCCCACAGCCGGATTGCCTCCTGACATGGTGGGGAAGAACGTGCTATGCCCTGCCTGTTGACGTAGTGCATGGCAGTTGTATTGGCCGTGAGAACTGAAACCATCTTGTCCGTAATGTGGGGTAGGAATGCTTGGAAGGCTAGGCAGACCCCCCTGAGCTCCCTGATATTGATATGAAGAGAGAGCTCTTTTTGGGACCATAGACCTTGAGTCCTGAGGTGCCCTAGGTGGGTTGCCCAACCCAACACCCATGCATTGGAGACCAGGGACACCAACGATTGGAGCCTTGAAAAAGGTACTCTTGCACAGACCTTGTGTTGGTCCAGCCACCAAGTCAGCGAATCGAGGCTCTGTGGTGGGATGGTGAGTACCATGTCCAGGTGTTGATGCAAAGGTGAATATACTGTGGCCAGCGAGGTCTGGAGATGTCTGAGACGTAGCCTTGTGTGTTTCACCACATACGATACCATGTGGCCCAGTAGGCTCAAACATATCCAGACTGCGGTGACTGGATATGTCTGAAGGGAACTTATCAGGGTCAAGGTTGAGCAAAAACGATTCTCCGGAAATAAGGCCGTCACCCGTACGGAGTTGAGAACTGCCACTATGAACTCTTATCTTTTGTACAAGGATAAGAAGGGTGGATTTCTGAACGCTTATTACTAAGGCCCGAAAGGTCAATCAGATGAGATGGATGTCAGATTCCACCTGAGCTTTGGACAAGCCCTTGTGTTTTATTCCCGTCACTTACTAATTCTAAAAGCCCTCTCCTCTTAAATGGTGTGGAACCCCTTCCACAGCTCTCACCCGAAGGAGGGATTTGTACTTCTTGTTCCAATATTTGCTTGTGAGAAGGGTCCCTGAAGAGGGACAGGGAAGAGGATGGGAAGACAGAGGGTATAACCTAATTCTATTGTGCTTAGAACCCAATGGTCTGCGGTAATGTGGGTCCAGGCATTGAGGAAGCAGGAGAGTCAGATGGAAAACAAAGGGGTAACTGGATCCAGACCTGAGGGGATTGAGATAGCGTCCTTTAGCGTCTTGTTAAAACAAGTGCTTTGAGCTGCCCGAGTGTCTAGGGACAGATTGCATTGGCCCTGAGGAGGGTCGGTGGAGAGAGTCTATGCCTGAACTCTTTGTTCTTCCTCGTCCGCTGGTCCTGCCTGGTAGACTGCGCGAAATAGTGTCCAGTCTGTTGAGGCCTGTAGCATTTTCTGGACACTGCCGGCGTATACAGACCCAAATATTTAAAAGTTGCCTTAGAGTCCTTAACTCCATAGAGTGTGGCGTCTGTTTGCTCTGAAAAGAACAAGGGCCCTTCAAATGGGAGATCCTGGAGGGTTTGCTGTACCTCCTGAGGAAAACCCAAGGACTATAACCACGAGCTTCTGAGCATGGTAACAGCTGTGGCCATCGATCTTGCCACAGAATCAGCAGCATCCAAGGCTGCCTGCAGGGAGTCCCAGGCAACTGTCTTCCCTTCTTCCACTAGCAAAGAAAACTCTTGTCCGGTCTCTTGAGGGAGCATGTCTTTAAATTTTTGCATCGCCTCCGCATACTGAAATCATAGCAGCCTAGCAAAGCTTGCTGGTTTGCTACTTGGAGTTGTAGTCCACCTGTCGAGTAGGCTTTTCAGCCAAACAATCCAGCTTTGTAGGGTCCTTTGCATTTGGCGTGGGGCCTGCTTGACCTTGATGGTCCCACTCATTGGTGACCTCCACCGCTAGGGACCTGGAGGGCATGTGAAAACAGAAATCCATACCCCTTGGCTAGTACGAAGTATTTGCGCTCTGTCCTTTTGGCCGTAGGAGGGAGGGAAGTGGGGGGTCTTCCAGAGCACTCTAAACAGGTCCATGATCGCCTTGTTAATGGATAGAGCTACTCTTCAGGGACCCGCTGATGTCAAAATATCCAGTAAACCGTGTCTCATTTCTTTTACCATTTCAGTTTGGATATCCAAGTTCGAAGCCACCGACTTTAATAGGTCCTGGTGGGCCTTCTGGTCATCTTGAAGTGGGGACACACTGCCTCATCTGGGGAAGAGGAAAAAGATGCTAAGGCTGGTTAAGGGGCCTCTGCCCTTTCCTATGTCTCAACCGAGACCTGTGGGACCTTCTCTTGAGGTTTGGCACCGGGCTCAGCACTGGAGTCTGGGTCGGGGATCTTGCAGTGCGATACTGGAGGTGCCCTACTTTCCGAGGCCACAGAATATGAACGCCTCAAAACAGTGCCCTGGAACCCTCACGGGTTCCAAAAAGGCCATTGCACGGCCATTGCAATCCCCATGGTCCCAGAGGCCAAGCGTTGAGGGGCACCATAATGCCTAACGCCAGAGCAGGGTAAGAATAGCGTGGGGAATAGTGTGGGCGGTCCTGATGGTGGGGAGAGTAGGACCCCACTTCGGCCTCTGATGAGGAAGACAAGCTGCAGTGAGGAGACCAAGGCGGTGCTGACCCTCTCAGAATGGCACCATGGAGAAGTCTGAGCCAAGGCTTCCCTAGGGGGTTTTCACCTAGAGGGTGGCCATGGTGCTGCACGAAAGCTGAGGAACGGCTTTCTGCCACTCATTGATACCAGCGGTGCAGAGTCCTGAATCTCCGGGAACTCTGGGACTGGGAGAGTGAGCAGGTCTCTAGCAGCCGCAAATGTCTCTGGGGTTGATGGTACTGCAAACTGACCGGTACAGTGTCTGCTGGAGGATGGCACTTCCCATGCCAGAGTTAGCAGAGCTTGCGGGGGTACCAAGGCTAGCGGAGATGGCTGCTGCGGTGCCGGAGAGGGACAGCGGCCCGACACAAGTCTCGCTCTATCCAGATCCCCTTGCCTGCTTCCTTTCAGCACTGGGGAACAACTCTTCTCCTACTGCTTATGGTGCTTCTTCTTAGGCACCAGGGAGGAGGACCGGTGCCGTGACCCTCGACTGGTGGGAGGAGCACTCCGCACTGAAGCTGAGGTGTTTGGTGCCGAGTCCGAGTGCAGCTCCAACACTGGTCTTAGGGCTGCCTCCATGAGAAGGACCTCCAACCTCACCTGCCTGTCGTTCTTGGTACGGGGTTTGAGGTCCCTGCAGATCTGGCAATGATCTTTCTGATGAGCTTCCCCTCAGCACTTGAGACAGCTTGAGTGCAGGTCACACAAGGAAACCGACTTGCCACAGGAAATGCATGGCTTGAAGCCCGGTGACCGAGGCATGCCCCAGCATTGGAGAGCTGAGAAGCCTCTCCAACCAAGTGCGGCGGCGTCCAAAACTCATTAACTACTAAAACTACTACTAACTAACAAACTAAGTAAACTACAATAACTATATACACAAGAAAGAGAAGAAAAAACACTGGGAAAAATTGCCTGAGCAATGAGGGAAGTTTCAACAACCATCATGATTGATAAGAAGGAACTGAAGGGGCGTTGACAGCGCCCTTTATATTGGTGCTATGAGCGCATGGCACCAGAGAGCGCTGGAGCCAACTTGACGGATACCACTAAGGGAAAAATTCTGGCAACTGTGCTCGGGGTGTGCACACACCTACATTGGAATGAACATGTGCACGCACTCGAAGGGCCGTTTGCTCATAGGAAGACTATGAGACATAGGAATGAATGTCGCCCATCTCCCTGAGCTTGAATGGGTCATTAAAAAAAGACTGTCCGAGGCCCACCCCACAGGAACAGAGACAAGGGCAAATCCAATCACCAGGGCACTGACACCTAGCAACCCACACCCCAGAGGGAAATGGAGTTTCCCACCTCTCAGCAGGGAAGCTGAGCAACATCCCCCAGCTTGAGAACAAAGGACTGCAAAGGTGTGAGATGGTGGATAGGAGTTGGCAACTGGAAAGAGTCTGGGCTCTCACCTGGGAAATGACCACAGAGGTCAGACCAAGCGAGTCAGAGCCTGAACGCAGAGTTCACTACAACTTGGCTGGGCTCTGGGCTAACCAGAATGGACTTGGATGATGCTTTAACCTTTCTCTACGCTAACCTAGGGACTTCCTATGCTCTGTGCCTGTTGACTAACAAACCTGACTGTTTTGACAGTGGTGTTTAAGTGTCACTGCAAATCCTTGGTGAAGTGCATTAATCCCTGAAGAGTACACGTCTCCATCAGGATTCACTGAACACAGCTCATGGTGTGAAGCAGGAGTGCTGGAGCTCCAGAGGTTCAGACTCAGGAGGCAGTGAGGCCACATGGCCTACCCTGAAGGAAGAGACCCCTTGGAGGTCTGGCCCACTGAAAGCGTTCCTCCTAGAGACTGTTCCAAAGCTGGGGGCATAGCACCAATCCTGTGGATCCGTGATGAACCCTCTTACCCCTGGGAAGTAGAACAATCCACATGTTGGGCAACCAGTGAGAGCTGAAGCCACTGGAATTACCCAGGAGTAACTAGGGGCAGGATTACATCCAGTACCAACCTGGCAAAACAGGGTGAGGTAAGGCAGGAAGAGGAAGAAGGAAGGATTCTCGCACCTGTGTTCTCTATTCTATTCTGTTCAGGTTCTTATCCTGCCCTCATCACTGTAGTGTCTGAGCATCTTCCAGTAGTGCACTAAGGCAGTGGTTCTCCACCTGTGCCCACGGACCCCTGGGGGGCTGCAGATATGTCTACGATCTCCAAAGGGGTCCACGCCTCCATTCGAAACTTTTTAGGGGCCCACAAATGAAAAAAGGTTGAAAACCACTACACTAAGCTGCGTGACTAACATCTGTCACTCTCTCCTTCTCCTCAGGGGGAGAACTATGTGCACAGTGTAGCGTTTTGTCTGTGCCAGGGAAGGTGGCTTGGTCTGCGTGATCAGCACTGATTCCAGTGAGCAGCAAGATGCTGTTCCCTGCCCAGCCATGAGATGAGAAGCCTGAGTTCCTGCCAGGTGTTCATTCACATTAATGGCCCTTCAGTGGACAGTGAAATCGCTCAGTCCAGTCCATCTCTTCGAGCAGCTCCACCCTGGCCGGCAGGTAAACAGCGATAGAAATGGAGTCTCCTTATGGCTCCATACAGTCTAAGAGGAATTAAATCTGAGCAGCCTCAATCCCCTGGTGCCCAGGACTCCAAGCACTAGTGCCAAGGCTGAGGGAAGGGCACAGGTACAATGAGCTGGTACAGCGCAGGGCCCAACTCTAGTACAGCAGCATGATTTGCTAATGGCCGAGAACTTGGAAACTCAACCAGCTAATTAGCTGTCTGAGACGCTAAAGACCAGGGCCGCCCAGAGGATTCAGGGGGCCTGGGGCAAAGCAATTTCGGGGCCCCTTCCATAAAAAAAAGTTGCAATACTATAGAATAGAATACTCTCGTGGGGGCCTCTGCCCTTGCCCCCCACTCTGGGCGGCCCTGCTAAAGACAGCAAAGAAAATGGGAAAGGTTTGTTTGTGTTGAGGTTTGTTGAATTTTAAAGTGAATCTGGGAAAATGAGAATTAATCCACTAGCCAAAAAGTCTCCTGCCCAGCTCTGCCGATGCCTCAGTCCTGACCTCCTGCATCCCCTGCTATTTCAGCCCTGCAGCCATCCATCCAGCTCTGCTGATGCCCCTCAATCCTGACCTGCAGTGCTGCCTGCTAGTCTAGTCCCACATCCAAACAGATATGCTGCAGCCTTGTCTAGGGTGACCAGATGAGGGGAATAAAATATCGGGGGACGGGGGGGGCCCTGAGCAAAAAAAAAAGCCAAGCGAGTCCCGGCTGAGGGAAAAACAAAAAACAAAACAGTGCTGCCTGCGGATATCTCTGTCCCGCGTCCCAACCAAATATCGGTCGGGACGCGGGACAGAGACCGAAATATCGGGACAGTCCCGATAAAATCGGGACGTCTGGTCACCCTAGCCTTGACAGAGAGCCACTACTAACTATGCTAAATTGTGTCAAACTGCAGTGGTTTTGTGATGTAGACTATCTGCGAACTGCAAACTCCATTTAACTGTGACCTTTGTTGCCATGGGTGAAAATGGAGTGAAAATCCAACTGCAGCAAACAGACGCCTCTTGGATTTTCTCTTAAGCCCCTACCCCTTTGCAGGGCCTTTCTTCGCTCTGACTACAGGCTACATTAAAACATTTCTTACATTTTAAAACAGCATCACATCCCACTGTCCTCCTGCTCTCACTGCTAGCTCTGAATCTGCAGCCCCAATGGTGGGATTTTATCCTGCAATCCCACCTCCCCTTGTTTGTGCAGCAGAGAGATTACTGCTCCAGCAATACTCCTCTGCCCTCACCAGCACAGTGAGGAGCAGGAGTTTATGGGGAGCCCTGCTCCGGGCACTGCAGCTCCTCCAATCTCCCTGCACCAGTAGGGAGCTGCAGTCTTGCAGGAGGCCTTGCGCGCCTGGGATAAATCAGCTTGTGGCCCCCACGCTAAACCAACTGTTTAGTCAAATATTGCCAGAGAGGTAACATTCCCCTGTGAACAAAGTGACTCCACTAAATTAAGCCTGGCCTCTTTGTCCCCTGCTCAATTATTTCCCCCCAGCTGAGGGAGCGAGAGGAAAGGATGGTGCTGCTGCTGAAGTCCATTGCCCATTTAGAGACAGAAAGAAGTGAAGCATCATGTGGCAGGTGGGAGGTTGCCAGGCGAGGCACAGAACAGTCGGGCCTCTTCCTTCATTGGGGTTTTCCTTCAGCGCTGGGAACAGAGTGAGCGGTGTCCAGCCTCCAAATGGCTGTGCCTTTCGGAGGCACCTCCTCTGCTGCCCAGCTTACAGTTTCAGCTGGAATTCCACTCTCTAACCATGGCTGGCAGTTTCCATGTTCCCTCGGACCTTGCCTCCCCAGCCCCCACCTCCAGGCACCAGGGGCTACTTGGTCTTGACAGGAGAGTCCCATGGAACACCTGTCCCCTCTGGGCATCCCTGTCCAAACAGACTCTGTCTGCACTGTGTCACTACGCAAGCAGCAAAAACAGGGCCAGTTCTCAAAGGCTTCTACCCTTGGTCTCCAATGGGATGTGTACAGGGATAAAAAAAAAAAACACAAAAAAACCAGCTGGCCCGTGTCAGCTGACTCGGGCTATTGGGGCTCAGCTCTGGGGCTGAAAAATCACTGTGTAGACATTCGGGCTTGGGCTAGAGCCCAAGCTCTGGGACCCCGCAAGAGTGGAGGATTCTAGAGCCCAAGGCCGAACGTCAGCTGATCCAGGCCAGCCACTGCCACGCTGATGGTCTTTTATCCCTGTGTAGACATATCCCAAGTGCAACTGTTGCAGTGTCTCTGGCCTCCTGCCTTGACTGGGCTATGGTGACGGGGCATGGCTCAGCCTGCAGGCTAAAACAACATGTAGGGAGAGTTCCTTTGCTGCTGCCCTCTGAGGGGCACCAGGTCAGCTGCCTTGTGAAATCCATACTCATCGTCACCCAGAGCCAGGGCTGGGCCTTCAAGGCAGCTATACCCGGGCAATTTAAAATCCAAGAGCCCTTCCTCCACCATGGCTGTTATTAGCAGAGAGTCCCCAAAAGTTGGAAATGAGGAGTGAAGAAAATGGAGTCACACAGTGTGAGTGGGTCTGTTTGCCATTTTGAGGCCAGTGTAAAGACTTCCCTATAGCAGACAGCGGTGCTGGATACCATTAGGGCTGGGATGAGGGGAGACCAGGGCACCTAAGGTTTGAAGAATAGTTTAGGAGACAGAGTGGAGGCAGGGCTGCCTTGCACTCCCCCAGCATGTTACATTAATGCAATTATTTTACACAATTATAACACGTAAGTCAAAGTCAGCATTTAATTGGTAATATTTGCTAATGACAGCAAATGGATTCTGGCAATGGCCCCTGCATAGGACTCGCCCAGGTTAACTCTTTCATTGCGCGCAACACCAAGCTAATGACATCTGGATGTGGCCATGCCCCCAGGCAGAGCAGGGCTCTCTCTGTAACCCCAGAAAAATATCCCTCTCATGCCTGCCTCCCTGTGCAATGACCCCCATTCTCTCCCACACGGTCTCTCTACCCCATTCTCAGTCTCATTATTCCTTCAGTCTCCTTCCAGCTGCTCTTTCCCTGTGCCTTCCCCTCTCTGACAGCTTTTCCATCCCCCTCTCTGCATCTCTAAGCTTTTTGCCATCCTTTAAAGCTCCCTCTCCCCTTCTGCCAAGCCATCCCCATTGCTGGGAACGAGCAGGGCAGCAGTACAGCAGAAGGATTTAATTGCATGTCAAAATTAAATCTCTTTTGATGAAGAACAATTCAACTACGGCTCTGCCTAATCAAATTAACAAAGTCTTTTTTGATTTTCAATTATCTTCTTCACTGGAACACTTTATCCAGAGCTCCTGTGATGCAGCTGACAAGCCCTGACTAACAATTAAGGTGCTTCCCGCACTTAACCAAGGCATGCTGACCACCAGTCCCCTTCTCTTCTTGCTTCCCATTTATTTTCCTCTTGCTCATTAGAGCGCAAAATGACTGGAGCAGGGATGCAAAATGAAATAAATATGGAAGCCTCCCCACGGTGGCATCACCTCTGAGCTGCGTTCAGGGCTCTTGCATCTCCCTTCCAGGAGGTCAGTCTCTCCACGGCTCAGTTGGAAGGGCTCCTCTGCACGAGAGACTCCCTGCAGCATGCTCTGCGTATCAGCCACAAAACCGAGACAGAGACTAAAGCACCTCTGGTGGGAGTTGCCCCCACCATTCCCATAAAGACCCTACCCCCAGTCCCCAGAGTCTGCACCGGAGACAAACAGCCTGACAATCGCACTGCCACTAAAGCCACAAGTATGGCCAGGAGAACAAAGGGAGTTAGCCAGAGAGAACAGCCTCTCTCTGTCAGCATGCCTCTGACAGACCCTCAGAGTCAGCCTCTCCCTTGACAGGGAGCAGAGAAACACCTCCCCAAAAACGGAGACTGTCCCGCAGCCAGCACATAGCACCTGCACCCTGCCATTTCCCCATGGCCTGCCTCTCTCTGCCCCCAATGCAGGCTACAGTGCTCAGCCCTCCCCAGGAGACTCCCAATCCCAGGGTCCTCACCCTCAGTTTAACCCCCTCTTTGCCTTAGAATCATAGAATCATAGAATCTCAGGGTTGGAAGGGACCTCAGGAGGTCATCTAGTCCAACCCCCTGCTCAAAGCAGGACCAAACCCAACTAAATCAGCCCAGCCAGGGCTTTGTCAAGCCTGACCTTAAAAACCTCTAAGGAAGGAGATTCCACTACCTCCCTAGGTAACCCATTCCAGTTCTTCACCACCCTACTAGTGAAAAAGTTTTTCCTAATGTCCAACCTAAACCTCCCCCTCTGCAACTTGAGACCATTACTCCTTGTTCTGTCATCTTCTATCACTGAGAACAGTCTAGATCCATCCTCTTTGGAACCCCCTTTCAGGTAGTTGAAAGCAGCTATCAAATCGCCCCTCATTCTTCTCTTCTGCAGACTAAACAATCCCAGTTCCCTCAGCCTCTCCTCGTAAGTCATGTGCTCCAGCCCCCTAATCATTTTTGTTGCCCTCCGCTGGACTCTCTCCAATTTATCCACATCCTTCTTGTAGTGTGGGGCCCAAAACTGGACACAGTACTCCAAATGAGGCCTCACCAGTGCTGAGTAGAGGGGAATGATCACATCCCTCGATCTGCTGGAAATGCCCCTACTTATACAACCCAAAATGCCATTAGCCTTCTTGGCAACAAGGGCACACTGTTGACTCATATTCAGCTTTTCGTCCACCGTAACCCCTAGGTCCTTTTCTGCAGAACTGCTGCCCAGCCATTCGGTCCCTAGTCTATAGCAGTGCATGGGATTCTTTCGTCCTAAATGCAGGACTCTGCACTTGTCCTTGTTGAACCTCATCATATTTCTTTTGGCCCAATCCTCTAATTTGTCTAGGTCCCTCTGTATCCTATCCCTACCCTCCAGCGTATCAACCACTCCTCCCAGTTTAGTGTCATCTGCAAACTTGCTAAGGGTGCAGTCCACACCATCTTCCAGATCGTTAATGAAGATATTGAATAAAACCGGCCCCAGCACCGACCCTTGGGGCACTCCACTTGATACCGGCTGCCAACTAGACAAGGAACCATTGATCACTACCCGTTGAGCCCGACCATCTAGCCAGTTTTCTATCCACCTTACCGTCCATTCATCCAGCCCATACTTCTTTAACTTGCTGGCAAGAATACTGTGGGAGACTGTATCAAAAGCTTTGCTAAAGTCCAGAAATAGCACATCCACTGCTTTCCCCTCATCCACAGAGCCGGTTATCTTATCATAGAAGGCAATTAGGTTAGTCAGGCATGACTTGCCCTTGGTGAATCCATGCTGACTGTTCCTGATCACTTTCCCCTCCTTTAAGTGGTTCAGGATTGATTCCTTGAGGACCTGTTCCATGATTTTTCCAGGGACTGAGGTGAGACTAACTGGCCTGTAGTTCCCTGGATCTTCCTTCTTCCCTTTCTTAAAGATGGGCACTACATTAGCTTTTTTCCAGTCGTCCGGGACCTCCCCCGATCGCCATGATTTTTCAAAGATAATGGCCAATGGCTCCGCAATCTCATCGGCCAACTCCTTTAGCACCCTCGGATGCAGCGCATCCGGCCCCATGGACTTGTGCTCGTCCAGCTTTCCTAAATAGTCCCGAACTACTACTTTCTCCACAGAGAGCTGGTCACCTCCTCCCCATACCGTGCTGCAGAGTGCAGCTGTCTGGGAGCTGACCTTGTCTGTGAAGACAGAGGCAAAAAAAGCATTTAGTACACTAGCTTTCTCCACATCCTCTGTCACTAGGTTCCCTCCCTCATTCAGCAAGGGGCCCACACTTTCCTTGACTTTCTTCTTGTTGCTAACATACCTAAAGAAACCCTTCTTGTTACTCCTAACATCTCCGGCTAGCTGCAACTCCAAGTGTGATTTGGCCTTCCTAATTTCACACCTGCATGCCTGAGCAATACTTTTATACTCCTCCCTGGTTATTTGTTCAATCTTCCACTTCTTGTAAGCTGTTTTTTTGTGTTTAAGACGAGCAAGGATTTCACTGTTAAGCCAAGCTGGTCGCCTGCCATATTTACTTTTCTTCCTACACATGGGGATGGTTTGTTCCTGCAACCTCAATAAGGTTTCTTTAAAATACAGCCAGCTTTCCTCTACTCCTTTCCCCCTCATGTTATTCTCCCAGGGGACCTTGCCCATCAGTTCCCTGAGGGAGTCAAAGTCTGCTTTTCTAAAGTCCAGGGTCTCTGTTCTACTGCTCTCCTTTCTTCCTTGTATCAGGATCCTGAACTCGACCATCTCATGGTCACTGCCTCCCAGGTTCCCATCCACTATTGCTTCCTCTACTATTTCTTCCCTGTTTGTGAGCAGCAGGTCAAGAAAAGCTTTTCCCCTAGTTGGTTCCTCCAGCACTTGCACCAGGAAGTTGTCCCCTACACTTTCCAGAAACTTCCTGGATTGTCTGTGAGCTGCTGTATTGCTCTCCCAGCAGATATCAGGGTGATTAAAGCCTTGTTCTCTATCCCCGCACAGATCTACAACACAGCCTTGTTGGCATACCTATGTCATTCAGTGGTATTAACTCCCCCCACCCCTGCTCACTATGTCTGCAAAAACCCCACTTAGGAAGGAACAATCAGTTGCAAACATACAAAATGGGAAATGACTGCCTAGGAAGGAGTACTGCAGAAAGGGATCTGGGGGTCAGAGTGGACACCAAGCTAAATATGAGTCAACAATGTAACACTGTTGCAAAAAAAGCGAACATCCTTCTGGGATGTACTAGCAGGAGTGTTGTAAGCAAGACATGGGAAGTAATTCTTCCGCTCTACTCCGCGCTGATTAGGCCTCAACTGGAGTATTGTGTCCAGTTCTGGGTACCACATTTCAGGAGAGATGTGGACAAATTGGAGAAAGTCCAGGGAAGAGCAACAAAAATGATTAATGGTCTAGAAAACATGACCCAAGAGGAAAGATTGAAAAAATTGGGTTTGTTTAGTCTGGAGAAGAGAAGACTGAGAGGGGACATGATAACAGTTTTCAAGTACATAAAAGGTTGTTACAAAGAGGGAGAAAAATTGTTCTTCTTAAACTCTGAGGATAGGACAAGAAGCAATAGGCTTAAATTGCGGCAACGGAGGTTTAGGTTGGACATTAGGAAAAACTTCCTGTCACGGTGGTTATGCACTGGAATAAATTGCCTAGGGAGGCTGTGGAATCTCCATAATTGGGGATTTTTAAGAGCAGGTTAGACAAACACCTCTTAGGGATGGGTCTAGATAATACTTAGTCCTCCCACAAGTGCAGGGGACTGGACTGGATGACCTCTCGAGGTTCCTTCCAGTCCTATGATTCTTCAGGGAGGTGGTGTTACTGTGCTGACAGAAAAACTCCTTCTGCTGGCATAAGCTGTATCTACACTAGGAGGCTCTGCCAGCAGAGCTATACCAGCAAAGCGTCTGTAGCACAGTCTACTGGTGCAGCAAGCAATTCATGGAGAACAACTGGAAACGAGCAGGAGGTAGAAAGAAAGCAGGCTGCTCCAGGGGCCCTGTGGAAATAACCCAGCGGCTGCAGTGCCAGGGCCATCTTTACACTCTGGGCAGATCAAATTAGAGAGCCCATCAGGATGGGGAAGACGCCTCAGTCCGTCAGAGACCCTGCATTCACAACTGGCCAATTATCACTCACGCATTGCACTTAAGAGAAGGTTACTCACCTTGTGCAGTAACTGAGCTTCTTCGAGTGCTGTCCCGGTGGGTGCTCCACTTTAGGTGTTGGTGCGTCCCGGCACCGTCGATGGGAGATTTTCGTTAGCAGTGTCTGGTCAGGGCACGCATGCGCAGTAGCAGTCTCGCGGAGCCGCTGGTGCCTCATGTAGTGCGCGCATGCCCTGATCCCTTCAGTTCCTTCTCTACTGTGGAGTGTTTACCTCGTACTCCAAAGCAGAGGGGAGGAGGGTGGGTAATGGAGCACCCACAGGGACACACATCTCGAAGAATCTCAGTTACTGCACAAGCTGAGTAATCTTCTCTTCTTCTTCGAGTGCTGTCCCTGTGGGTGCTCCACTTTAGGTGAATGTAGAGCAGTGCCCTCACGAGGAGGGAAGGGACTTCAGAGTTGCGTTCATTGCTGAGGCTAGTACAGTGAGGCCTAGTCTTGTGTCTGAGCTTGAATCGAGTGTGATGGCATAATGGTTCGTGAATGTGTGTTCAGATGCCCAGGTAGCTGCTTTGCATATGTCTAGAATGGGCACATTGTGTAGGAATGCTATGGAAGTCGATAAGGCTCTTGTCGAGTGTGATCTGATGCCCGGAGGGGTTTTGGTGTTGTGTAGTGAATAGCACATATGGATAAAGCTAGATATCCATTTAGATAATCTTTGCATAGATGTGGCAGATCCCTTTGATCGTTCTGTTGTTGACATAAATAGTCTGGGGGATTTTCAGAAGGGTTCGTTCTGTCCAGATAAAAGCCCAAGGCACGGCGTACATCTAGTGTGTGCAGGTCCACCTCTTGGGCATTATTATGTGGGTTAGGATGAAATGTAGGTAAGTGAATCAGCTGGTTTGGATGGAACAAGGATGATATATTGGGCATAAATTTTGGGCGTATTCTAAGTGTCACTTTATCCTTGAAGAACATTGTGTATGAGGGGTGAGCTATGAGAGCCTTTATCTTGCTGACCCTTCGTGCCGATGTAATGGCGACCAGGAATGCCACTTTCATAAGTGAAGTATGAGCAGGTGGCTAAAGGCTCAAATGGTGCTCTTTAAATTCCATGCTGGTGTTGGTTCATGCATATCTGGGTACATATTCTGTATGCCTATTAAAAATCACTTAGTAATCGGATGAGCAAATATTGAGGTCCCGTCCACATGTTGATGGAAGGCTGTTATGGCCACGAGATGAATCTTCAGCGAGCTCATAGCGATCCCTGAGTTCTTTAGGGATAGTAGATATTCCAGAATTAGTGGGAGTAATGCCTGGCTTGCAGATATTTGTTTGTTCTAGCACCATAGAAAGAATCTATTCCATTTTTGGTGGTAAGTAGTACGCGTACTATGTTTCCTGCTGTTTATTAACATGTATTTTACTTGTTCCGACCAGACTAGTTCGTTGTGTTGGAGCCATGAAGGAGCCATACTTCAGGTGAAGTTTTGCCAGGTCTGGATGGAGAACTTGACCGTTGTCCTGCGAGAGAAGATTCGGTAGGTGAGGGAGAATGAACAGTGTGCATATTGCCATGCATGTCAGGTAAGGAAACCAAGTCTGTCTGGGCTATGTTGGTACTATGAGTATTATTTTGGCCCCGTCGGTTCATATTTTGTGTATTACTCTTGAGATTAGAGGTATTGGTGGGAATGCATATAGGAGAGGAGCATTCCATTTGATGAGGAAAGCGTCCCCTAGGGACCATGTTCCTCACAGTGGCGTAGCCAGGTTCTAAGAGCAGGGGGAGCGAACACATCAAAAAAGGCGTCACAGGTATTTCCTGTCCATACATTTACTGGTTGGGGGAACGGTGGCAGGAGTTTGCTACACCGTGTCTGCAGGTTCCAGCGAGGCGGCACTGATGGGCAATGCGTATGGGCTTCCTGTGGGAAGAAGGAAGTCTGTGGGATTAAGACGTGTAGGCTGCCCATGGATCCCATTGTGGCCATTGGATGGGAAATGGCATGGGAGGGCATATCCAGGGGTTAGCGAGCCATGGTGGCAAGTCCCTGGTGCTCTCTTCCCTAGGTCTATAATGAGGTTCAGTGCCTGTTGGGGAGGAGTGTCCTGACTGCTTCCTCTGCAGCGGCGTCCTTGTCACTCAAGAAAGGTGGAGCAATGGGAGAATCAGGTTGGCCCGGTGCCATTGGTACAGCGAGCAAGCGGTGCCGAGTAGTGGAGATCCAGGTGTACATGACACTTGCATGTCAGATGTCTGTATTGGGGGAATCGGTGTCAACATATGCCATGCAGTATCCATCTGTGCCGTCTCCTTATGTGGAAGTGAGGTTGGTGCGGATCTTTTGTGTGTACCCTTCTTAGGTGCCTCAGTCACCGGTTTGGTGGTTCCATGGTCGGCGCCGATGAACTCGGTGCCGGAGGGGGAGCCATCACGTGTGGTAGAGGTTGTGGTACTGAGTCCTTTGCAGGGGAAGTCGGTGCTGTGGAGTAGGAGGCCGTTTTGGGCCTGCCACTCGACTCCTTCGTCCTGCCGGCAGAGGTCCCGGAACGGACGGTGCCGGAGGTGCCCAGTGCATCAAAGGTGCTTACTTTGGATGAGGTTGGCACTGCGGGCAGAGACTTCGCCAGAGACCGTGTTTTTTTTTTTTAACAGTTCTCGGCTCAGTGAAGATGTGGCCCTTTCCCTCAATTTTACAGAGGAGATGGCGCTTAGTTTGTCAACAGAGGCTGTGCCTGGAGAGTCCCTTGTCGTGGTCTGTCCGAGGTAGGAGTTAGGGATTTCGCCATTAAAATGAGTTTGAGTCGAAGGTCCCTATCTCTCCTTGCCCTAGCCTTCAGATTGTTGCAGTAAGCGCACTTCTGTGGTATGTGCAACTCACCTGAACATTGGACACAAAGGGAGTGTCCATCAGAGATTGGTATTGCGTCTTTGCAAGAAGTGCTCCTTTAAAACCTGGGGAGCCAGACATATCTGAGACGTTCCTGTCAAAAACTGCAGGACAGAAACCTTTTTTTCTCCCCAACTAAATTTAACTAACTAACTACACTAAGAAAGTAATACATTTTGAATAAACAAGGGTAAACTAAGCTACCTAACAACTCTAATCCTATTTTAAGGTTCATAGTGACACCACTAACGGACTCCGTCTCAAGTCGAGGACAGTAGAGAAGGAACTGAAGGGATCGGGGCATGCGTGTGCTACATGAGGCACCAGTGGTGCCGCAAGACAGCTACTGTGCACGCGTACCCCGACCAGACACTGCTACCGAAAATCTCCGATCGACAGCACTGGGACACACTGACACCTAAAGTGGAGCACCCACCGGGACAGCACTTGAAAAAGAAAGGTCACTTAAGGAAGAGGACTGCCTTGTGTGAACATGTTAATGAAGAAACTGCTGCATCTATTATAGGGTGGCAGAGACACTGGCAAAGGATGGCATGGACCCCGTGTGATTAGCTGGTGAATGACTGCCCCCAGCCAGCAGGGCAATGCAGGCTTAGCTTTCTGAGCATGGCTAGATGCGTGTGATAGCACATATATGGGAATGTGAACACAGGGTGACCAGATAGCAAGTGTAAAAAATCGGGACGGGGTGGGGGGGGGGTAATAGGTGCCTATATAAGAAAAAGGCTCCAAAATTGGGACTGTCCCTATAAAATCGGAACATTTGGTCACACAGATGTATGGGTGTGAGTGAGTGAGTGTGCAGCATGCGCACCGGGGAGGGGGGTGGAGAAATTAATTCTGAGACACGGAGGGGTGAAAGACAATATTTACATCAGCACTAAGACTACCATAAATAGTCCAAGTCAGGAAAAGCGACCCTTTGCCAGGACTGCACCACAGAGCATAGGCACCAGCACCTCTTTGGCCATCTGATTCCTTGCTACCAGCAATCAAAAACTACCAACCAGCAACTAACTAGGGTTCTTTGAACTCACTGTGCATGTGCTCCCTTCCACCTCCACACCACCCCAGAACGTCTTGGCCTTACAAGACATGCTAAGCAGCAGGGATCTCTCAGTGCCTGAGCTCCCTTCTGGCAAATCACTCTGTGCACAGTGTCTGTCTGGATGACCTGCTTGGAGAAGCCTCTCCCGACTCACTAATGAGCAATAGGCCACTCTAGCAAACTTTCACCCACATGCGTAGCCCTCACACACCTCAGTAGTTGCATTCACTCACTCCAACAGGGCTGTTCACATGGGCAGGTTTGCTAAGGTGGGCCCTAGGGAAGCAGCTCAGGTATCTGCAGCTGGAGGAAACATTAAGCCGAACGGCACAACAAAATGTATTAAAAGGAACTAACTTAATTAAAAGAACTAACAGTGTGCTAACTGCGTAGGTGAGCAAACCCACCCAGGTAGAGTAGAGCCAGCAGCACTAAGATGTGTAGAGAGACTTACTAATCTATTAGAGCACTAAGATGTGTAGAGTGTCTTACTAATCTATCAGAGTTCTTTGAAGGGGTCAACAAACATGTGGACAAGGGGGATCCGGTGGACATAGTGTACTTAGATTTCCAGAAAGCCTTTGACAAGGTCTCTCACCAAAGGCTCCTACGTAAATTAAGATGTCATGGGATAAAAGGGAAGGTCCTTTCATGGATTGAGAACTGGTTAAAGGACAGGGAACAAAGGGTAGGAATTAATGATAAATTCTCAGAATGGAGAGGGGTAACTAGTGGGGTTCCCCAAGGGTCAGTCCTAGGACCGATCCTATTCAATTTATTCATAAATGATCTGGAGAAAGGGGTAAACAGTGAGGTGGCAAAGTTTGCAGATGATACTAAACTACTCAAGATAGTTAAGACCAAAGCAGATTGTGAAGAACTTCAAAAAGATCTCACAAAACTAAGTGATTGGGCAACAAAATGGCAAATGAAATTTAATGTGGATAAATGTAAAGTAATGCACATTGGAAAAAATAACCCCAACTATACATACAACATGATGGGGGCTAATTTAGCTACAACGAGTCAGGAAAAAGATCTTGGCGTCATTGTGGATAGTTCTCTAAAGATGTCCACGCAGTGTGCAGAGGCGGTCAAAAAAGCAAACAGGATGTTAGGAATCATTAAAAAGGGGATAGAGAATAAGACAGAGAATATATTATTGCCCTTATATAAATCCATGGTACGCCCACATCTCGAATACTGTGTACAGATGTGGTCTCCTCACCTCAAAAAGGATATTCTAGCACTAGAAAAGGTTCAGAAAAGGGCAACTAAAATGATTAGGGGTTTAGAGAGGGTCCCATACGAGGAGAGATTAGAGAGGCTGGGACTCTTCGGCTTGGAAAAGAGAAGACTAAGGGGGGACATGATAGAGGTATATAAAATCATGAGTGATGTTGAGAAAGTGGATAAGGAAAAGTTATTTACTTATTCCCATAATACAAGAACTAGGGGTCACCAAATGAAATTAATAGGCAGCAGGTTTAAAACAAATAAAAGGAAGTTCTTCTTCACGCAGCGCACAGTCAACTTGTGGAACTCCTTACCTGAGGAGGTTGTGAAGGCTAGGACTATAACAATGTTTAAAAGGGGACTGGATAAATTCATGGTGGCTAAGTCCATAAATGGCTATTAGCCAGGATGGGTAAGAATGGTGTCCCTAGCCTCTGTTCGTCAGAGGATGGAGATGGATGGCAGGAGAGAGATCACTTGATCATTGCCTGTTAGGTTCACTCCCTCTGGGGCACCTGGCATTGGCCACTGTCGGTAGACAGATACTGGGCTAGATGGACCTTTGGTCTGACCCGGTATGGCCTTTCTTATGTTCTTATGACAGTGCTGTCTAGTGGCTAGGACCTGGGCTGGGAGTCAGAAGACCTGGATTCTCCTCTTGGCTCCGCCACTGAGGGTAAGTTACCTCCCCTTCCTGGATCTCTGTTTCCCCTCCCACCTTTTGTCAGGCCTCTCTGTTGAGATTCCAGGCTCACTGGTGCAGGGGCTGGGTTTTGATTTGTATCTTGTACCCACTGTCTGCACTTAAAGAACAACCCAAGTTCTCAGCAATCACAGATGACAAGGACGCGCTATAGTCACTTTCTCTCTCTCTCTCTCTGTTGGGAATGGGAAAGGAGGAATCAGTTTTATGTTTGTTCCTCCTTGGTTTCCAGCCAATTTCATTTGCTGGTTCCCAGGCTCTAGCTCCATATGGCTGGGTCACAAACACTGCAGGGGAAGCTTTTATTTGTTTGCTTGTTTTTTGTTAAGCTGGTTCCATTGGAAATTGGGTATAATTTCTACTGCTCTTTGGTATATTTTTCCAAACCTGGAGTGGCCAATGACCCCAGCATCCCTGTCAGCCCAACCCCTCCTCCCCACAGATGTCTCCCAGAGAGTTCTCCTGTATACTCCTGCTGCTCCCACAGGGGGATTTACTGCTGCACTCAAGCACACGTGCTGGGGTGGGAGGGAGAGTGAGCGTAACCATTTCTTTAAAGGTTTCAGAGTCATAGCCGGGTTAGTCTGTATCCGCAAAAAGGAACAGGAGTACTTGTGGCACCTTAGAGACTAACACGAAAGCTTATGCTACAATAAATGTGTTAGTCTCTAAGGTGCCACAAGTACATTTATTTAAACCGTGTGTTGGCTCTGGCTCTCTCCATGGTGCTGCAGCACACCCTAGCGGCTAAAGGGCCTTGTCCTCAGCACTCAGAGCAGCAAGCCACTGCAGTGAAGTGGACAGGAGGGGAACAGGGTCTGCTAGGCTTGGCCAACCCCCTCTGGACTGTGCTCAGGGCAGAGTGGTCCTTCCCAAGAGCTTTCCCTTGGCCTTTCAGCCAGATGGCCTCTACAAGGTACAGAGCAGCAGGGCTCAATGCTGTGCTAACCATGACTACTAGGACCTCCTGCATTCTGGAGGGAGGATGGAAGAGGTGCACTTTGCTTACAAAAAATGAATGTTATTGCAAGCACACGGAAGGGGTCTCTAACTGCTGCCTTCAGGCTGCACTGCACCAGGTTAGGTTCAACAGCAAACACAGCCCAGAAGAGAACATAAAGCCCACAACCCACACAGCCAGAGACAACGCGTAACTGTTGATAGTGGGGGGGCACAATTTTAAGGTTCTGGTGGTATGCAGTGGGGTTCAGGGCAGGGCTTAAAAATGATGGCAGAAATCTGGGGTGCATGACCCCACGCACTCCCCCCCACACACACAGCCTCTGCATGCAGCACTGAGCTGGCTAAGCTGGGAGGGAGAAAACCCAGCCATTGCATGCTACACACAGTTCGAGGGAGGCCTGGACAAAGACAGGCAGCTCACACCTTTCTCTGAATTAGGCCCTGCTCCCTCTTTGATGGGTGTCAAGGCCTGCTCCTGTGAATGCCCTGCACCAGCATCCTCAGAAGGGTGCTGGGCTTGTGCTCAGCCACTTCCCTGGGCAGCTTGTGGCCATCCTTGTTAAGTTTCAAGCTGCTGCCATCTCTCCCCTTCACCCCCTTTTCTTCAGGCTCTCCTCAGGGCTAGTCCCCTGCACTGTCTGCAGCTCTCCCAGTGCAGGCAGGGGAGCAAGGCTGGTGATGGGATTGTCCCTTCCTTTGCCTGACACACAGGTACCGCCCAGGTTGCAAGAGCCTTTGCTGCAGCCACGCTGCCAACTTTGGCTGATCTGCTACTCACTATCGCCCCCTAAGCCTTTTCTAAGCAGGGTCCCTAGACCCGCAGAGCACTCTGCGCAGACAGCTGCTGCCATCTACTGGCCACAAAGCACTACTGACTGGGAAAAACCACCTTGGACTCCTGCTATCTTCCCATCACTGAGACATACTGAAGAAAGGCTAGACTTACACCTTCCAACAGCCTCTCTGTTATCCTACGAACTGTGATCCAAGAGACCAGGAGAGAATGCTGGCCCAGACCAGTGGGCTTAGGGGAAGTTTTTATCTGAAGTAAAATAACCATTAGCCACTGAAAGATAAGGTCTTCCTCAGTTCTGTGTAACTCAAAAGCTGGTCTCTTTCACCAACAGAAGTTGGTCCAATAAAATATACCTCACTAACCATGTCTCTCTAATATATCCTGGGATCAATAAGGATACACCACCACCAACGCACACATTGGCCACTGAATCACCTTTTCAGTTCCCAACATGCTGTTAAAATTCTTCCTCTCCTTCATGTAAACACAAGTCCTTTTCTCTGCCCCGCTCCAAATTCATCTCACTCCCTGATCCCGACTGCCCTCCCCACATTTATTCCAGACATAAAATGAGAATGTCCATGCAGATCACAGCATTTAGAGTATCTTCACTTAACAGAGAAGCCAGAGCAGTTAGTACTTTAACTCAGCCAGAGAGGACGGCCCCATAGACGCCTGATGATCAGCTGATCAGCATCAAGGCCTGGGAAGCCCACCACATGCACATGCTGCTCTTTTGTGCTTTACACAACAAAAATAATATGAAGGAATCACATGGCACTGGTGGGACCCAAGTTTAACTGTGTTTACTCATCTACATAGACATACCATGTTACACAACTGCTGCTCTGATTTGAGTCAGGCAGTTTCTCCAACACAAAACAGCAAGTGCCACGCTATAGGGCTTACAGATGCTACCCTACTTCCTATCCACTACAATATACATACCCCTACTGAGAATGGTGGAGAGGTTCTCAGCTCCCATCTCAAAAGTAATGGGAAGGGATTTTTAACAGGAACCCTCTGCTTCCCAAGGTTTTCATGTTAACACCCCTTCCTCCCACATCTGCCTATGACCCTGGGTGAAGAGGTGCCTCTGCAGCTGAGAATCCATGTAACATGGCAGCAAAGGCAGAACATGTGTGATGAAGTTTTGCTATTATCAGTATATTTAGAAGTAATCAGGGAAAGAGGATGGTGCCACACATAGAGTAGGGCAAGATAAGAAGGAGCCATGCCATTGCCACTTACAGGGGGCAGACAGCTAGCTGGCATCTCTTCTACAAGCCCAAAGAGTCCCATGGTATATTATCATCCTGTTGCAAATACAATGGGTGGGAGACTGGCCTGGCTTGGTGCAAGCAGCTGGAAAAAAGTTCTTAGATACCTGAACTGTGCTCTGCCTCTCAGCCTCTGCTCAGGTGAGGTATTTGGGGGAGCAGGAAGCCTGTCTGCAAACTACCAGAGGCAACGAGTGAAAGGGACTGAGAACCTGGCACCCTGTAGCCCCAGCTCATTCCTCACCCCGCACTGCCATCTAGGGGATTGAGACTGCACTACTCACCCTTTGGGAGAGCCAGCAGAGTACAGTCCCCAGGCAGAAGGTTAACAAATAAAAGGCACTGGAATTCAGAGACACCCAAGGCCTCTGAACCCTTCACAAAAAAACTAGAGAGGCCCCAGTGCCAGTGGGGCAATGTGCCTATAAATGGCTACGAGCCACCGGCCACCCAGTGAAGAGATACAAACGTCTCTAAAGGCAAACGTCACTACTTGCCATTAGGGTCACAGCACAATCAGTGGAAGCTACTGACCTTCAGGCTGCGTTGGCAGCTCCTTAACACCACTATTTTGAAAGTGGAGGGACGGCAGAGCAGTGCATGCGCTACCAGCCAGAACCTCCTGCCTGCTGCTGGGCCAGTCTCTGTTCACAGCAGCTGACTGGAGCAGGGACAGAACTCGGACTGCTGAGAGCCAGTGAGGGGAGCACAACAGTAAGAGCCAGAAGCTCCCAAGTTCTGATCCCAGTTCTCCCTCTGACTGCTGCAGCTAGGGGCAAGTCGCTTCCCCTCTGTGCCTACAATACAATAGCACTTGGGGGGAGGGAGTCACCAGAAGTCGATGATTGCATGGTGTGCTTTGGAAACAAATCACTAAGTGAACAGTGAGCATTTGGGGGGAGGTTTTTGTAACACACAAGGTAGAAGAAGAAGAGCGAGCATGCCTGTGTGTGTGTTTGCCCCAGGGACAGCTGGGTGAGCAGAGAGGTGAGGATACTATTTAACGGTGTATGACATCCCAGTTACACACTTCCTACAAAGCTGATTCAAACTGGAGCCTGCATGATCAGGGTGTCTATCATATAGACCCCTCTCTCCTGGGGGGCTGAGCACAGCCAGGACAGCCAGCACAAGCAGCTGGGAGCTGCAGAGAGCTAGTCTGCTCTCACATAAAAGTATCTCCTGACACCCCACAGCCTGAAGGAGTGTGTGAAGGGTGGTAGGGGCTGTTCATGCTCAGTCATTTTGTTCCCTAGCGTAAAAAACTGTTTTGCTTGCTGGCATGGTTTCCACTGGCCCAAGAACTCCCATTCCCCTTCCCTTCCTACACTACTAGCAATTCCCCTCTCTGCGAACACTTAACTGCATACAACATGCACGGCTGTTTAGAGGATCTGCCCCTAAACTCCGCCCAATGGTGGATGGGGCAGAAACTGCACCTCTAGGATTGTATAGCACCCTGAACGTCCTGTAGTTTGTTTTGCCTGCATCTGGAATTGGGGTTATGGCTTGAGGTTCAGAAGCCAGAGGCACCAGCCAGGGAGGAAACCCTATTCGCTTGTGCCACTAGAGGTCTCCTCTCCAACTTGCAGGTGAAACTGGGTTCCTGGAAAGGAGACCACTGAGTGCTTCCCATCACAGACCCCACACACTGACTCTCCGCCTCCCAGGTCCCTTGGTAGAAACATTCCAGCCAACTCAACAACTGGAACAGCTGGAAGCTGGGGCATGGCCTGATTTCCCCCTCAGCCACAGTTCAGAATGGGACCCCCTTCTCACCATACTCTGTTAGGCTCTGGTGTGGGATTCACATCAGAACAGGGCTGTTAGCAGGAGTGAGCAGATGATGGGATGGCATGGAGCACACTGCTCTATAACCCACCCACCAGTCAGGATCGCCACTGCTGGTAAAGCCTCCACACTCTGATCCCATTCCTAATTCTTTCTGCCACTGCAAGACTCAGGAGCAGCAGCTACAGGGCCCAGGGACTGGCGAGAAGCACAGGAGCAGTTTCTCCAACATGAGTTGCTACAAACTACTTGACTTCATCTTTGCAGATAAAGGGAGTGTCTCCCTTCCCTAGGTTTCTCCAACTCTGCTCCCTTTTGTATGTTTCCCGAGGGGATGATCACATCCTGGCAGATGCTGGAAGCAGATGCCTAACAGAAGCTATTGCCACTTTTTTCAGGGAAAAATAATCCACCTCACTAGGACTTTAGTTTGATCAGCTGGAACAGAGTTTCTGAGTGCAGGCCTGAGCAGGAATCTGCAGAGGCAGGAGGAGAGTATTTCACCTCCATTCATCACAAGTGCATAATGCACACTGCAAAAGCAATGTGTTCACCAGCAACCGTCACCAATGTAATGAGGAGACCCTCAGGACCTCTCAAACACTCTGCCACCTACTGGAGGGTGCTTAGCAATGTCACACACGAAAGTGACTCCTCAGCAATGTGCAGAGAAGACTCACTGCAGAGATGCCAGGCCAAACGGGGTTTTGGTTTCAAGTGGAATGAGTCAAACTAGCTCGCAATGCGCACTTGACTACATCAAATAGTCTTTGTTAGGCTGTACAAAACTGGGAACCACTCTGACTGATAGGCAGTGTCTGCTCAGAAGAGGCCCAACACTGAAATAGCGGGCATCAGAGCTGTAGGGGGAGCCCAGGTCTGGACCAGCAGGGGCTGCTGCACTCTTGGGACTGAGGTGCTTTGCGAGAGTTATGTGCTAGGGGAAAGATGCACAGCTTGGCTCTAAACAGCAGTTCTTCATTAACCCAACTCCTCTCCCATCTCGGAAGAAAATGCATCACACAGACTTAGGCTCAACTTCAGGAGACAAAACAATTCAAACCCAACATGCAGAAACCAGAGCCCTGCCAGGAAATGAACCCTTCTCTTCAGGGATATTCACCAGAGTAAGACACAATCACACAGCTTTTCTAGTAGTCATCCACTGTAGAGCTTCTCTCATCACCCCATCGCAAGTAAGAAGGCGCAAACACTGCAGCCTCTGGCACCTGGAAGAAGGGACAGCAAGAAACACGAGCACAGGGAAAGAAAGGGCTTTATTCACTGCCACCCTGGCTTCATCCAAATCCTATATGAATAGAAACTCTTCAGCAAGGTGTTAGCTGTCAGGTAACCCCTTGCTATTTTTATTAAAAATTGTCCTGAAAATGCGTACTCATTTCCCAGTTGCTGCTAGAATTACCAGACCAAGGTGGTGGAAGTGGAGTGTCTCCCCTAGAACTATTGACTGAAATCAAAAAGTTTGGGAAATTTCTGATACTAGAAAAATTAACTCATCAAGTCAGTTCTACTGGGTAGGAGGAAAAACGATAACTACTTCGAAATCTGGCAGAACTTTTTGGAATTTACTGGAAGAGGAGGGTCATTGCCACCAAACCTCATAGTTTGAGAGCTTTTTTTGAATATTAAGGAGGGGAGAAACCCCTTTAACAATATGCAAAATTAAGATATTAAAATAAAGAAAACAGGCGGAAAAAGGAGAAAAGCTTATTATCACACAGAGTTTTGATAGGACAACCAACAAACAGGTTAGGCATCTAAATGTAAGAAAAACAGAAGTCTGGACCTAAATGTAAGAGAAATTAAAGACTTTAATCAACACTATCAACTGACCAGACAGAAGAGGAAGAGCAGAAAATCATCACAATATGTGATCAAGACCACAAAAGCTGAAGAAAGCAACTGGTAGCCAGCCTCATCAATACAGCTTTAGGGAGTTCCTTATCTTGTAGAAACAGAGAGCCTGAGACATGAAGCCTGAGACCTGGGCTAAAGTAGTAGTCAGGCCCTGCTAATATAAAGCAAAGTTAGCAAGTCAGGCTGTGAGCAGAGGTCAGGCTCTGCCTGTATGCAGCTCACAGACCCTGGCAAGACCAGGGCTGGTATTGCAAAAACACACACATTCCTGAGAAGTGCGAGGCACAGGACACTCACACAAGCACATTCCAGAAGATTGGTACCAGAACACCCCGATACCAAGTATGGTACAAACACACTCCCCGAAGATAACAGGAACACGTTCACCTCTCGTAAAGATAAGGTCAGGATGACAGGGTGATGGAGAGAGATGTTTTGATCGAAGCAACAAGGTAGAGGGTGTTAATTAACCACATCAGAGAGGCAATATGTAACTTGTTTGTATTGGTGTATAAAGAGGGGTCTCAGAAGGGGCGTCTTTATCTAGCGTAGGGGGAATGGAAAGTCCCGCCGTTCACTGAGCTAGTCCATTGTAATGGGCCTACAATGTTAGTGGTCCTGTAGAGTCTACAGGATACCAGGACTGTGCTTCATTGACAATAAACCTGGCCGGGTGCCTTCGCTGCTAACCCAAGTCTTGTGGTTTTATTGGGAAGTTCGATCAAGGTCTGCTGTGTCAGCTATCTGCGCAGAGCTGGGACAGCATACACCGGAAACACACACAGCCAACGACTGACTATACCTTCATCAATTTATAATTGTGTACATACCAAGTTTATCTTTAAGTTGTAAAACAAGTTTTATAAGATTTCTGTTAAAAAAGAATGGATCTGTTAATAAATACAATTTTTTTAAAACAAGAATAGAAACGCTTCAGTGGCACTGAAGGGTTGGCATCACGGATGCTCCTGATGTGCATAGCCCCCATCCAAGATTACATGGCAGTGTGTCTAGCAAAGAAAGGAGGATTTGAAAAAACTGTTGCTTTAAGAAAGATGCACATATTGATCTGCATGCATCTAATCTGAGTGTTCGCATGTGTGCATGTACACACACATGCACTAAAAACACTACACTGAGAGAACATGAAGGTGACAAACTTAAGCACTGAAGAGTCAAGAATCTTAACTCTGCCCCCTACCATGAGCACATTACAATGAATACTCTGATTAAATGACTGCACAAACTCAATGAATACAATATCACACCAGTCTCTCTCCAGCATTAGAATATGTCCACACTTGAATGCTGAATAATCTTTTATCATGTATTACACCCACACAATTGTAAATTCTAGTGTAAGCTCCACACAATTGTTTGTTTCATGACACAAACCATTGCTGCTTGTCAACATTTGTGCCTTGTCTATGCTAGACTTTACAATCATGTGAGTTAACACACAACTAACAACAAGTGTAGATGCATCCTAACTCACAGGTCTTGCATCTCAATGTTTTTTCCATTCTACTTTCATTGCCATAATGGTCTAATCCATCTTTATTGACTTTTTCCATGATAAATTATTCTCCCTTCAGTATGCATTTTAATAATTTAGACAGAAGCCAGGTATCAGACACATTTTAATTTCAACCATCAACCAAACATTCCTTAGGTGCAACTCAGGGGATGAGGCAGTTAACTATTGTCACGGAGTGTGGGGGAGTCCGGGCCCTGCACCCCTGGGGTTCCTGCGATTCATCATAACTCTCAGCCAGCCAGTAAAACAGAAGGTTTATTGAGACGACAGGAACACAGTCCAAAACAGGTCTTGCCAGTACAGACAACAGGATTCCCTTTAGTTAGGTCCATCTGGGGGGCCCAGGGAGGCCCCGGCCTCGCTGGGAAGCCTAAGCCCCATCAGAGTCCCCTCTTCATTCCTAGCCAGCTTCCAAAACTGAAAAACCTCTTCCAGGCGTCTCCTTTCTCCCTTCCCCCACGGCTCCTCCCCCGGGCTTTGTCCTGTGTCCAGGTTCCCAGTCAAAGGTGTTACCTGGTCTGCAACTCCCCTCTTGGTTCTCATGTTACATGCTCAGGTATCTCCCTTCCCCCATGCAGACAGTCCCGGCCAAGCCCCCCTGCAGCTTTCCCCCTCAGTATCCACATAACACCACAAAACATTCCCACTTCGTCACATCTCTCCCCCCTTCGAGACCGAACTGAGCAGGGTCACTTCAGCCAGTGACCTGGGGAAGTTCGAACCTAGCAACGTTCCCATGGATGCCCCATCATCTCTCCCATTCCTTGGTGAGAATTACACCAGGCCCTTCCAGTCTTCTGTCCCCCTTTAAGTCGGGTCTGCTAGATGGCACGGGTAGCCCGCCTGTGGGGAGGCTTATGCGGCCTGTGCCCTTTTTCCACCCCCATACCCCTGGGGTTCAGACTGGGGTGGGGTCTTCTCCCAGTGTTCCAGTCTGGCGGGCTGTGATTCGAGCTCCCTTGGTGAGGAGTCCCCCTTCTGACCTTGCCCACCCCCTGGAAAGGCTCCCCTAGGCTGGGCACGGGTCCCAAAGCTGGTTTCCCCTTGTCCCGGGCCTTCTTCACCCTCTGACAGGGGTCACAGGATCGGCAATACTGCCGGACCGTAACAAACACCCCCGGCCAGTAAAAGTTCTCTAGCAGCCTCTGCTGGGTACGCCAGATTCCCTGGTGCCCTGAGAGGGGGGTGTCGTGGGCCCAGTACAGCAGCTGGCGGCGATACTTCCGGGGTACCACCAGCTGCCTCCTGACTCCCCCTGACTCCATTTCCCCGGGGGGAGCCCATTCTCGGTACAGGAATCCCTTCTCCCATAGGAACCTTTTCCGGCATCCTCTCCCCATGGTCTGTACCGCACTGAGGTCGGCCAGGTCCCTTATCTTCCGCAAGGAAGGATCTTTCTGCGACTCGGCCTGGAACTCAGCGGCTGGGCCAGGGATGGGGACCTGCTCCCTCCTGCTGGCTGGGTCTGAGGCCGCAGCCTCTCTGAGTCGTGTCCCTGGGCGCTCCCTCCCCACCGGGTTAGGGTCCTGCGCCTCGGGCAAGGTACCCTCCCCAGGGTCAGGGTGCAGTGCCCCTCGCTGGCCCTGACTACGGGTCCCGACCAGGGCACCCTGGGGGGTGCTTGGCCAGTCCTCCAGGTCTCCCCCCATCAACACCTCAGTGGGCAGATGGTGGTGTACCCCCACGTCCTTGGGGCCCTCCTGGGCCACGGGCACCTTGAATGGGGTCCCGCCCACCCCCGTCAGGGTCAGGCAGGTGTTGGGCATCACCTGATCTGGAGCTACCACCTCGTGCCGGGCCAGTGTTACCTCAGCGCCCGTGTCCCAGTATCCATAGACATTCCTCCCATCCACCTCCAGGGGAACACGGTACTCGTTCCGTAGGGACAGCCCCGCGCCCACCCTGTAAACGGAGAACTTGGTGTTCGGAGCATCCATCCCCCCAGAGAAACTGGCTTGGGGCCCTCCTCCCTCCTGAGCAGTTGGGAGGTTGTCAGCTCTCCTTGCCTGGGCCGTCTGCCCCTCGTCTGGCTGGGTCTCTACCCAGTCAACCCTGGGCGGATTCGGTCTGCTCAGCCTGTCCCTGAGCTTGGGGCACTGGGCCCGTATGTGGCCTCCCCGGCCACAGTAATAGCAGCTCATGTCCCGTTGGTCCCCTCGAGCGGGTCGGTCGGTCCTGACGCCGGATGTTCCCCTTTGGTGGGGGTTCTCCCTATTTTCCCTATGGGAGGTCCCATGGTGACTCTCTCGCTGCATCGCGGCGGGCCTGTTCCTGTGGGACCCCTCCCTGGTATCCCCTGCCCGACTGTTCACAAACTCGTCGGCCAGCTGCCCTGCATGCTGTGGACTCTCTGGCTTTTTGTCCACCAACCACAGCCTCAGGTCGGAGTGGCACTGCTCATACAGGTGCTCCAGTACGAATAGGTCGAGCAGGTCCTCTTTAGTTTGGGCCCCAGCTGTCCACTTGCGGGCGTCCTCCCGCATCCGGTTGGCCATTTGTAGGTAGGTGACCTCAGGGGTTTTTCGCTGACTCCGGAACCTTTTCCGGTACATCTCAGGGGTCAGCCCAAACTCGCGGAGCAGGACCTGTTTGAACAGTTCATAGTCCCCTGTCTCCGTCCCTTTCAGTCGGCTGTACACCGCCACGGCTGGGGGGTCGAGTAAGGGGGTGAGAAACTGGAGCCTGTCTGCAGGATCAACCCTGTGCATCTCGCAGGCATTCTCAAAGGCAGTCAGGAAGCTATCCATGTCGTCCCCCTCCTTACGCTGGGCCAGGATGTGCTTGTCAAAGCTCCTTGCAGTCTTGGGTCCCCCCTCACTCACCGCAGCCGGGGCCCCACTGCTCCTCAGCCTGGCCAGTTCCAGCTCACGCTGATGCTGCTTTTCCCGTTCCTCTCGCTCCTCCCGTTCATGCTGTCTCTGTTGTTCTCGCTCCTCCCGTTCATGCTGCCTTTGTCTCTCTTCATGCTGTCTCTGTTGTTCTCGCTCCTCCCGTTCATGCTGTCTCTGTTTTTCACGATCCGCCAGCTCTCTCAGTTTTAGCTCTCTCCCCCAATCCAGCCGCCCCCCTTCCTCGGAGGCTGAGCGTCGCCGGGGGGATCCTCTGCTGGCCGGCGAGCTTCGCCGGGAGGATCCCCTGCTGGCCGGGGGGGTCACGGTGCCCTTGGTATTCACGGGGCTCCTCCCCACCCTTCCCCTAGGCCTAGGAAGGGGGGTTCTCGGGAAGCCCTCAGCGGCTGGCTGACCACTCCCAGCTGGGACAGACACTGGTGCCTGCGCTGCATCTGCCAGGCTGCTTCCCTCAGAGACAGGAATCAGATCATTCAAGCGATCTCCCTCCTCCAGCTGGGCAATGAGCTGTTCTTTAGTGAGCCTCCCAGTGCGCAGCCCCCTCTGCTTGCACCGCTCCACCAGGTCGCTCTTAAGCCGCTTGGCATACATCTTCCTGCTGGCCACTCACAGGCCTGGGTGCTCACCGCTCCCCACAGTTTCCAGGGAGACCCCTAGTGTGCCAGCCCTTCTCGAGGTCACCGCCTCTCTGCCAGGGTCGAGCTGCAGACTCCTCCGCCCCTGGGACTGCTCGCTGCAATTCCCTGGGGAACCCTGTTACTGCAACAGTCCTTCTCACTGGTCACACGCTCCCAGGGGTTAATCACTCCTGAAACCGTCCCTCGCTGACTCTTCGCCTGGTCCCCGTCAATCCCCCTTCGTTTTACTGCTCCCCAGTCACTTACTGTAGGAAGTGCCGTCCGCGGGGTGCAGTAGATCCCACCGCTGCCACCAGTTGTCACGGAGTGTGGGGGAGTCCGGGCCCTGCACCCCTGGGGTTCCTGCGATTCATCATAACTCTCAGCCAGCCAGTAAAACAGAAGGTTTATTGAGACGACAGGAACACAGTCCAAAACAGGTCTTGCCAGTACAGACAACAGGATTCCCTTTAGTTAGGTCCATCTGGGGGGCCCAGGGAGGCCCCGGCCTCGCTGGGAAGCCTAAGCCCCATCAGAGTCCCCTCTTCATTCCTAGCCAGCTTCCAAAACTGAAAAACCTCTTCCAGGCGTCTCCTTTCTCCCTTCCCCCACGGCTCCTCCCCCGGGCTTTGTCCTGTGTCCAGGTTCCCAGTCAAAGGTGTTACCTGGTCTGCAACTCCGCTCTTGGTTCTCATGTTACATGCTCAGGTATCTCCCTTCCCCCATGCAGACAGTCCCAGCCGAGCCCCCCCTGCAGCTTTCCCCCTCAGTATCCACATAACACCACAAAACATTCCCACTTCGTCACAACTATGAAGCTATTTTATCTGTACAGGTTGGTGCCGTTCAGGAACCAGCAGTTTTTCGCTATCGCTCTACGTTGTTACACTTCCAGGGTGTTCTGTCAGAGGGTTTACTGGGCTCTTCTGCACAGGACTCTCCTGGATGCCACCTGGCCTACACACAGTAGCACACAGCCCATGTATGGGGAGGCTTTGTATTACAGGGGAGACAGCACCGACTCCTATATTTAGCTTGCCCAAAACTTTTTATCACAAAAGATTCTGGTGACCTTTTTTGTGCAAGTCTCCATTGTTTGCAACTGCCCTTTGAAATGTGGCCGGGACAAAGCCCCAAGGACTAAATGTGCTTGTCACTTGTCCCATTCCATTCAGGTTTAACGGAGTTATAGTACTGGGAATGCCTGGGAGCCATCAGAGTAGCTGTAGCAGCTGTGGGGGAGAGAAGAGAACCAGGTCAGGGGCACCATATGAGGCAGGAGAACCCAACCTCCTGGGCTGGAAGTGGGAGGAGGAAAGAATAGAGACACCTGAGCCGGGCCAGGGTCCTCTCAACTATCCTTGGACCCAACACATGGCACTAGTGGCCCAGTCCCCCTCTTACCCTGATATCAGCAAATATATTTAGTAGTTGAAAGTTCAGGGGCCAAGCTCTGATGTTGCATGAGATGGGACATGCTATTACAGTTGTCCATACAGTAACAGATTTTCTCTAACCTTCTCTCTTTTTAACAACCCCAGGAAATGACATACAGTGACTCTAGTGGTTAGAGCAGAGGGCTGGGAATCAGACCCAGTTCCCCACTGATGCACTGGGTGCCTTTGGGCAGGTCACTCACCTTCTGTGCCTCAGCATTGAGAATACTGAGCCACCAGTGCAAAGCTAGTGTGCTACAAAGATAAAACTCCCCCCCTTTGGAGGACAGGTGCTGGGGGTGTGTGTGACAGCAACCAGAGCTCTGTGGATTCCAGCACATCCCTGCACCCACACCCAGAGCAGCAAGGGAGTAAAATCCAGGGTTACCAGGTTGGCCAGCCAGGGCTTCTCCAGAGGTTGGAGTCTGGGGCCATGTCTACAATACGCATGCATAAGCAGTACAGGAACACCGATATATCATACCAGCAAAGCGCTCCTAGTGTGGAACTAGCTATACCAGCAAAGCCATACTTTGTACTCGTGTAGTAAAACCACCACCCTGAACAAAATAAGTTACCCTGGTAAAGCACAGCATTGCTGGTACAGGTCTGTCTCATCTTATGCTGGGGTTACGTTCCGTGGTCAGCGCCTAAAGCGAAAACCGCGTATAGTCAAAATTACATTGAGTGTAATGGCGGGCAGAATCGCCCGCCCTACAGAAACAGTATTTAAATTGTTATTTTTCTCTTTTTTGTTTTGTTTTTTTCTTGTTTTTGCCGACCACATAAAGCTGAAATCGCACATGTTAAATGCGCCTAAGATGCGACAGACCTGTATAGCCGTGTCTACACTAGGGGCTTCTGCTGGCACAGCTCTGAGTCAGGACTCACTTTTCCACACCTCAGACAGACATAGCTGTGCCAGCAGAAGTGTGTACTGTAGACATAGCCTGGGTTATCTGGAACCCCACGGTGAAGCTAGGATGGAAGTGTGCAGGGAGGAGGGGCTGAAAAGGGAGTGGGATCGACTTGGTAGCTGCTCACATTTAGTTTGCACCTTCTTTGCCACTCTGGAAGGAAACAAACAACCTGAGAAAGAAATGGAATGCAATGATTCATTACTCCTGATGTGTGATGATGGCTTAATTATTTTTCTAACTGGGAAGAGATGCTTTCTGACAGCAGGTGCAAATTAATTCTCCGCTGTTTTAAGGAGCGATCGGCCCAGGACAAGTGGAAAACTGGAAAACCTAATTAAATCGGGAGCTGAGTGGAATAAATGGAGCGAAGAGTTTGTTTGCACGATGCTGATGGATATTAACGATTCCGGGTGAAGGCACCAGGGCTCCCAGCGGGAGACATAGAGCTGTCTCGTGCGTTCATCCCCCCAGTTGGGCCTTGACAATTGGGCAGGAGGTGTTGTGACAGTAACTAAGTGCAACTACTGTGCATACACAAAGCCAGGATTCTTCCCAGAAGAAGCATCATCCACAGCCCTGCATGTGCTGAAGGAAGAAGGAAGCAATTAACAGGCTGCAAAGCCAGATATGCAAGCTCCAGGAATCTCACTGGGGGTTCCCGGTCTTGCGCTCAGAACTGATGCCCCCAAGTGAGACAAGAAAGTATCATCCAATTATTGGGAGCTGTCTGCAGATTGTCCAGTCCACTGAGCAGTGGAATCCAACAAAAAATCTGCCCCTCTCTGTTACCCTCGGAAGAGGGTTTTGTCTGGTTTCAGGACCTCTCTCAGGCTTCTGGATCTCCCATCCCCATGGTCTCCTCCATAGTACTGACTGTATTTAATTCGGCTCTCTCATTTCAGCTGCAGGTGCAGTATGCAGTTTAAATACAATAGAACAATGTCTATATATCTGCACACACTTTTCAAGAGATTGTCCCAGCACCTACTGTACAGAACCATAAGACATACCCAACACCTAAGGGTTTTCCGAAGAGGGCGGGGGAGCAGCCTGAGGCTGATTCTGAATCTCGTTAGCTCAATGATCAGAAAAGGGAGCTTATGTTGAACAGTTGCCATAGAAACAGTGGACTGTATCTACACTTTCCTAGAGTGATATTGGGGTTCAGTTCTTTTGCCTGCCCTGGCAGTCCGACAAGGCCCCATGCTGATTCCCTTGTCCACCCCACAGGTTCCTCAGTGTCCAATCCCAGTGTCAGATGCACCCATCTCTGGTGCACAGCTGGCTGTGTGTTCCCTTTGGGTCTCACACAGCTCCCTGCCCTCCAGGAGCTCTGCTTGTAGACCATTATTCACAATCGAACAGCTGCGCTATATATATAATGATTTCAATGGAGTCCAGCCAGGGCTGTCCCTAGCTATTCTGGGGCCCTACGCAGACCCCCTCTGCGGNGGCGGGGCTGGGGTGGAGCAAGCGTGCGAAGGGGCGGGGTGGGAACAGAGCAGGGTGGGGTCTTTGGGGAAGAGGCGGAGCAGGGGCTGGAGCACCACGCAGCTGCGCAGGACACCAGGAAATGTGGTGCTCCACATTTCCTGGTGCCCTATGCAGCTGCGTACTTTGCGTATGGGTAAGGACAGCCCTGAGTCCAGCTAATAGCCACATCTTAGGGCATCTGGAAATAGAGAGTGAAGGGCAGTCCCTTGGCACTCACTCCCCCATTGCTCGTGGTTAGCTGTGCTTTATATAACATTTGCAAAGTACATGCCAAAGACAAATAAATGACAGCACCCCTTCACCTCCACAGCATCTCTCTTCATTCCCCCCATTACAATGCCCTGTCTCCTGACACACTCCATGCACCCCCTCTTCTCCTGACTCCCCCCTCCCGCCCCCCAAGAGTCCCCTTTTAAGATCAGGTAGCACCGCAGCACAGCTCCATGCCATCCAGTCCACTGCATCCACATCAGACTCCTTCCTAGGCTCTTCCTACCCCCAATTCCATAACTGGAGTCAGTCGCAGGTTATTATTAACTTTTACAAGCAATTGGAAGCCTGGCTCTGTACACATGGGCGACAGCTCTGTGAGTGCAGGCCCAGAAAGCCATAGGGAACAGGAAAAGAAAGCAAAGCCTGCCTGCTGTCCATAACCCCTCTCTCCCAGGAGGTTTGGAGATCTGTGCCATTTCCCCAGTAGTACTCCTCACCCCCACTGAAAGGCCCCTCTCCTCAGCCAATGCAACAAACCAAACATGGTGTTTTTAGGCCTGCCCATTCTAGGATATCATGTAGGGCTGCCCAGAGCAGGGGCAAAAGAGGCAGTTTGGCCCAGCTCCCCCCAGATTGAGTGGTGTTGCAACCCTGCACACAGGGCTGCCGTGCCACTCAGGTTTTGCCCCAGGCCCCCAAAAACCTCTATGTAGCACTTATTTATTTCTTTAGCGTGTGCACAGTCGTCTAGCCAAGCGATGGCATCTGCAGTGGCGTGATGCACTTCTTCTAGGCCACCGCTGAACCTAGTCAGCAGGCATTCATCGACAACATGCATCATCGTCTCTGTTGCGCTGCAGCTGCACAAATGGGTGTCACGAAGGCCCCAGCAATACTGGTTGGCTGCACAGAGACTTTGCCCGGTTCGGAACCTGTTCAACAGGTACCATTGGCGATGGGGCAGGTCAAAACCAGGCGGGCAAATTGTGGGGTCAGCGACGAGGGACTGGTTGGGGATTATAACAGATATCCATTCCTCTCGCCAGAGTGTTTCTGCCCTAACATCCTGGCATGACGGCAAACGTGCATCTGGTAGTTTAAAAAGGTCATTATGCAGCAGCAGGCTTGAGTTGGCGCGTACTTTCTCCCGTAACTTGCCAGTGGCAACCTCTCGTCTGATATGAGGAGGAGCGATATTGCTCAGAACTGGAAGCCATGGGAGTGGAGTCGGATGCAGGGTGCCAGAGATGATGCGCATGGCGGCACATAACTGTGTATCCACCAGTTTGGTGTGTGACGATCGGCTCCAAACTGGTGCGCAGTACTCCGCCATCGAATACGAGGTGGCAAGAGCGGACGTCTGCGAAGTTGGAGCATGAGCACCGCATAATGAACTTGCCTGGTTGTTAAGAAGATTGTTGCGCGTCTTAACTTTAGCTGCTGTCTTCTTCAGGTGGGCATGGTAACTCAGTGTGCGGTCTAAGGTCATGCTTCACCTTCTGACCGTTCAGATAAACATTCAGTTCTCGGGTTGCGCTGGCGTGGTGAAGATGGAACAAACTGGACACTGTTTTTATGATGCTTGGCTGGAGGCGCCAAGTCTTACAGTAGTCAGCTAACTTTACCATGTCCCAGTTTATGATGGCATCAAGCTCGTGAAAGGTCTGGGCCTGGATACCGCAACAGATGTTGTCTGCGTAAATGAACTTCTGTGACTCCGTTGTTGGCAAGTCACTAATGTAAAGGTTGGACAGGGTTGGAGAAAGCACAGAGCCCTGGGGTAACCCATTGCTCTGTCGTCTCCAAGCACTTGTCTTCTCCCCCATATGGACTCTCAACTGCCTATCGCGGAGGAACAGTTCACTGATTTCATGAGCCAAATAGAATGTGAAAATCTTTCCACGACAGCTTTCAGGGAAACGTTCAGAGCAGCGGCACTTTACACCCCCTTCCTTTATTTTTAACAAACTCCCAGAAAAAACTTCCCTGGGAGGAAATGCAGAATTTCAAGGAGATCTGTTATCTGTTTCTTTTGGCGGCAGGGAGGGTGGGGTGAGGGGGGTGGGGGTGGCGGGTTAATAAAACCCAGACCTATAATGGGAAACTGGCTCCAAATTTCACCAGACAGCAGCTACCCCTGCCCCATAACTACACTATCAGGGGAGAGGCATTGCTCCTAGAGACAGGCAGTAGTTATGTTTCAGCTAATGCCTATGGTGCCACTGGGGTGACACTCTTGTAATTACACGGCTGCAGATGTTGAGCCTGGTTCATTTGGCCACAGGGATTCAACTCTAGGGCAGTTCTGGGGAGCATATTTTTCTCAGCATTTGTGGTCCTGGATTAGGGGAAATCCTGGTTCTCTCTCAGAGGCGCAGAGAGAGCACCCGGGGCTTGGGATGATGATTAAAGTCTCTGCAGCATCCTGCTCAGGCTGGCAAATGCAGTTCTGTGGTGCATAAGCAGCTTGGAGGCGCTTGCTGTCCGTCACTCTGACAAGCTCTTGCGCTAGCACATCCCTGGCTGCCCTGTGCTATTGCTTAGCAGACCTTAAAGCCAGAGAGAATATTCAGCACTCTACATTCACAGAGAGTTGCACGAAAAGAGTCAGGCAAGGCCACAGCTATTCTCGGCCACACACGCCTATCACTGTGGCAATGGGAAAAGGTGACTAGTTACTGGTCAGAGACAGCTGCTTCCAAGCCCAGAAGATGCAGAACTAAAAATGCAGGGAAATCAGCTGCAGGAGGTTAAATGGGGTCCCCCCACAATTCTGCTTGGTCTTTCCTCTACCCAGGAATAGTTCCATCAAATAAGCTAGACATTTATACCTACCCCCGGGAGACCCAAGAATCTTTTGTGGATATTTAGTCCCACTCTCTTCCTGCTGCTGCTAGCATGTAATACCCTGGGCTGCCATCCTAGCAACGGGTACCCCCCCAGAGTTCTCCTGCCATCCCCCAGATGCCAACACAGTTACCCTCCCAGCCTTCCCTTCCCCAATTTCTGAACTGCACCTGTGTAACTGTTCCTCTGCCTCTCACCCCTTCCCTCTCCAATTCAGAAGTGGCAGCAATGCTGGGAGAAAAAGCCTGAATGGCTTCTTGTTTTTCTGTTTCTCCCATCATTAAATCCCCTCTTCATCCCTAGGAGTTTGGAATTACGTACAAGTTAATATGTTTCTGGTTCCACCCAAATACTGCTAATTAACAAACAGGTCCCCTCAATTCCGTTTAATGCCTACACATGTAATGCAATTACCTGCTTCCCAAAGCCATTACAAACCACAGAAAATTAGCTGAAGCCGGTGATAAAAACATTCTTTTATAGATTCACAAAATAAGCTGATCACAGGACAGTCAGATCCTTGCCCTGCAGTCCACAGCATGCCCTGCTTTCACAAGGGGCCAAGACCCTTCATCTTGCAGCCAATTTACTCCTCTTAAAGAGAAGATGGGAAATATCTGTTGGGAAAACTGGGTTTTATCCTGCTGTGTGGCTTAAACTCAAGTTCTGACTCACCTGAAAACTGGGCTCATTGCTCAAGCTCACACATCCTGCGCAGTCAACAAGAAACCAAGCCTATAATTAGAATGAAACCCACTAAAGCAACAAGGCTGAGCCCCAGAGATTAGTGGAACACTGTCCCTGACGGGCAGGGTTCCCAAGTACCTTGGCCATCTGCTGTATAAGCAGAACAGACAACTGGTGCTGGCCCATATATACATGGAGACAATGACAAACCTGCTACATCCAAGAAGAAACCAGCTGAGCATGTGCCAGAGGCATGCAGGGCAGAAATACATGGGGGCACACTAGGGTTGCCAACTTTCTAATCGCACAAAACCGAACACTGCTACCCCGCCCCAAGGTCCTGTCCCTTCTCTAAGGCCCCGCCCCTGCTCCATCCCCCTCTCTCCATCGATCGGTCTCACTCATTTTCACTGGGCTGGGGCAGGGGTGCAGGAGGGGGCTCAGGGCTGGGGCAGGGTGTTGGGGGGAGTGCAGGCTCCAGGAAGGAGTTTGGGTGCGGGAGAGGACTCCTGGTTGGGGCAGGAGGTTGGGGTGCGGGGTCCCGGAGGTGCTTACTGCAGGCTCCCAGGAAGCGGCTTCCAGGTCCCTTCAGTGCAGACCCTAGGTGCATGGGTGGCCCGGGAAGCTCCGTGCACCGCCCTCGCGTCCATGCCCCACAGATCCCATTGGTTGCAGTTCCTGGCCAATGGGAGCTGCGAAGCCGGCACTAGGGGCGGGGGGCAACGCGTGGAGCCTCCCTGGCTGCCCATGAGCCTACGGGCCGCAAGGACCTGGCAGCAACTTCCAGGAGCCACGCGGAGCTAGGGCAGGCAGGGAGCCTGCCTTAGTCCTGGGCACTCGCTGCGCCACCAACTGGACTTTTAATGGCCTGGTCAGCAGTGCCGACTGGAGCCCCCAGGATCCCTTTTCAATGAGGCGTTCTGGTCAAAAACTGGATGCCGGGCAACCCTAGGGCACACAGAAAGGGTTAAATCTGCCCATCGGTGAAAGGGGAAAAAGTAAAACAGGAGTAATGAGGCTGGTGCCCAGGGGAGAAAGGCACCTGCCTGCTTCCTTGGCACAGAATCATTTCATAGATTTCCAAGGCAAGAAGGGATCATTATGACCATCTGATCCAACCTCTTGCATACCCCAGGCCAGGGATCCCCAACCAGAGAACCTAGTGATTGATGCAGCAATCCAAACAACTTGTGGTGGAGCTACACTATCTCTTTTAGGAAGCCAACCAGTCCTGACCTAAAGCACCCATCTGATGGAGAATCCACCCTAGGTAAACTGTTCCAATGGTTAATTACCCTCGGTGTTAAAAATCTGCACCTTAGCTCCCATTTCAATTGGTCTCATTGCAACTTCCAGCCACTGGATCTTGTTAGGCCTTTTCCTGCAGATTAAAAAGTGCTGTGATATCAGGGTCTTCTCTACTCTACACTTTACAAACGAAGTTAACATATGGCTTCTCTCCGCGGTATAGGATTCTAAACAACCAACAGGAAATACCAGTCCAGCCATAGATCTGGACTTGGACTTGGGGTCAGGTTTTGTCAAACAATCAACCAGCTTCTCTTCCTCTCCTCAGAAAAACATCTCATTCAACACCCAGGGCACAGCATATGGGGAAGCTTCCACACAGAGGGAGTGCTGAAAAGCAATGACAGAATGCACTCCTACCAATGAGGAGCACAATCGGCAGCAAGGAGGAGGCCTGTAGAAGCATGGAACAAACTTCCCTGCTTCCCAGCACAGGGACCAGGCAAAGTCCCCAAGGGTTCCCAGTTACACAGGGAAAACCCAGTCAGTGCCCAGCAAAGCATGATTCTTGACCTAGCTGCCTTTTTTAAAAACACTCATGGACACTTTCTTGTATGGGAATAAAATAGAGAAGATGCCAGGGACACTGCCCACATTACTAAGTGCAATCCAGATGTTGACAGCTATTCTCTAGCAACTCACAACAGGCAGCCTCACTCTGCCCAGCCTGAGATGCTAGGCCCCGAAGTCCAGCTGTAAATGTTCTTCTGGAATTTTAGCAGCTACCCAGCTCCCTTCCCATAGATGCAAATACCTGCTACTCCGGCTGTGCAACCAAGGCATTTGCATTTGACGCTCTTGGCAAATGAATCCAACTGACATTTGCTTTGCAAATGGAAGGTGAAAGGGTGTACACAAACAGGGGTTCACAGTGTCTCATGAGGTTCACATGCCAGCCACTGAGGCCCTGGGTTCAAATCCTGAAGGTGGTGATAAATTTGCAAGTCTTAGGCTAGCCCTTAGAAAATGATATTTCTCCACATCACACAACCACAATGTCAATGGCAGAGTTGTGTCAGTCCAGAACAGGAAGATGGGTATCAGAAGTCAGGACCGAGATACCCTGGCAGAGCTATCTTGGGGCAGACTGCATAGCAGACGCCTGGCTTGAGGTGGTGCTTTTAGTCACTCTGTTTCATGAGCACCAGTCATCATTTCAGCAACCCAATCCAATGACAATGGGCATAATTCCCAAGAGCCCAGAGTACCCTCCGGTGACAAAGAGGAACCCTTCCACACACTTCTGGTAAATGTAAATCGGGAACAGCCTCTCAGAGCAGGACGCAAATCACTGTAAACAAAGTCTCTGTTGCTGTGGAAACCATTAAAAATAGATTTCCCACCCTCCCCCTTTTGTGCTGGGTTTTATACAGCTGGGTTCCTTCATTCCACATTATTATTACTTTTTAATTATGAATAATTTCCTCCCTTCTATAGGAAGATGGATTAAAACTCAGAACTTTCCAAACGAAGCCCCTTTAGGATATATTTCAATATGCCAATGAAGGCAAGCCCACATTCTGTAGTGTTTATGCCACAGGGTAAAATCTCTCTGCAATTAACCCTTCTCATTCCATGCTTCCTCTTAGCTTCCCTTTTCTTCACCCAGGAAGCTAGTTGGCTTTCGCCTGCTCCTCAACAAAGTTTGCTCAAGAACAAAATCAAACAGAGGCACAGAACTATGACACTTAGGGTGAAACCCCTTTCTGCAAAGGGATCAGCACAAGGCCCAAGCACCACATAAGTCCCTCTTCAACCCTGTGAAGTTCGGGCAGGATTGTATTATTGTCACTCTTGCCTGCCCTCTTCCCCTCCACCTCCGTTTGTCTGTTATGACCCCTTACTCACTAGGTCCAGTTACATTTAGTGTGTATGCTCTTCAGGCCAGGGACCCTGCATCCCTTGGTTTATGAGGCATCCAACATATCCAGGTGCTCATATAAGAAGAAACACCACCACTGTTGCTCATGGCTTCACACCCACCCACCCAGTGCCCCCAGCACTAAGCTACCCACAGGGCAAGGATCGAGCACAGAGAGATGGGGGACAGGTTTCCCCAATGGGAATGGTGCTGCTATCCTCCTGTCTTACGGAGGAGCAACAAAATCCTATTTAATGGTTCTGTCCTGGAGCTTTCTTCTGAGGATTGGGATTCTCAGCCTTAGCCCTACAAACCAGAGTGAGTGTTTGCGGCAATCCTCCACTTTCCTATCACACCCCTTTCTACGCAGAACTCAGGCTAGCCTAGTAAAATGCCTGCTTTAGCCCGGCCCAGCCCAGCCCAGAGACCTGTTCCAAAGCCTGCAGGAACCACTGAACCAATCATTGTTTGCACTCGGCAAGCCTCAGTACAGGAAATTCTCCCAATCAGGAATGATGCCAAAGGACTGGAGCACACTGAACAGCTGTTGCCCAGCATCAGCACAGCCAGGAATTCAGGAAGCGACTTGTACACATCCCCAAGTGCAGCATGCCTGCTAGCAAATGGAAATGCAAGGCTCTATCCAAGGGTGAAGAAAGAGTGAGATCATGAAGGCTGCCCTGTTACCCTGTGGAAAATTATTTAGCAGGCTTTTATTTTCGATTTAAGTGAATTTCATGCTGACAAAGAGTGCCAGATGGACAAACACTGGTAACCAACACTCTTTATCCCCAGGACAGAGCAAAGACTGCAGCAGGGCAAGCTTCCTATACACTGCCCTGCCAATGTGCTTCCCCTTTGCCCACCTGTAGGGGTGAGAGGAGAGTTCAGTCTCCAGAGTCCATTCAGTCCCTAAGCTCTGCTGAATCTGCTGAGTGCTGATCGTGCAGGTGGGTTGTACAAGGTGGCACCTGTCCAGGAGGCACTGGATTGAGATTATGAAGAGATCTTGCACAGGATCACTAAACAGTTGTCTGCATCAGCAGACTGACAGAACAAGTTACAAAGCTAAAGAGATGCACAAATCTCAAAGCCCTCTACAAACCAGAGCTCCAGCTTTAGCGAAGGGAGGGAATGCTCTGGTGCCTTCCAGAGCAGGGGGTCCAAATGGGGCTATGTGTACCACTGGTGGTACGTGAGCTTGATGAGCCAATCCTTCACTTCATCATTTGCTTAAGAAGGTGGTACATGAACTAAAAGTTTGGGAACCACTGTTGTCAAGCAAGATTCTCACAAGAGTCAGAGGCATGATTTCATGACCTCCTGTTGTCTCTCTTAGGTCAAGTAATGCACTGCCTTATGATACCCACCCCCTTTCCTGGGTAAATCCCCATGCATCCCAACAGAAACACGGAACCCCTTTACTTTCACTAATGGCAGTTCAGAGGTCAGTTTCCCGTCATGGTCTGATTCGTAACTTTGGCCCCAAGTACAAATGCTGTAGAAATATTATTCAGAGCTGATAAGGCCCAAAGGGACCATAGTCTGAGCTCTTGTGGAACACAGGCCAGAGAACCTCCCCAATAATCTCTGCATCAGGCCCAGAATTCCTGTTTGAGCCACAGAGTATCATTTGGACAGATATCAGTGTTGATGTATAGGCTTCAAGTGTTGGAGAATTCACCATGTCCCAAGGTAATCTGTTCCAATGGTTATAATTACCCTCACTAGTATAAACATTCACCGTATTTGTTGTCTGAATTTGAATAGCTGCAGTTTCCAACCACTGGATCTCATTAAGCCTTTTTCCACTAAATTAAAGAACCATCTACTATTAGAAATCTCTTCCCCATGTAGTTATACTTTTAAACCATCATCAAGTCACTTCTTAGCCTTCTCTTGGATAAACTAAACTCCCGATGAGGCAGGTTTTTCAGACCTCAAATAATTTTTGTAGCTCTTTTCTGACCCCTTTCCAATTTGTCAGCATAATTTTTGAAGTGTGGACACAGCATCCAGTAATGGTCTCACTAATGTCATATACAGAAGTCATGCCACTTCTCTACTCTTACTTGCATAATCTTATCATGGACATTAATCGTATTCATCCTGAGGACTCAATGGGCTGCCAGGGGAAGCATTTTAACAGCCAAGGACACCAAGTCAAAACCTACTGGCCTGAGTGGATATGAAAAAGGAGCCCACTCTGGGCATGTGTCTGCGACTTAGTCACCAAGGCTGGAGAGATGTCGTTCTCTTGGTGGATGGAGGCTCTGAATCCTTTATGCTTAAAATATTGGCTATTAACATATTTCAACAGCAGCTACAGCAAAGCCAGACACATGATTTGTTCTTAGCATCCAGGCCCAAGGAGTTAGGAGGGGGAGCCAGAGGCACCAGTAGGGAGCCTCCTTGCCCCAATTGCTCTGGCAGTGTCAGTTTCCTAGAGGCAAGCTCCCAAAACACCACACCTTGCTGGTGATTGGATGGGGAGCAAGGGAGCAGAAGTCCTCCATCCCCTCGAACTGATGCAGTTGTGGCATCAGCAGGACTTCCTCTCTCCTCAGCTTGCTCAAATAACAGATCAGGCATTGTAGCTGTGAGCAGATAGGAGGAGAAGCAACTTGTCCAAATGAAGTAGAAATGAAAGAGCAATACCCCCAAACTACTGCAAAGTATGTTGGGAATTAATCTATACAGGAGCTTGGCAGCCAAACAACAACAGAGACCGAGGGGTTTGTCAGGGCTTTTTAACACAGAAAGAATCTCTGGTGTGTTTCAGAATCATCAAACAGCCGGGCAGGAGGTGTGAGGGGAAGTCCCCCCTGGAGATACCTCCCACTAACACTCCCTGAGAGCACCTGTGTGGCACTCGTACTACTGTGTAACTGAAGAGTTCACAAGAGACATAATATGCAGCCTCTGCCTCCCCAGCTCAGCCCTTAAAGGTGCCCAGCTAAATACACTCTGGTCTCCAACAAGTCTGCATTCTCATAGGACCCCCACTGCTCCTGGACTGCAAACTGGGCATTCGCTAAAGAGCTGAGGGAGAACAATGTGAGGCTATGTACTCTTGGTGATGCTGCTGGCAGGCAGGCCACACTTCATTCTCTCTCACACCCACAGACATTGAAGGCAAGCAATTTAATACAAGTCCCACCATACGAGCACAGACCCCAGTTCCATTTGATAATTCTCCTGCAAACCAAGTGAATGCAGAGAGAGAGTAATTTTGTTAACGTCCTCATGGAATTAAATCATCCAAAAACAGACTCTGGCCTTGGGACGAGGGGTAAGACAGAAATGCAAAAGGCAGCAGGCCAGGGGCAATACTTACAGTTTGTCTGGATCCAGACAGCAAATCCGCTCCGATCAGACCTGCCATTGGAAAAAGAGAGAGAGGGGAAAGGTTTGTGCTGGGAATGCTGTGAGGCACAGAAATCCCACAAGTCCTCCCTTACCTCCAAAGAAGAGGGAGAAAGCAAGCAGCATCCCTCAGTTCTGGGTGTGTCTGGCAAGGAAAGGCGGGGGGAGACAGAACCAACTTTCTATACTCTCAATCAGATGGGGGCCACAGCCCAGCTAACATTGCAGCCTTATTTAATTCACAGAAATTATATTCACATTCTGCTAGACAAATAGATTTTACAAGCCCTCAGTTAAATGTGAGTAATTATGGTTGCCTGCGTCGGGGGACAGCCCTGCCCGGGCTCAGGAGGAAGAAGCACATCCCAATTCCACTAATGCTGTAAATTAGCAGGGCAGCAGACTAATTACCAGTGATTTCATTTCCCCCCTCACTCTCTCCTCTTTCTGTGGGCTACTGCATTCTCTCCCCCCCCCCCCCCCCCCCCACTGTGTGTGTGTGTTCAGGCATATGCTCCTGTTAATGGGGCTTCTGTCACTTCATCTGCTGGTGGAGATTATTTTATCTTGGGAACCCTCTTCTCTCAGTGTCAGACCAGAGACTTTCGACTCTAAATCATCAACGGGGGGAACAATCTGTTGTAGGGAAACGAAAAATGAAAACGTCAACTTTTTGGTGGCAACTGTTGTGCTCAGCAGTGTCTGTGATGAAGGCTCTGGCAGTGATGAACAAGGGGGGAAGGACCCTGGCAGGACCCGGTCTGGCCTGACAACTCAGGGAGCGGGATGGCTCTATGCACACATGCTCAAGGGCAGGGGTGAGGCTGCAGTCATTTATTACATCATGTGCATGAAGCAGAGACAATGCAGGATTGGGACCTGAAAAGGGATGGCAAGAGGATGAGGGGAAGCGATGCCTTTGGCCAGTATTAAATCTAAGTGGAGAAGGATGGAGAGTCATTGTGTGAATCTACTGTTAACAGGAGGTGCCAAATATGCTTCTGTCTAGTGTGGAGCAGAGGAAGCCATTGGAGCAAGCTGTGGGGGACACAGTCTTCTTCCTGTACTGGGCAGAGGGAAGCATTATGGGGTCAGACCCGAGTACCATGTACATGGTGCTTGACATCTCCAAACACAATACAAACACTAACTATTCTTCATACTCCCCAGGAAGGAGGGAGGTTTTACCCCCATTTTATAAAAGGGGAAACTGAGGCACAAAACAAGGGAGTGACTTGCACCAAAGGGCAAACAATGAGCTGGAAAAAGAACCCAAGAGAGTCCTGGCCCCTAGCCCAAGGCTTGGCGCACCAGCCCTGGCTGTCTTTCTTCAATTATGCCCCTCTTGAGTACACAGCAGCTTTCACATTGTGCAGCAGTGGGATTTCAAAGCCAGATGGCACAAGCCCTCCTTGAGGAGGAGGAGCCAGAGAACTCCTTCACCTTGTCCCGTGGTGGGCAGGGAGGAGGGTGACACCCTATGGCCCATCCCTGGGCCTCAGAGACACCCACCTGACACTTCTGCAATTGAGATTCAGTTGAGCTGTACAGAATTACTGCTCCATTGTCCACACAGGCAGCGCCACAATAATGATAAATAAGAGAAACAGAATGAAATCGCCACATTTTTCAAAATGATCTGTCAAAGTAAAACCATGTAATCTAGTTTCATTAGGCCCTGTTGTCCCAGAGATGACTATGTTGTCAAATATCAGGTAGAGGGATCTCTCACCAGCTTCCTATCAGTCTCCCTAGGATGGGAGAGGGAGATTGGCTGGATGGATACAATTTCAGTCAACCCCCACGCTTGCAATGTATCCATCACCGACCTGAAAGCCTTCAGGGGGCCGAGCGAGTGATGTATGGGCCCAGGACTGTCCACAATGATTTATTAAAATATTATCCAGATGAAGTTAGAAAAGGTGCAGAGTGGGGTTGCTGACTTCCAGCCCCAAACAGCAGGCAGGAGCACAGAGGTGCTGCAGCAGCGGCACCAGGAAGAGGGAAGCAGAGAAGCTGCTTTCTATACCCTATGTGCACTCTGGCCTGGGGACCCCCTGGCACCCCAAGGTGAAGACAGGAAATCAGGTAGCTCCTCACAGGACTAGGGTGAGGGCTCCAAGGGCAGGCACAGCCCTGGAGCAGAGAAGAAGCTTTCAGGGCTGGGCTTGTGCCCTCATACAGGGCGTATTAGGCCAAACTTGAACAGCAGTGAGCCCCAGCTGTTCCCATCTCAGGGCTACTCGCTGGCCTAATGGGGAAAATATCCAGTCCCTAGTGTTGTATGCAGCGTTGCTGTAGCCATATGGGTCCCAGGATATTAGAGAGACAAGGTGGGGGAGGTCACATCTTTTACTGGACCCACTCCTGTTGGTGAGAGAGACCAGCTTTTGAGCTGACACAGAGCTCTTCCTCAGGTCTGGGAAATGTACTTAGACTGTCACAGCTACACACAAGATGAACAGACAGTTTAGCATAAGTAGTTAGCACATGTTCCAAGGGCCCAAGCAAAGTGAAGGGGCCCGTTAACACCACTGTAGTCACAGGACTAAAAGGGGCTAGTGGGTGACAGATTGTTATTGTCCAAGTGGACAGATGTTCGTAGGGTGACCAGATGTCCCAATTTTATAGGGACAGTCCCAATATTTGGGGCTTTTTCTTATATAGATGCCTATTACCCTCCACCCCCGTCCCGATTTTACACACTTGCTATCCGGTCACCCTAGACGTTCGCAATGCAAACCCACCATTGCCATCAGCTCTAACTGCCCTCCTCCCCTCCCCCGCTGCTTGTAAACAGAGCCCCAGTCAATTGTTTTGGTTGATGGGAGCCATTAAGATTCCAAACGCCATTAATGGCCCACACTTTACATAATTACAATAGGACTTTTGCATGAAGCATATTCCAGTTACATTATACTCACTTATCATGTTTTTATAAAACTATTCCAATTACATTATATTCACTTATCGTGTTTTTACAAAATCATATAGACTGCACAACGTCACAGTTGGCACCGGGGCATGGGGCTTCAGCCCTGCAAGGCGTACCAGGGCTCCCCACAGGTTTGAAAATATTTACTGGAGCTCTCCTCTGGACATCTCCAGCTGAATTTAAACCCTGGCTACACTACAAGGGCACCCAGGCTAGGACCCAGGGCTCAGGAACCATTTCAGCCTGTGGCATGCAGAGAGAGAATGGGACTGAAACCATTTCTGAAAACTTCTCTGGACACTAAGTCGTGACTCGCAGGAGGCAATCCTGGCACTGCACGTTCTACAGGGGCACTCATCTATCGAGGGAGCTCGTACAGCATGTACCACACCAGGTAAGCCTGGCCTGGCACCCGAAAAGCACTGCCAAGCCAGGCGAGTCACACAGACAAATGCCCTGCACATACAGGTATTGTATAATGGAGGTACAACATACAAACAGGTATGCTGCATATCCTGGTTTGGCTTGGCTATTTAGGTACTTATGGCCCTCCTCACCACAGCATCCACGGGCCTCCCTGGACAATATATGACCCCATCCACAGAGCCATGTAAGGCGTATACAGGGATCTCCAAAAAGGGTATTGTTCAGGGATGCTACTGCACAGACAAGCAGGCTGCATACTGAGGGCCCATCCTCTCGGGGAACACCTAGCCATTTGTTTCACCCCAGATTCAGTATGTGAAACCCTTCTTAGTGCTCTGCCCAATCAGCTCCTTCAGGCCAGCACCCAGCCTGCTGCCTTCCCTTCCTCTCTCATGCAAGAGCAGCATGTCACTGTGACCTGTGGGCTTGGAAGACTCCAATATGTTTACGTGACAGCTGTCCATCTAAATACTTTTAAAGCAGAGGTTCCATGTGAGTGACTCTCTCTCCTCACTCTTCCAGAAATACAAAGAGCCCATTACATTAATAATGTTCAGCAGGAAAGACGGCTGAGGGACAGGAAAGCCTCAGGCTCCTGTGAGCAGCAGCTGCCAATCAGCGTCACCCTTAATCATGTGTGCACTGGGTGCTCACCCAGGCCCACAGGCCCAAGGATGATTGGGAAGGCTGCTCCTTCGTGCACTGTATTCAAGTGAGCAAAGCCATGCCAGCCCTCCATCAGATCATCATTTCCTTCTCCCTCCCTCCGCCAGGTAGAGCTTTTGTCTCTTACCTTCCAATGCCTCTATAAACTAACAAAGGGACACAGCCCTCAGCAAAGGAGACTGTCAGAGCAGGTCTGATGGGTTGGGTAGGGAGTCCCAGGCTGAAGGCACCTGCAGGCCCTAGCCAGGCTGCTGGCACTGCCTTAGAACAATGCGCTCTCACAGCTATGGGACACGGAAAGATTTGCCTGGGAGGGAAGCAGAGCTTCAGCTGCAGTGTCTTTTGCTCAGCTTTGGTCCTGCTATAGGGGGGCATGGGCCAGGGCTTTGAACGTTTAGGACAGCTGATCAGCTCTCACCCCACTTCACAAGGGAATAGAGCTAGCTGAGGGTATGTGTCTGTCTAGGCACTCAGCTTACCCCAGAGAGCGAAGCAGGGCATGGCAGAGGGGCGGGGGTGGGAGGGAGTCAGTCATGGCAATGGCAGTGGGAGATTTGATTTATTTATTAAAAGCAAAAATTAGATGTCCCAAGAGAGAAAGAGAGGAGACTCAGAGTTATCTGGGCAAAACGATGGGGCCATGTGCTTTGAATTGGCAACTGTTCCAAGACTAGGAAGTAGGGGCCACCAATGCACACCCCCAAGAGAGAATGGACCATGTGTCATTCTGGCGTCATCCTCTTAGCAGCTGGAGAATCGTTGTTTCCCCTTATTTAAAGGGCACTGGGGTTTGAACAAAGCAGGAATTTATTTACTTAACCCAAATTCATTGTATTTTCTACCTGATCAAAATAGGACTCTCCCTGCTTGGGTGCCAGAACCCTCAGTGAGGTCAAAGCAAGCGAAAGGACCCAGCTTTATCTTAATGACTGCACCCTTTATAAAGCCCTACCAGGCTGAACTTCCTCCCCATGCTACCCAGCTGCAGCACCTGCTGCTTCTGATACATTCAGCAGAGTTTTTCCCAGAAGTTGTTCACACCAATATCACAGTCTCTTTACACAGTACCATGGGGGAGCTGGTGCTTTATACACATGCAGGAACATAACATCTCTGCCCCAAAGAGATTACAATGTGGACTAGCCAGATGCAGCAGGGCAAGCTGACCATGCCAGAGGAGAGATTGGCATTTGAAGGCTAAGTGGCAGGTGGGGGCATCATACAAAGGGGTTTAAAGAAGTGAGGTAGGGCCTTGTTCTGGCACTCTGCACAGGGGCATGTCACCCCAGTAAACATGAGGAGGGAGGAGCATGGGCTGGGAGTGACACATACCTCCAAGTAGGTGGAGGCAGAACCCAGCTTTGTGCTTGTCCCTAGCACTTTGTCTGTTCTGCCAATCCCTGTTCTGGGCCAGGCCCGACCTTCCATGTCCCTGCACCATCCTCCCCACCCTGCTGCCTTTCCATTATTTTAATATTACTGCTCACGTTTTCCCGCCATCGAAGCCAGGGCTGCCAAGGTTAAAATTTTGCCTGATGAAGTGTCCCAGTGGCTGTGAAGCGGGAGCCGGTCATGATAAATGGCAGGAATAAAGCTGAGAGAAGGAAGAGACAGGCAATCGCAGGGCCTGTCTGTAAATCTTGGTTCTGATGGGGCTGGAGATGAGCTGGTTTATGGGTGGGTGGGTGGGGGAAGCAGCAGCAGAGAGGATAGGCTGATAATGAGAACGATGCCTGGTTTCTGATTCTGCCCCACAGCCAGTGCAGGAGCCTGGCTGTCAGAGAGGGAGTGGAAGCATGAGAATGCACCACTGATTTTTAATGAAAGCAGGTAACAGACTGAACATCTAACACACTAGGTTTCTCCTCCCTTTTTTCTTGGGCTCGCCCCTTTGTCCCCAAACTGCTCTGCCCTCTCCCATTGCCATAGAGCAGGAGTGATCGTACAGCAGCACAGCTGCATTGGTACAGCTGTGTCTGGAATAGACATGGCCTAAGACTGGCTATTCACCCTCCCCCATATATACAGCAGAACTACGCTTCCTGTGTGTCTCCACACAGACACACAGACTGGACCTGCTGCTCTGCTCCTGGATGGTGGGACTCCTCCCTCTGTGCGTGTCCCCGGAGAATGGGAATATAATTGCCTTCCTGTGCACATATGTGCATGCACAGCGTCCAACAACTCTGTCCTGGTTCACACTTTCCCTCGTGGTAGAAAGCACACAATACAAGCTGGGGGAGATGCTCTGCCCCTGAAATAAGCATTTCCTCTTGGACAGCCTAGTGCTGTCTTGTATCTTCAGGAATTTAGATCTACATGGGAACTACCCTTTTCCTTTGTATCAGACAGCCACACATTCTTGCACAGAGCACTCACCTTACACACAAAACAAATTACTCAAAGATGGGGCTAGAACGTGTCTCTCTCTCTCTCGCAGGCAGAGCGCATCCTCAAGCCCTGACAGAACAGAACCACTGCCCAGAGTAGTCTGCACAAACTGCTCACTCCTGAAAGTGCTGGTGAAATGCCAGCCACGTGGCTCTCAGTGTTAACCCAGCCTGCATTCGCACTGGCAGGGGACGTGGTCTAGTCCTTACAACAAAGGAATGGCAGTTAGGACTCTTGGGCCCATATTTCTGAAGGTATTTAGATGTCGCTGTGCTCAGCGTTGCAACAACTAACTGATTTTGGAGCCTAAATCTCATTTTCAAAAGGGATTTAAGCACTTAGGAGCCAAAATGCTATTGACTGTTGATGGGATTTAGGCTACATGCCTAAATCCCTTTTGAAAATGAGATTTGGGCTCCTAAATCAGTTAGGCATTGCAACGCCAAACTCAGCAACTGTTAAATACTTTTTAAAACCAGGCCTTGGTTTCTACTCCCAGCTCAATCACTAACTCAATCTGTGCCTCTGTAAATGGAGCAACGTTCCCTACCTCAGAGGGAAGCTGGCGTGGCGTAATTCACAGCTGTTACAATGCTTTGAGATCTTACCCACTATAGTATCTAAGCACTGGCCTGGAATGGAAGGGGCTCTAGAAGGGAAAATTGTCATGACTGTTTATATCTTTGCCAATGTTGCCTGCATACCTACACTGCTACTGCATGCAAGGCCAGGGCATTGGGCTGAGGACAGCCAGTCAGACCAGGGCAGGCCAAGAGCCTGGGGTCAGGGTTAGTCCAACACTTTCAGGGTTGTTTTATTCTTCCTGAATACACTGCTGCAAGTAAGCCTGCAAATCCACTAGCCACATGCAATATGCAAACACTGCCCCTTTCTCCCCATGCTTGCATGATGTCAAAGGAACACAGCCAGGATCAAAATGGACCAGCTGCCAGGTATCATGCCAGAAAGAGGCAAGGTGAATCGGGGTGGGTGCTGGAGCAGCCTCTGCAAAGTGATAACTGTGGCAGCAATAAGAATTTGTCAGGCACTTCTCTCCCTGCTGTCAGGCTGCCAGATAAGGGTGTCCTGCTCTGTTAAGAAGATTGAATGCCAGCAGGTGTGGCCTTATTATTAAATGTTAGCAATTGCACTAGTGAGTAGCATAAGACAGGTCTGTGGATGAGATGAAATGCAGGGACCTGAGACAGGTAGGGGCGTGCACGTGTGTGTGTGTGTGTGTAAAAGGAGGGAGGGAGAGGCAGCAATAGAAAAGTGAGGGGATGGACCAGACTGCCTGAAGGGAAGCTCAGTGTACGTGTGTGTGCACGCACATACACACACGCCTCCCCTACTGATGTGTCAGAATGATTAAATGCAGAATGCAGGCACCATAATGGTTTCATCAACTTAGCTACTTTTTATGAGAAATTTGTTCCAATCCCTTCACTCTCCCTGGCTGCTGTCACTTGAACAGATGCCAGACCAGAAGGAATAATAATCAAGATAAGAAAACTTTGAACCATAGCTAGTGACTTCCCAGAGAGGTGGACAGGGGATCCGAGAAAACTTATTTTGCAGGCAGCTCAAGAACTACCTGGAGATAATGTAGGGGCCTCTCTGCTGAAATGCTCCAGCCCAACATTCAGTGTTGCAACGAGACACTCCCCCACAACCAAATTCTGGGTGTAGTTTAGTGCTCACAACACTGAAGGACACATTGCTGTGGTGAGAACCCCATAGCTCCTATATTGCCCCCCAACCCATCCTGGAGCACTCTTCTGTTCCAGTCCTGGGCCCAATTCAGCTCTGTCGACACATCTCAATCCTACCCTGCAGCAACCCTGCTATCCTAGTTCAGTCCCGCATGGCTTCTACTCTGCACCCCGCCACTCTGCTGCTGCCCCTCAGTCTGAACTTGCAGCTCCCTTTGCTATTCCATCCCTCAACACCCCACCAAACCTCTGGTGATGCCCTGTCAATCCTGACCTACAGCCCCCTTGCTATTCTAGCCCTGGGGTCCCCAAACACACAGCTCTGCCAATGCCCCTCCACCCCAACCTGCAGCACATCTGACATTGCAATCTTGAACTCCCAAACTCTGCCCACTCATCTCAATTATGTCCTACACCTCTGTTTGACTCCTTCCAGGCACAGCTTTGCCACTTAACTTCAGTGCTTGCCTACTTAATCCCCTGTTGTTCCAGTCAAGAACAACTAGGAAGCAGTCTGGGCCAATTGGGACGGTTCTAGGATATGCACACAAGAGCTAAGGTCAGAACTAGCCAACTCATTTCACTGCTGTCAAGGTTTAAGCCAAAGACTTGAGCAGTGACAAACTAGATCATTAGTTCAGTGTGCTGCATGGCACCGCCTCCTTCCCAGCACTGTTCCATTCATAGGTTTTCAGGCCAGAAGGCACCTTCTGCAGAACACAGGCCAGAGAATTCTACTTCCTGAATTCAATATGGATTTAAGTACACAATAAAACAACATATGTGCTAGTGGTGACTAGGCAGCCTTCAGACAGCCCTGCCAGTTAGCAAGCAACAGCAGAAATCACCACCCAAAGGAAGGCCAGGCAGGCTAAAGGTGAAATGCAGGCTCTGACCGGGAGTGTTACAGCCACACTGCGTGACCAGTTCCATGTCCTCCAACAGAAAACACAGTAAACAGGGCTGCATCCTGGCACCAGAACAGGGCAGAGATCCATAGGAGGTGGGAACAAGCTGCTCAGATCTGTTTTTACCTGGCTATGGTTTAGAAACAGGCCATTACCCCCATGGAATGTATTTGTTTGGGAGTTTGGTCTCCCAGAAATGTGACCCAGCTGGTGTTGGTGAATGAGGTGCTTAGACCTCCCTGAAACAACCTTTCCAACCCTATTTCCTAAAAAATAAAAAATGTCGGGGTGGGGAAGGGAGGAGAATAAATAATTGATCCATCAGTTACAGTTGGACCTAATCCTCAAAGTAGCAGTCCCGCTACAGAGAACTCTTTCCAATCGTTACTAGTGAGCCATGTACCAAAGGGCCATCTTCCTCACAGGTCTTCACAACCAACATGAAAGGAATACAGGTCCCTTGGAGCCCAGGGAGTGAAAGTGATGATCCCCATTATCCCAGAAATGCTCCTTTCTTTGGGGATACATTTTGATGGTGGTTCAAAATCCAGATTGATCTTGATCTGACATTGAAACTTTGTACAGTCAGGGAAAGATGTTGCCAGCTATTCATCTCTCAGAAAGGACTTGCTAAATCTGCCTCTTTCATAGGCCTTCAAACATTCACAGAGCTTCACTCCTCATGCCCAGCTAGTGCCCTGATGAAAGCTCCCAGAGCCACAGCAAAGGACAGGAAGCTTCTCATAGGCCTGAACTAACCCTGATATCTTCTCAGGCAGAGGGAAGGGGAGAGATCTGGCGAGCAAGCAAGAGCAGAAGTAGGAAGTGTTTGCTCCTCCCAGCTGCAGTGCAAAGCAGCAGCAGATTAAGATGCATGGCTGGAAGAGGAGGCCCCCCCACGGGCCTCTTCTATTTGCACATTTCATGCAGCATTTCACACCTCCGAATGAAGGCATCAAACAGCGTTCCAGGCTGCTCTGCACTTACTAACTTATCTGATCCATGGGCCAGTCTGCCTGTTGGGGTGGAGGTAAAAGAGAGGAGACAACTCAGTTCTACACACTGGCACAGGTGGTGTCTCCTTTGTGGCCTGGGGGAAGAACTACTGGGAGAAGTGAGCCCATCGAAGCAGGGACCTTCGCACATCCAGAGAACTTTGTAGAGTTTTTACTGGACTAGACTGTCTCTGCCCTGTGTTGATTGGCTGTCTGCTCCAACCCTTCCCCTCCATCGCAGTCTCTTCACTTCAGATTCACTCCACCCCTGTCCCTCTCACCTCTTCTCCCCTGCCCTGTCCCCTTCACCCACTCCCATTCCCTTCAGTGTCCCCCCACCTTCACTTTTCTTTCCATTTAGCTGCTCTCCTTCTAACTAAAGACATCCCAATACATAAATTAAATTACATTAAAAAAATACTGGCACTAACACACCATTTGGTGCTGCCACAGTGCTCCCTCTGTTGCGTGTCACACCCTCTCTCCCATCCTGTGTCTGGGCTATATAGACTGTAAGCTTCTTGGGACAAGGACCATCTGCTATTCTGTGTTTGTACAAGGCCTAGCACAATGGGGCCCCATTCCTGGTTGGTCCTTACGCACTACCATAATGATCATCATCAAAAATACGTTTGCAAACACACAACCAGTGCAGTACTGGGCATGTTTCCTCATTCATACATTGAGCATGTGCACACACCCCCAGGCAGGACAAGGATATTAACTTAAACAGCTATTGCAAAGTTGCTGCCTTGATTTTTTCCATCATGGGCCCTTTGGGAAAGGAGTAAATGAGAAGCCTCACCAATGTGCCCATGGGACTCAACACTCACTTTCCCAGCAGGCTGAGCAGTCTGGCACTCAGCAATGAAATGGGGCACTCACGTGCCAAATACATTCTCATCCCCATCTCTCCCTCCACACCCCATACCAGATACCAGGTTTCAGCTGCGGCTGCACCTCCTGGAAGCAAGGCCATACCAAAGGCCCTATTCCCAGGCCTCCTCCCTTCCCTGAGACCATTCAGCACAGGCTCGCTCCCAAGCTCCTTCCTCCTCTAGAGTTTGCAAACTTTGCATAACTGGCAATTAGCTCAGTATTCATCATTCAGTTAAATGTGACTATCTAGCTGCCTGTATTGCAGACACCCCAGCCTCTCTCCCACACCCCACGCACCCCACGGGGGAGAGGAGTCCCCTCGGTGGGAAAGCATGGGGCTGGGGGCAGGAGGTACACCAGTGACCACACACCAACACCTGGAGAATTGCAGAGGTCAGCATAAACAGTGAATACTAAGGCAAAAGCAGCCAGGAGAAACCACGCCAAAGAGGCAATGGAAGGGTTAAAGCCATAAATCAGTGCACCCACATGCCCTGTCCCTGACAGGCTGTTACCCTGCCATTATTCAGCAAGGTGAGCACACTTCCACTACAGAGTAGAACCTCAAAGTTACAAACTGACCTGTCAACCACACACCTCATTTGGAATCGGAAGTACGCAGCACAGTACAGTGCTGTGTTAAACGTAAAACTACTAAAGATTTGACAAGGTAAGGAAACCATTTCTGTGCTTATTTTATTTACACTGAGATGGTTAAATGTAGCATTTTTCTTCTGCATAGTAAAGTTTCAGAGCTGTAATAAGTCAATGTTCAGCAGCCTGTAAACTTTGAAAGAACAACCATAATGTTCTGTTCAGAGTTATGAACAACCTCCATTCCCGAGGTATTTGTAACTCTGAGGTTCTACTGTACAACCAGCCCGCTCATTAATTAACCACTCATTAGGCTAATCACAGCTTTCTCATTTCCCACTGGGGGGCGAAGGAAGGAGATGTCAGCACAGCAGAATGTCAGGCTCAAAATGCAACTGAAAGCCTGGGAAACAGGAAATTCCCTGTACCCACCCAACCACACAGGGGCAGCAGTGCCCACTCCTCCCAACACCAGGCCTGGGTACTCCCAAGCCTCTCCTGGCACTGCACAGGGGCAGGTAAAGGTGCAAATGCCTAGAGACAAAGGTACACAGAGAAGAATAGGGGCAAGGCAATGCGCCCATACGTTTAGAGCGGAGAGAACCCAGAATCTGCTGTTCGGAAGTGGAACTAGCGAGCTGCATGCCTGAAATTCCCCAGCCCATTTGCTGTACTGTTCCCAAACCCTCCTGCTGGTTTTTGTCCTCTATAAACTCTTTGGAAAAAATCTACAAAATCTGATGCAGCCTCCCCTGCCCTGTCCCCTTCTCCCACGTCCCAGTCATAGACACCTTCCCAGCTTTCCTCTTCTAACCCCGATCACCTGCCCCTCACAATGCAAACATGCTTGCCTTGGTCTCTTCCACCATAAGAAACCACCCCCTCTTGTGCACCCCACTCCACCAGTTAGCATCCTATCTCAACTCACTGAGCCTGCAGTCTGCAACCACTTGCTCCCTAGTCTTCCCCACCTCCCACCCCAGCCTGTCTCTCTCACCCTGCTGTTAGGGATCGTCTTTCAGACGGTAAGCTCTTTGGGGCTGGGACCGTCATTTACCATGTTGGAGTGGCACCCACCCCAATGGGGCTCCGATCTGGCTGGCCTCCAGGCACCACCTCAATACATGTCTAATAAATATTAACTTATGAGACAGGGACTGCGTCTTCTCTCTAACTCTGTACAGAACCAAGCACAATGGGCCCTCAGGCACAGTCAGCTGTACACACAACCACCACCATCAGGCAGGCAAGTGTGTGCACTGACACCTCAACATCACACACAGGTATGGTAAGAGCATACACTGACAGGCCATTCAGAATGATTAGTTTTAGCTTCTGAATTGGCACTAAGGTAACCAATCAGTGTTTTACAAATCAATATTCTCAGATGTCAAGGAATGTTTTCTGGGGGTGGCTTGCGTGGGGGTGACAGGTGGGAGAAGGGAGGGATGTGTCATTGTGCAGTGAGTGTGCGGACTGAAAGGGTGAAGGGAATGGAAAGCCCTTCCCAGTTGCAAAGTCCAGTCGGCTCAGTCCTGATCACAGGGTAAGGACTAGAAGCAGTTGGGAGGAGAGGGTTGATGCCCACTGAGTGGCTAGCAGGATTGCATGGTCAGGGTTCCATGCTGACTTAGGCCTGATTTGCCACCATCCTGTACTTTGTGTGTTTATTTACCCCTGTGCAGAACGAGTGTAAAAAGTTACCAAACCAGAACAGTAGCATCTTACACCCATTTACCCCAGGAATAACCGACACTACCAGGCAGTTGAGATCCAAGCAGAGGGGTTGCCCCATGCTGGAGCTCATCTCAGTTCTGGATGACATATTTAAGGGCCAATATTTGTTGGAAACTAAATCTGAACATCTGGACAGCAAATAAGGAAAAAAATGCATTGGGAAGTTTGAGTTTAAAAGTCTTTGCATGCTAATGTATACAGCTCGTTGCTGCTCGTGTGGGTAACAATCACACAAAGAGCCCAAGAAGCCCTTCTCTGTGATCTCTGGCCCTAACATGCACGGGCGCATTTCTCAGCTTCATGCCCATGGGAACAAGGGCAAGCTGCCCTAGACACTGATACTGTCACCAGCAGGAACACCTGCAATGAATAAAGGTTCTGGGAGCAGCAGCCATTCTGGCGCTTTGTTCCCAAGAGCCTTCGGGTTTAGTTTAGCCTGCTAGTGGAAGGAGGGCAAGAGACAGCACTTAGCTTACTTCAAAAATAGATCAGACACTCTGGCATGGAGCCATTTTATTACAGCTGTTTGGCTGGTGACACCTGTGAGAAAACTTTTCTGCCTGTATTTGTAAAGCCGGTGTGGGGAAGAATGGACAAGGATAGCACAACCACCATTTTTAAGGAGAGCATCTCTCTGACATCCCCCTTGCGTTTTGCCTGTAGCACCAGAGATCTCTATTTTAGGGTTCTATAACGAGACATGGTGAAAATCAACTTGCTCATATATGTTAAGGACTCCTCATACAAGCTCCTTAGCTGGGTCTCCATGCCCTGTACCTGCTACTTCCTCTCCAGTTCTCTTTAGTGCCTGCAGCCCTCACTACTGTGACCGCTCCAGGCCACTTTGCAGTTGGCTCTGTCCCTTACAGTTTGGGCACCACCCACACACTGAGTCGGGGTTGAACTCATACCAAAGGAACACTCATCAAAAAGACAGCAAGCAAACAGCAGAACGGCAAGAGAAAGCATGAAACAAAGTCCTGACTAGACTTCACCTTGCAGCAAATGCTTCAGCATTGATACAAAAGCAGCTCCATAGCCCACAGCCTGAGGACCAGTGCTAGAAATGGAGTCTTCTATGGCTGCAATAGGGTGCGGTGAGGAGGATGCTGTTACAGCTGTGCACAGGATTATAGGGCACTGAGTACAGAGTGACAAGCCAGGGGCAAGGCAGTTCCATCCTTGTGCTCAAAGCTCCTGTTGCTGATGCCACCTCGTGTTACACCCTCAAATATCAGGCTGAGTAGTTTCTAGGGTTCCACCCAACTCTGCTGCAGAGCACACATGACTGGCCGGGCAGGGAGACGTCCTCCTCAGCTCAGGACATGCCTTCTGTTTCATGGGGGAGGCAACGAGGGTTGGAGAGAACACGCAAGAAAGGCTTTTTTAAAATGGGTTCTTGGTGTTTCTGGCTATCTGTTTATTTTGCTGTTATTTCCTCTCTTTGAAATGCTAATCGGGGAAGCTCCACTCTCCTGAAAGGGCTTTGGATATGGAGCCCCCTTGGGGGGCGGAAGGGGGGAGGGGGAAGCAATGGGGAAGGCTCCTTAAAACCCTTGAACATCAGAGGTAAGAAATACGGGGACATTTCATGTCATGATGACAGTGGTTCCTGAGGCTGCAGGTGGGAAGGAAGAGTGTGTTCAGAGCTCCAAACATTCCTGTGCCAAGAATTAAGATGGCTTTTTTCTGTATACAAATGCACCACTAGAGGGCATCACACACTTCACAGTCAAGATACCTTTCCTCATCACATCTGTCCCCCTTTCCCATGTCTGAGTCCCACTGCACTGTAACCAAACTGATTAGGACGGGTCACTAGGGACATACCTCAGGCCAAAGGTCTGGGAGGGTCCGAGGTGCCAAAGAAGGGGTTCATTTGTGCTCAGACTCAGTCCAGGGGACAGGGCTGGCTTTATGACCCGCGGGGCCCGACTGGAATACTCGGCGGCGGTCCGGGGCTTGAGCAGCACTTCGGCGGCGCTCCGGGTTTTCCGTGGCACCGAGGGACCCCCCGCCGCCGAAATGCCACCGAAGACCCCCGGAGCGGACCCCCCGCCGCCGAAATGCTGCCGAAGACCCCCAGAGCGGACCCCCTGCCGCCGAAATGCCGCTTAAGACCCCCGGAGCGGGGCCCCCTTAGGCACAGGCGCGGGGCCCGATTCTGGGGAATCGGGTGAATCGGCTTAAAGCCAGCCCTGCCAGGGGATATGGCAGGAAGCAGAGGTATCACAACAGCAAACCTGGTGGCCTTAACTGACAGAAAAGTGACTAGAGGGTACTTACACCAGAGCCATCACTATGGAATCTGATCTTTTAATTGGACTTCTCTGCATACATGCAGTACCACCCACTGGTCACAGGCCACCGCCCAATGGGGTTCCCCCTCCCAAACCTTCCTCTAATATTTGAACTGATCCAGTCTGATGACCTAAGCCCTAGACCAGGGGTCGGCAACCTTTCAGAAGTGGTGTGCCGAGTCTTCATTTATTCACTCTAATTTAAGGTTTCTCGTGCCAGTCATACATTTTAACATTTTTAGAAGGTCTCTTTCTATAAGTCTATAATATATAACTAAACTATTGTTGTATGTAAAGTAAATACGGTTGTTAAAATGTTTAAGACACTTCATTTAAAATTAAATGAAAATGCAGAGCCCTCCGGACTGGTGGCCAGGACCCGGGCAGTGTGAGTGCCAATGAAAATCAGCTCACGTGCCTTAGGTTGCCTACCCCTGCCCTAGACCAATGTTTTTCAATTCCCTGGGTCACTGGATGGAGCTGCAGGTGCCCTGGGCCCCTCCAGTCCAGCTTGAAACCTCCAGCCAATAGCAATGCTACCCACAGAATGCAGTGTGCCCACCTTCCATGACCAGTCCATGCTCTTATCCTGTGGGAGGGCAGCTCAGCACCCCTGGTGCTGTGTGTGTCACACTGAAGGATGCTGCAGTGGGAAAAGCACCTCGAGATAGGATTTAATAAAATTCTCCAGCGTGGCCCTGAATCTATCTGTCAGCTGATTTATTGTACCACATTCACCCTCCTCTTCCGCTCCCCACATCCCAACATGCAGCCATGCCTCAAAGGGGGGGGAAATTACTAGGCCAGTTTCCAGCTCCACCAGAATTTAAGAAGTAATCAGCATGGGGGTCACCTTTCTCTGGGCGAGGCTCCTCTCACTCAGCTCCTGCTGTCATGAATACTGGATACATACTTAGAAAAACAGAGAGCCAGCTAAAGATTGGCGTATTGATTGGGGACAGCACCAGCTAAATTGGAGGCTCAGCTCTGTCTAGATGGGGGTTCAGCAGCACTGTCTGACTGTTGAATAGAAAAAACAATTGATTGGTGTTCAAAGACTCTTGGTGGGCTGCATAGGGAAGGAAAGCAGAGAGAGAATTAGCAAGAGAACAAGAAACAGAGCCTGAATCCATACGCAGGACACGCTGCCAGAAAATTGCTGCCACTCGCCTTCCCCTCACTCCCCGCTGCCTCAGTGGTGACTGAGTTTGCAGCATGGTCACCAAACCTGTTTTGTCAGGTTGTGAAAACATCTGAGGAGGAAGCCAATCTCCCACTGCGGTTCCCCTAGCCAGGTGGGAGGGAAGGCTATAGAAGGCTTGGGAAACGCTGCCTTTGTCTCTCCCCCTTTACCCGGTTGTCCTGCTCACCCTAGGGAGGCGCCGTTATAACAGCTGGGAGGGTCACATCCCCATTCAGAGCAAGGCTCTCACAAACCAGTTCGGCCCCTTTTTAAAGGGCCCCAACCAGGCAAGGTTCTTTCTGCTGCGAAGGACCTTGGACTTATGGGGCTCACTGTAACTAGAGGAGTAGATGGAAATTCCAAAGCAGCTTCCTAGGGGCTGCTGGGGTGCAAAGGGCTGTTTGAACCCGTCANGACCTTGGACTTATGGGGCTCACTGTAACTAGAGGAGTAGATGGAAATTCCAAAGCAGCTTCCTAGGGGCTGCTGGGGTGCAAAGGGCTGTTTGAACCCGTCACTAGGGCTATGGCTACACTGGCGCTTTACAGCGCTGCAACTTTCTCGCTCAGGGGTGTGAAAAAACACACCCCTGAGCGCAGCAAGTTACAGCGCTGTAAAGAGCCAGTGTAAACAGTGCCCCAGCTCCCAGCGCTGTAAGCTAATCCCCTCGTGGCAGCGCTTTGAAGTTTCGAGTGTAGTTACGGCCTAGGAAACCTGCCCTTAAGCTCTACAGGGAGAATCCAATAAAGAGATCCTGGGGGCCAAGGCAGAAGTCACTGGCTACTAGGCTTTGCCCAATGTCCCCCAACAACCTCATTAAGATGAGTCACTCACTGCCAAATCCACTCCAAAATCACAGCACACTAATGTGACTGGGTTTCAGTCTTGGCCATATGTCACAAGCCTAAGTGACAGCCTTTTCGCTAGGAGACATGCTGTCACGGATCCACAGGATTGGTCCTACGCCCCCAGCTTTGGAACAGTCTCTTGGAGGACCCCTACAGTGTGCCAGCCCCTTCCTTCAGGGCAGGCCATGCAGCCTCACTGCCTCCTGAGACTGAACCTCTGGCTTCAGCACTCCTTTTTCATACTGTGAGCTCCATTCAGCAACTCCCACTGAGCTAGACACCTGCTTAGAGACTTGTGTGCTCTTCAGCATTAATGCACCTCACCGAGTATTCACAGTGACACTCAAGCAGTGTTTTCAAAACAGTCAGGTTTATTAGTCACCTACCACACAGCTCAGGACATCTTCAGGTTAGCACAGAGAAATGAAGGTTACAGCAAAGTCCGTTCTGGTCAGCCCAGAGCACAGCAAAGCTGCAGAAAACTCAATTTTAAGACTCTGGCCAGGTCTAGACTACAAAATTATGTTGACCTAACTCATGTCAGCATACAGCCACCACAGTTATTAAATCGCTTGTGTGTGTGCACACTTGGCTCCTTGTCTCGGCTGTGTGCATCCTCACCAGGAGCACTTGTATTGATTGTATTGCCAGTGTGGGGCATTGTGGGATGGCTCCTGGATGCTAGTAACAGTCAACGTAAGCAATGCAGTGTCTATACTGACACTGTGTTGACCTAACTACATCGACGGTGACTCTGTGCTGCTTGGGGAGGTGGTGTTACTAAATCAGCATGGAGAGGGAGGGAGCTGAATTTAAGTGAACATGCTTCCATAGCTAGGTCAATGCAAGGCAGCTACGGTTGACCTAACCGTGTAGTGTAGACCAGACCTGTCTCTCTTTCCGTCTGAACTCCTTAGTAAGTTCCCAGCTGATAGAGCAACCAGCTTCCTCCAGGAGCCAACACTTATCCCCCCCACACCTCTCACACTCAGTCTATTGTTCTCAAACTGGGGTCTTTCTTTGCTCAGCTTCCCTGCTGAGAGGTGGGAAAATCCATGAGTCATTGCAGCATGCATTGTCTCTCTGGCCCCCTTGTTGATCTTGATTGGTTTCAACTAGTTCCTTAATGACTCTTCATTCTACCCAGACAAGGAGGTGACACACACATCTGTGTCTCTAAGTCTGCCCTGAGAGCAAGCTTAATCTGTTTTCCCCCACTGGGTAGGCATGCAACATATGGGGGAAACAGAGGTACACACATAGGGTCATAAAATTTTTTTTTTTTAATTCCCATTTCAACACACATGCCTACATCACAAAACCTGCCTACAGTATAAACTGTGAGTGCCTCACAGCAGAGACCACCCCTCTTTGAATATCTAAATATTGCACATCATGGATGCTACCAGGGACAAATAATTCACACAGACAGGGCCGGCTCCAGGCACCAGCGGAGGAATCACGTGCCTGGGGCGGCACATGCTAAGGGGCGGCATTCCGTCCATTCTTGGGGTGGCACAGTCTGGGCGGGTTTTTTTTGTTTTTGCTTCGGCAGTTCGGGCGGCAGTCCGAGCTGCTTTTTTTTTTTTTTTTTGCTTGGGGTGGCAAAAATGGTAGAGCTGGCCCTGCACACAGAGGCAGAATTTGCCCAGAGATTCCTCAGGGTTGGGAGAGCAGGTGGGGGGGCCTGCATACCAGGACTCAGGCACACTGACAGAGCTGGGGGGATTGCCAGGACTGGAACAGAAGAGGGGGCAGCCTCAAAGGGGGAAAAACATTGTTAAACCAGCTTCCAGCTCCCCCAGGATTTTAGGAGGTTCTCTGTGTTTGTACTCCCCTTTCCCTGGACAGACTGAGGAGCATGGGCAAAGCCAGGAGAACCAGCCCACATTGTACCTGCCTCTAGCCAGGGCTCTCGATGTTTTGCTTTCACACGCACCACAACTGACTCACACTTTTAAAAGTAAAATTAGGAAGGGGGGGGGGGGGACAGGACATACAAAAAATGCCTTGGTATCAAGCATCGGAGAAAGTGGGGGAGCCCCACAGGGAGGAGGAAAGTGCTTTTTATGTAATTCACCTTTTGTCATTTAATCACACCCCTTGATATCAGCAGCAAGGATCCATTGTATTGCTGGGTCACAGGCTTGTATGCTGGGAAATCTAGGGAATGCATGCTTGTTTGCTCCCCCTCACTAAACGCTAAACTGCATCAGAAAACTTTCCCTCCCTGGTCTGTTCTGCCAAGGAGAGGAGATTTCCTCTCCTCTGAAGAAGCTTATGAAGCAGTGGGAAAATACCAGAGTGTCTTTTCAGAGAAATGTTAATGATGCCCAGAGAAGAGCTAATTATGTGTCATGGACACAGCTTTGTGCCAGTCTCATACCACTACATGATCAAAGTCCCACGGCAGGGCCGCTATGTCACAGTTGGTCTGCGTGTATATCTCTGGGGAGCAAGTGGCAGGAGTACGTGTGTGTCCCTTCACTACAGCACAGTAACTGAAGTTACGATAGGTCAGGCACAGGTGTCTGAGGGTATGAGTGGGCACACTGAGCACAGGTATTTAACTAGGTTACTTAGGGATCCACTGGCTACAGCCAAGAGTTCCAGGGATAATTTTTCCCCATAACACTGGTATAACTTAGGGATCCACTGGCTACATCCAAGAGTTCCAGGGATAAATTTTCCCCATAACACTGGTATAACCCCAACAACTTCAACAGGCTTTTATCAGCCTGACAGAAATTCCCAGCTCTTAAATGTTTGGTGATCAAACTCTGCCTATTGTAAATTATAGAGCTGCGTGGACCAACAGGGAGCACAGCAACTGCTAGGGATTAGATCAATGATTCATCTAGCATCCAAGGCCAATACCAGATGTTTAGAGGAGGAGGTAAGACCCTATAATGGGCAATTATGCAACTACATACTGACAGATGTGTTCCCAAACTTCCCCCTTATCCCCAAGCAGTTAGTGATTGCCTTTGGTCCTGAAGCAGGATGGTAAATATCACTTGCACATTTTATCCTAGTCAATATAACTGTGGATATTCTGACTGTCCATATAAATAGCTCATCCCTTTTGAAATCCCATTAAGCTCTTTGCTTCAATAGTATCTTGTGGCATCAAGTTCCATAGGTTAATTATGCTATGAAAACCATTGCTTCATCCCAGTTTAAATGTGCTGCTTTTCAATTTCACTGTTCTTCTATTATGACAGATGACAACCAGGAGCCCTCACCTGGCCCGCTCTCATTTCCGTTAGATGCTTTGAGATGAGTTGAGTAAAACTGAATGCAGTGCACTTGCCAACCGTAGAAGGGGGCTGAGGTGCTAGGCAGACACCTTGTTTTAGCAAGATGGGAGAACAGAGGGAAAGTGTGAGTTCATCTGTCCCTTGTGACTGCCAATGGGACAACATGCACAGCTCCAAGGAGCATGCAGCCCATGCACATTGTGCAATTCACACTACACTAGTGGTTCTCAACCTGCAGGCCACTTGCGGCCCACTCAGCACACAGCTGCAGCCCATGTGACATCCTCAGGGCCATACAGGTAGTATTGGATGCAGACCACAATGGTAAATGGGTTGAGAACCACTGCACTACACAAACACGCAGGCCTACAACTGTTACAGGCACTGGCTCAGCAGACAAGAGGGATTTACCAGAAGGTGGCGAGAGTTCAAAGGGGGGAATGCGGAATCTCCCATTTACCCAAAGTTATTTCCTCATCCTCATTGTGCATTGAAACTGTATGGTGATGACAATGCACCAAAACCATCTTCCCCCTCCTAGCCCTTGAGAACCTGCCACCACAAGCTGGTGCTCTGTATTCCGTTCAGATCGCTCTTTGTTAGCTCGGCACAGAAATCGGAGCTGCTAGTCAGACAGAAAGCCCCCAGCCCATAATAAACAGCATGAACTATTTATAAACCTGAAAATGTCTTTATTATTATTATTTTCCCCCCAGAAAAATCTTACACAATACTGTTAACTACATCCCACCAAGGACTCGCAGGTCTGCAGCGCTGGTATCGCTTCCTCAGGCAGTGCCCAGTGGAACAGATGGCAGTGTGGGCGTTAGGTACCAGCCTCCTGGCAATATGAACATCTGTTACCGTTAGAAAATGCTAATTGCCGTCAATCAGGACAGCACCTACCCACATTTACATGCAAGCACAAAAAAATTATGCCTAAATTTCTCTGAGCACAACACTCATTGCATGCTAAGTAACTGGAGCGACTCAGACGCTGCAAGCCAGCCTGGTACGAGTGGCTATGGTACAGATGTAGCATGCCCAGGCTAGACTTGCCCAGTGCAATGCAAATGGCATGAGAGCTAGAAAGGAATGGTAGTCTCTTGCTCCCCTTTCCTCCTCCCTTATTTCTGGGATTTGAAGTCACACCACCAGCTGGCCCCACTCTTTAATTTCCAGTGTAGGCAGGCGCCATGTCTCTTTAAATCTCAGGGTCCGGTGTGCATCAGAGGAACGAATCCTTCTAAAATGCAGATTGAGGGAAGACACTAGAGATTCCTCTCTCTACAAGCTCTTCAGGATAACTGGGTATTCCTCTGTTGTCTGATTAAAACCCCCTCCCCAGCTTCCCTCCCACGTGGCAATGGGCAGGGGCACATTCCTGTTAGAATTTACACCCCCTCCTGCCAGTTAGGTCCCTGAGCTCTAAGACGTTTATTGTTGGTGTGGTTCTCTCCCTCCCCACACCAACTCCTTTTGGTTAGAAATCAGATTTTTCCAACACGACTGCAACACAAGGTCAAGCTACCGCAGAAGCGCTCTATTGCCTACCGCCAAGGGGTCCCACGGAATAATGTCTAGTATGCCATATCTTTGGGGGAGGGACTATTTCATATTCTATGTTCAATAGAGAGTCAAGCACATTGTTGGCACTCAGATAATAATGGCCCTAGATATTTTTATGCAACCCCTGCTTTTCCAGGCTTATTAGATCTCCAAACACCTTTGGCTAATCCTCCATAGTCCTTCCCTGCAGTACCCTCTTGCTATTATAAATCAGAGCCTCCTCAGCAGAGGCTGCCAGCTCTCCAAAGCCCCTAAAAAGGGGGGCATTTGTGCTAATTGGTTTGATGTTACACTGTGGACCCGAGATGATCTACTTCATTTCATTTGAGAGTTATTTGAATGTAGAGCACCCACCCCAGTCCTGCTCCTTCCATATTATCCACAGTATAGGAACAAGGTGACTCAGCAAAATGAACAGGTTACTTTAAAAGTTATCTGTGTTAAAATAGCTTGCAAAATAGCTCAGCTGGTAAGAAATGTACAAGTTAAAACATCAGCAATCCCCTTCACACCATTACTGGGTGACCATGGGACTATAACCCACCTGTCAGCACTGTCTCCTGCTCCCAGTTCCATGGGATCTCTCACCCCAAAGAGCAGAGGAGCTCGGTCTCTCCCTGGCAAAACAGATCCATGCTGCGCAAGTCTTACAGCACATGCCTACTGCTGGGGAAACACGGGTCTCTGCCTTGAACCTTCGCGTAACCATGGCCTCACCTGCTGTCGCACCGTGCACCATGTCCAAATCGTCACCCCACCACACACCCGAATTTCCAGCAGGAAAACAATGTGAAGCAGCTTCTACTCCTCATGAGGGGTTCCAGGGCTTACATGTCAGATCTCAGTTACTCCTGTTCTCCTGCCCCTCCCCGAAACGGCACGCTGAGTTCACTCTGCTGTCTGAGTACGCCGGGCAGAGTGAGATGTGGCCCGTTCTCCCCTGACGCTGCGTCGGCTGCACTGCACCTGGATGGGAGCGAGGGCTGCAGAGATCCCCCCCTCTTCACCTGCATTTCCAGGAGCAAATCCCTCCATTTCTGGGGCAAGGAATCGCTCCTGGCACCATGGGGCTGTGGGAGGGGGTGCCAGGGTACCCTCCCCGCAGGCGCTGAGGGGGCCGACGGAGAAAACTGCTCCCTCCTCCAGCAGGCTCTAGGCCCTTCCCCCACATCCATTTCCTGGAGGCCGGGGCTCTGCTCACAGGCCCGCTGGTTCGTCCTGGCTTCCCCCATGCATCTGCCCTTGTCTCTCTGCCCCTGGAGGGGCCGCTACCCCTCCCCCCAAACTGGGCCAGGGCTGAGGCTCCCCTCCCCCTCGCTCCGGCCAACTGCCACTTCCAACTGCCACGGAAGCTTCAGGTGCCAACGTTCCACCTGCCACAGCGCTGCTCCCGAGCTGATCCAGGAGAGGGGCGAGGGAGGGAGGGGGCTTAAAACACGTATCTGCTCCCAAGCCATCACTCCTCCCTGTATCCTCCTGCTCTCGTCACGTCACCTGGAACTCCCTAGCCAGGCCTGTGCGCCCCACAGCACCCCCGCCCCAGGAGAGAAGTGCCTTCACAAGGAGCCCCCCCAGCTCAGAGCGGCGGGCACCGTCTCACTCTAGCCATTGCACGACCCCAGCAGGGTGCTGGTGCTCTACACGTGGGAGGCGATAGGAACCTTCGCAGCCCTCTATGGCCCTGGGAATTCAGCCCATCTCCATTAGCTTCCCCATGTTTCAAACGCAGGTCAGACAGAGGCGCTGCTATCTGAGCGCCAGTTCCTGTCCGGTGCGAAGCAAGTAGGGACCTTATTCCAGTTCCCAGTGCATAAGGGTCCTCAGCACAATTAGCATTAGCCAGCCATCTCAGCAGAGAGCCAAGCACTGAGTGAGCTCCCATCTCTGCCCAGGGCAGGGCCAGCATGCACTGGCCGGGAGCAGTGTGCCGAGTTCGCCCAGCCACTGCCAGGACTGTCCTGCTCTGGGGACAGACCAGGTGGGTGTACCCTGATCTCCTGGGCCCTCCGCCTGGTACCGCAGAAGGGTGCTTTTTTAAGAAAATAAAGTTATATAGAGGGATATATATATATATATTTTTTTTTTAAATCTTCGCAACTGATTTAGAGCCTGGCTTTGCCCACCTGACTCACAGACCTGCTCCTTTGGCTCCTGGTGAGACAGCTCATGTGAACAAGGAAAGATGGGCCAGTGCTTGCAGCTGCCATAATCTTAACTTACCTCCTCATCACTCTCTTCACTTGGGGCTTCCAGCTCAGCCAGCCGCACCACCCCGTGGAATCCACCGCGCCAATTCAATGAGGTCACTTGCCACGGTGATGTCTTGCCCAGTCATACAAACTGCAGAAGCACCATCTCTGGCCTTTAGAGAAAGCCTAGCCTGGCCCAGAACTTCTCCCGAGAGAGAGAGGTTGCCCCACAGGCTGGGGAAGTGGTGGCACAAGGTTTGGGAGCTCTCAAGACATTTCAGAGGAGACCCTAAGCACACATGCATTGACTGGCTCTCATTATAGAACTGTAACATGTGGGGGGAGGCAGGTAATCACAATATATAGTTCATTCCCTTGTAACCATTACGTAATGGTTACTGGGCTTTGGCTCCTTCCCCTGGTCCACCCCACATCCCTCCTCAGGATTGGCTTCCTGACTAACTCCCACTGGCAGGAGCAGGTTGTAGCACCGCTGCTTCCCGCTGCTCCAACCATTACTCAGCAAGTGAGGGAATCACTCAGTGCTCCAAGGTCACTCAAAAACACCATCTGTCCATGCACTGCATGCCGCTCCCCCAGAGAGTGTGCGAGAGAGAAATTATTCCAGCACGCTGAAGGCCACATCCCCTCCCCTTTCCCCCACCCTCCATTCTAGAGGCAGCCAGCACAAAGTCAGTCCAACTGCAGTTACAGAGTGCTAGCTTGGTCCGGACTGGGGAGAGCCTGTGGATCTTAACGTTGAGATAGCTGGTAAGCCTAAGGCAGCTACAACATCCCCTGGCTAATCTGCAACTCCCCATAGAGCCCTCTGACACTAGGTGTGCTGAGATCCCCCTCCTATATCATCACCCGATTATGAAGTCGGAAGAAATAACAGTCCTCTGGCCCTGGGACATGGCAGGTGCTGCTCTCTGTGCTCATGAAGGGGAGTACACAGTCTCGCCTCCTCACCCCCACCCCGAGAGTCGCCCCTCCAGAACCTGCTGCTTCCAGGCAAAGGATAAACACAGGAGCCTCCACCCCACAAGGTCCTGGGACAAAATCTCAAGACATCAAACAAAGGGGATGGAAAACCCCTTTTCACCATGCAGCTGAGCACAGCCCCAAGGAGCAGAGAGGGTCTCCAAGTATGTCTACACTGCAATATAAATCCTGGGTTAGTTGGACTCAAGTGAGCTCACTTTGCAAACGGCTTGATTGGTTCGCCCTCCATTGCAAACCCAGGAGGCTCTCTGACCACGTACTTGCAGATTGGTGATCAGAACAGAATGGGTTAATGCGGACCTACGCTGCTGCCGTTTGCAAAGTGGGGGTGGCGTCCGTTTTCAATAGAGTGGATCGCAGATTGTTGGGCTAGAGAGGACTAAGGAAATTGTCCTGTGGAATTGTGGGATACTTCCAGCTGACTCCCGGGACCCATGTCAAGCGGGGCTGCATTTACACTGCAAAGCAATAGGGCTCGGCCCCTGAGTCCTGGCTTAACTTGAGCTCAGAGCCCCCAGCCCTGCAGGGTCCTGGGACCTTGGGTCTGAGCCTTGGGTTAGCACAATTGCAGTGTAGACACAAGGGGTTTAGGCTCAAGCTCAGGCTTATGTTGCAGTGTAGACATACCCATAGTATGCACAGCAGCTAGCCACCCCAACTCTACAAGCTATAGCCACGCACAGAGGCAGTCCAGGCCCACTGTTGTGCTGGAGAGACTACCTCATTCATATCAACACATGCCCCCTATCCACACCCTTGCCAAAAAGGAAGCACATTTGGTTGACAAATAACACTCTGGGAGAAAGTGTTTCAAGTGAGCAGAGCTGCTGGGACGCAGACAGGCTGCCTCCGTAAATATGAATACTCCAGCTAGACAGGTGTTGGGAAAAGCTTCTGGTCAAGAGGGGAGGGCGAGCATCTTGTTCAGACCCATTCTTTAGAACTTGCCATGAGCATTACACATTGCCAAAGACAGAATACATTCACATGAGCCAAAATTCTGGCTCTCGAGCACAGCCTGCTCCGCCAGGCTGGGGAGGGAGGAATGCCCTCCAAAACAGCTGAGTGAAACAGTGCCCTGCAGCCACTACTCTACTCTCCAGCCTCCTGCACAACCCCGTTTGCAGGGGCAACGGAGCAGCCTTGCAGGGGATACACTGGCCCTGCCTTGTCCGTCCCCAACTCTGAAACACACCCCTCCCCCTGCACAAACCCCGGTCAAAAGGCCCTTCAGAGCCACAGAGAGGGGGCAGGAATGACCTCAGACATCATGTCCACTCCACACGTATTATTTATAATTCAACTCACACCCAAAGCAAGACACAGCATGAGCTCCCATGGCGTCCTGATCATTCACAGACACCGCAGGAGAAGCATCTCCGGCCATGCTGCCTCAGCATTCCCCCCAGGTAGAGACACATTACAAGCCAGGCCAGGGAAGTGGGATATTTATGGGGAGCTGGAGTCACCTGCACCCTGAAATGGGTATAAAGCCATAGTCACCATTCCAGGGTTGCCATATGTATATCCAAGGATATCACAACGAGAAACCCATTTTTAACAAAGTCATGCACACAGCACCTCTTTGCCCCATTTGCACCCACATAGCCACTAGCTGCCACATCCCCTGCCTTTCCTGTTCTCTTGGCCAGGACATAAACCTTTCAGGCTGGGTTGCTTTAGGTTCTTCTAAACTAACAATTTGAGTTCAAGCCAGTTCTGAACAAAGAGATGGCAAACTGTGACATCAGAGATAACTCAGCCAAGAAATAAGTATTTGACTTTGGTTTATTTGCAATCTTATTGAGGGAAGTTCTTGAAGAGTGCCTAATGGATTTAGGAGCACACATCCCATTTAAAGCCAATGGGACGTGTGGCTATTCAGAAATGTTCAACATCTCCCAAAAAGCCCTCCTGTCACGTGTCACAGCTGTGAAATATACCTTCTGATGAGAGAACCAGCAGCACTATCTATTCTTTGTGAGCAGTAGTAATAATCCATTCTTAACACTTTTCATCCATAGATCACCGCACCATTCTCCCCATTGTACACAGAGGGAAAGTGATTTGCCCAAGGAGACATGGTGAATCAGTACCAGAGGTGAGAACAGAACCCAGGAGTACTGTGTCTTATCCAGTGGAATAGAGTGCTCTGGCAATGCTAAGGCAAGGGATTCTCCCATCTCTGTGTCCTGGATATTCCCAACCCAGGGATCCTGCACCGGCACCCCAGCCCGTGGACTCGCCTTTGTGGTCTCATTGCTGATTCCTGTTGTGCTGCGAGATTGTTTCCATACAGGAGCAGCCAGCAGAGCCGCCAGCTCCCAGCTCTAGTGCTTAACGCTACATCTGGAAACTCTTCTCACCCTTAATTGTTCTTAATGCTTTAACACACCGAGTGACTAATAGACACTAATTGGGCGGCTTTAGCAGTGAGAGCACGCAGGGAGCATGGCTGGCAGCGCCCTCTGTGCCGAGCTGGTACTCTCCCAGCCATATATCTGCCATCACATTACAAACATCATAAATCACCAGCACACACACACAAAAAAGCTAGTCTAATTCTCTCTGTTGCCCCTCTGCAAAGAGAGGCACAGAGCCTGAACCCTGAGTGCAGCAAAGACAACTTGAGACAGAAGCGGACAGCTTCTCTGACCACTCCATCTCGCACCGATGAGCAGAGGGGCGACACACCTGCAGTCTCAGCCATTTCGCTGACTTCCATTACTTCCAAAACCATCCCAATAGCCTTAAACACAACGTCATCCCTCAAAACCATCCCATCGCAGCGCTGACTCACATCGCGCGGTGGCCACTCGCTCATGGACATTTGGCCCCACTGCAGGTAGTTATGAGCTGTGCATTTTGGACCTGTCGTTGAGGCTCCACAGCTAAAGGTGTGAGCCAGTTTCCACTCAAAGCCTGACTGGATCCCCCCCTCCAATCTAACTTTCCGAAAAAGGCTCCTTTGTGCCCAGAACATGCCCTTCTCCATCACTCCCTCAATAACACCCCTTAGCACAGGACCTCTCCCCAATGGCGTTTAGCACAGGGTTTTGGGAAGCACGCTCTTCACCGTTACTGCTGATGCAGGCAATGCCCCACTCCTGCTCAACCCACTTTTACATGCTGGGCACCCCCTGCGTTGGGCTCTGGTTTAACCTTCAGACCTCAAGCAGACACAGGAAGACAAGTGGTGGATGGGCACAGGGGGCACAGGAACTCTCAGAGGATTTATGGGTAGCAGGGTGGCACAGCTGGGGAAGAAGAAATGTGTTGCAACAAAAGGGCTCAGGGTTTCACTACTGGGTTATGAAGTTGGAAGAGACTTGTGGATATTTGGCGTAGGGCTGCAGTGGTCTAGTGAGTTATGAGCTTAGGGCCAAGAGTTAGAACTGTTGGGTTCTATTCCAGGTTTGCCACAGACTTGCTGTGTGACCTTGGGTGAGCCACTTAGTGTCACTGAGCCTCAATTTTCACATCTGTAAAATGGGGATGCCGCTGAGCCATCTTTGCAAAGCATCTTGAGATTTCCAGGGGCTTGCTAAGTGTCAAGTATAATCATCATTATTGCACGCCCCATGAGCGCAACACTAGCTAGCACAACTGGTACTGTCTGCTCCAGACCAGCCTAAGATGTAACTAGCAGGGAACAGAGGAAGACAGGGCTGGAAGGTACCTCCTGGGTTGAATCTAGTCGTTTGCTATGGCAGGCAACTCCACCGTATAATCCCATTCATACATTTATCAAGTTCCTTCTTCAAACTAGTTGGGTTGTTTGCCCCCATTCTTCCTAGTGGGAGGCTGTTCCAGAACCTCCCTCTAATAATTAGAAATCATCTTCTACTTTCCAGCCTGTGGCTCTGTCTACACTACAGCCGATGCCACTCAGGGGTGTGAATATCCCCACCCCGAGCGACATACATTACACCGACGTAAGCGCTCCTGTGCACAGGGCTATGCTGCTCCCGTCGGCATAGAGCGTCTGGGGAAGGTCTATATGTACAGTGGTGCACCAGCGCAGCAGCATCAACACAACTGTGTCACTGCAGCACTGTACATATAGACATGGCCTAAAAGTATTCGTGGACAGTTTGTCCCCATTTGTTCTGGTGCCAGCATTGTCCTTCAGCGTCAATAGCTCCTCGCCCTGCCTGGGGTTTACCCCCAACGTGTTTAGAGAGAGCAATCAGATCCCCTCTGAGCCTTCACTTTGCTAGGCTGAACAAGCCAACCCGGATCGGCGGGTAGTGATCGATCTATCGGGGATCAATTTATCGCGTCTAGTGTAGATGCGATAAAATCGATCCCCAATCGCTCTGCCGTCGACTCCGGAACTCCACCGCGGCGAGAGGCGGAGTCGACGGGGGAGCGGCAGCGGTCGACTCGCCGCTGTCTTCACGGCCAGGTAAATCGACCTAAGATACGCCGACTTCAGCTACGCTATTCGCGTAGCTGAAGTTGCGTATCTTAGGTCAAACCCCCCCCCCCCCCAGTGTAGACCTGGCCTTAGTCTCCTCTGGTCAGCTCAGCTCTCCACTCCCCCGCTCATCCAAGCAGCCCTTCTCTGCACCTGTTCCAGTCTGAATTCAGCTTTCTGGAAGTGGGGGGACCAGAAGTGCGCACGGTATTGCAGGTGAAATCTTGCCAGTGCCTTGTACAATGGCATTAATCCTTCCCTATCTGTACTGGAAATACTGAGCGCATGCATCCTAGGATCGCATTTACCTTTCTCACAGCCACATCAGTCCTCCTGTGATTGACAAGTACACCCAGGTCTTTCTCCTTCTCTGTTGTTTCCAACTGAGAAGCCCACAGCTTATAGCAGAAAGTCTTATTATAGGGCATGACTTTGCACTATTAAATTTCATCCCAGGGTGTTGGGCTGGCTGGTCATTCTGTTGGGGGATATTCCCTTGAGCAGACAGCACCTCAAGGCCAAGCCCTTTGGCTCAGTGACTCTGGAGAGGGGGTGTGGAGGAGACACTGCCCCTCTCTCAGGAGGCCTGGCCTGCATGCACACAGGACTGGCTGTTCTCACCAGCGCATTCTGCACCAGCACTGCTTTGGACTACATCTCACAGGCTGGCAGGTCAGAGGAGGAAGGCAGCTGCCCGCTAGCCAGTCTGCCAGCTCAGCCTCCTCCGCGACCCTGGGAACACAGGGTGTTCACTGAAGTTGCACTACAGTAGGAAATAGACACAAATCTTGTTACATAGGGGCTAAGCCTCCCTGGCCATGTTTTCTATAAATCTCCTGGAATTTATTATATGATAACTAGCCTGGAAAAGCTAAATTAAATCCACAGCCAAGAAACTGACTTTCAAGCGTGACCTAATTTACTTTCTTGAAGAAGGGAGAGGAGCTGCGGGGGAGGGATGGGGTAATACCTTTGGCAGTCGTTCATAGGATGACCTCTCTTTGCAGCTGCTCACACCTTCCTCCTCCCCCTCCTCCTCCTCTCTGCAGCCTCACCAGCCACTTTGGGGATGGAGCTGCACAGCCTTTCATGTCTAAGCGGATCTAGCACTCCCACTCACTGGAACAAAAGCACCTCGAGGGCTCCCCTTTTAGATGTTTTTTCCTTTAAGAAGCGCTTTCTTCCCGGGGGGTTCCATCAGATTTCAGGCTGACAGAGAGTATATTTGCAGAAGCTAAGTTACACTGTGTTCTCTCCTTGATCCAGGCCTCTTCTGCATCCCATTAACCCAATCTTCATGCAAAGCACCCAGCATCCTCACTTGAAGTTTGTGGCTTGGAAACCAATGCCCTCTTGCAAGGCCTCAAGTGAGAACAAGCCCCTCCACCCCCCACATGAGAGGAAGCTGAAGGACAGCAAGGAAAACAAGACAGAGAAAATGTGGGTGGGGAGATGCTAGGGGTTTGGAGAGTAATCGGTGTAATTCTCTAGCCCAGAGGTTTCCAGACTGTGGCCCATGGAGACTTGACTGGCCACACGTGGCCGGCTCCTTCTCCTCGTTTCCAGCAGCTAAGGCTATGTCTTCACCACAAGAACAGGGATGTTTTGACTCAATGGAAAAAACAGAGAAGCCCAGGCACAGGTTGATTTTTCCTCAGTGTAGTTGAGATCAACCCTATACTCCTCACCTGGGGTGTTAATCTTGATTACATGGAGGTAACAACCACCTGTACCTTGCCTCCACTAGGGGAGAGCTCACTAGATGTCAAATACACACCTAGTGTTGCAGCGAATACCTAGCCTGAATCACAGTAAGAGAAGCTAAACGTACATCAAACACTTCTCCTGGGTTATGATGTGACTCTAAACTGGAGGAGAGGGGGGCCCATTGGATGGCCAATGGGAGGGGAGGTGCCCACAAGACACTCAGGGCTTGTCTACACTGGCAATTAACAGCACTGCAAGTTTCTCGCTCAGGGGTGTGAAAAAACACCCCCCTGAACGTAGCAAGGTGCGGTGATGTAAAGCGCCAGTGTAAACAGTGCCCCAGCGCTGGGAGCTACGCCCCTTGTTGAGGTGGGTTTTTAGAGCGCAGGGAGAGCGCTTTAGCGTTGCCAGTGTAGACTAAGGCCTGGTCTACACTACGATGTTAGTTCGAATTTAGCAGCGTTATACCGAATTAACCTTGTACCCGTCCACACAACGAGGCCATTTAATTCGACTTAAAGGGCTCTTAAAATCGGTTTCTGTACTCCTCTCCGACGAGGGGAGTAGCGCTAAATTCGAACTTGCTGGTTCGAAGTAGGGTTAGTGTGGACGGAATTCGAAGGTATTGGCCTCCGGGAGGTATCCCACAGTGCACCATTGTGACCGCTCTGGACAGCAATCGAAACTCGGATGCTCTGGGCAGTTGGACAGGAAAAGCCCCGCGAACTTTTGAATTTCATTTCCTGTCTGCCCAGCCTGGTGAGCACAGGTGACCACACAGAGCTGAGCAGCACAGGTAGCGATGCAGGCCGACAACCGCAAACGAGCACCAGCATGGACCACACGCGAGATACTGGATCTGATCGCCATATGGGGAGAGGATTCAGTGCTCGCAGAACTGCGTTCCAAGAGACGGAATGCAAAGATCTTTGACAAGATCTCCAAGGGGATGATGGAGAGAGGCCACAATCGGGACTCCATTCAGTGCCGTATAAAGGTGAAGGAGCTCCGACAGGCCTATCAGAAGACGAAGGAGGCCAACGGACGGTCCGGGGCAGAGCCGCAGACATGCCGCTTTTACGATGAGCTGCATGCAATTCTCGGAGGGGCCGCCACCACTACCCCACCCCTGAGCGTGGACTCCGAGGAGGGGTTAATGTCTTCGTTGCATGACGAATCTGCGGACGGGGAAGAGGAGGAGGAGGAGGACGACGAACTTGTGGAGAGCACACAGCGCTCCATTCTCCCCGACAGCCAGGAGCTCTTTCTGACCCTGACAGAGGTGCCCTCCGAACCCTCCCAAGGCGGCATCGCAGACCCCCTGGAAGGGACCTCTGGTGAGTGAACCTTTTCAAATATCTCAAACATGGTTTAAAACAAGTATTTGTTTAATGATTAATTTGCCCTGGGGACTTGGGATGCATTCGCGGCCAGTACAGCTACTGGAAAAGTCTGTTAACGTGTCTGGGGATGGAGTTGAAATCCTCCAGGGACATCTCCATGAAACTCTCCTGGAGGTACTCCAAAAGCTTTTCCAGAAGGTTTCTGGGCAGGGCAGCCTTATTCCGTCCTCCATGGTAGGACACTTGACCGCGCCATGCTAGCAGCAAGTAATCCGGTATCATTGCTTGACAAAGCTTGGCAGCGTATGGTCCCGGTGTTTGCTGGCATTCAAGCAACATCCGCTCTTTATCTTGCTGTGTTATCCTCAGGAGAGTGATATCGTTCAGGGTAACCTGTTTGAGATATGGGAATGTAATTAGGGGGACAGAGGTGGCCCCGTTCCTACTGGGCTGTTTGCCTGTAGCTGAAAAGAAATCTTTCCCTGCAGTTAGCCAAGCGGGCGGGGGGGAGGGGGTGGATAATGTCGCTGAGTTTTTCGCGTTTGGCTAGCAGGGGTCTTCCCTGATACCAGCCACGTGGTGGGGGGAGGGGTAACGCGATCATCCAACAGAAGTGGATGGGGGGGCTAGTTTGCGATCTGCATGGATCTTCCATGGTACCAGCCACGTGGTGGGGGGAGGGGGTCATCCCACAGAATTGAATGGGTGGGTGGGGGCAAGTTATTATGTTATCTGATGCTGCACGGTAACAGGAAAACCGCAGCACGTAAAGGGCTTTGCTTGCTATGGGAAAGGAGGGCTCTGATTTAATGCAGAAGCAGCAGGACAGTGGCTTACCATGGCTGCATACAAGCCGAATTCTGTTGCCCGGCCCTGCGTCTGCTGTGATCTCTAACACCAAAGCCGCGGGCACTCAATATAAGATGCAAAAAGCGACCTTGTACATTGCTATGTAATGTGAAAAGTGTTCACCGTGAAAGAGTATAAGCATTGTTCTATAAAATGTATCTTTTTACATACTTCTCTCCTTTTTTTCCCTCCTACTGCAGCTGCAAATTCTTCCATCCTCCCGCCCCCAGCACGAAGGCTCTCCCAGATAAGGAGGCGAAAGAGGCGCACCCGAGACGATATGTTCTCGGAAATAATGCAGTCGACCCGGGATGAGAGAGCTAATTTTAACGATTGGAAGGAGACTGTATTGAAATTCCGTCAAGAGGCCAGTGACCGTGAGGAGAAGAGGGACCAGCGGGAGGACATGAGGGACCAACGGGAGGAGAAAAGGGATGAACGTGAGGAGAGAAGGGACGAACGCGAGGAGAGGAGGGACGCCCGAGAGGAGAAGTGGCGGGATGCAACGCTGGGGCTGCTGCGTGATCAGACAGACATGCTCCGGCGTCTGGTGGAGCTCCAGGAACGGCAGCTGCCGGATTACCGGGTGCCGCTGCAGCCCCTCTATAACCGCCCTCCCCCCTCCCCAAGTCCCGTAGCCTCCTCACCCCGACGTGTAAGAACGCGGGGGGGGAAGCTCCGTGCAACCTGCCAGTCCACCCCATTAGAGAGCCCGAGCAAAAGGCTCTCATTATTTTGAATGTTGTTCCTGCCCTGTTCCTTCACTCCTACCCTCCTCCCAAACCCCACCCGGACTACCTGGTTATTTCTCTCCCTATGTTCATTACCCCCCGTTAATAAAAAGTTCTTGATTTGTAATTTGAAAACGACACTGACTTTATTTTTTTTTAAATAAAACTGGGATCGAAGGGGGAAGGGGGAAGGGTGGGTTGCTTACAGGGAATGAGTGAATCAAGTGGGCGGGTTTTCAACAGGGACAAACAAACATAACTTTCACACAGGAGCCTGGGCAGCACTGAAACTTGTTTTCAGAGCTTCTCTGATGCGCACCGCTTCCTGGTGTGCTCTTCTAATCGCCCTGGTGTCTGGCTGCGCGTAATCAGCGGCCAGGCGGTTTGCCTCAGCCTCCCACCCCGCCATAAAGGTCTCCCCCTTGCTCTCACAGAGATTGTGGAGCACACAGCAAGCTGCAATAGCAATGGGGATGTTGGTTTGGCTGAGGTCCGAGCGAGTCAGTAACGAGCGCCAGCGACCTTTTAAACGTCCAAAGGCACACTCTACCACCATCCTGCACTTGCTCAGCCTGTAGTTGAACCGCTCCTGAGTACTGTCCAGGCTGCCTGTGTATGGCTTCATGAGCCACGGCATTAAGGGGTAGGCTGGGTCCCCAAGGATAACGATGGGCATCTCAACATCCCCAATGGTAATTTTCCGGTCTGGAAAGTAAATCCCTTGTTGCAGCCGTTTAAACAGACTAGTGTTCCTGAAGACGCGGGCGTCATGAACCCTTCCCGGCCATCCCACGTTGATGTTGGTGAAACGTCCCTTGTGATCCACCATTGCTTGCAGCACCATAGAAAAGTACCCCTTGCGGTTTATGTACTGGCTGCCCTGGTGCTCCGGTGCCAAGATCGGGATATGGGTTCCATCTATCGCCCCACCACAGTTAGGGAATCCCATTGCAGCAAAGCCATCCACAATGAGCTGCACATCTCCCAGCGTCACTACCTTTTTTAGCAGCAGCTCAACGATTGCTTTGGCTACTTGCATGACAGCAGCCCCCACGGTAGATTTTCCCACTCCGAACTGATTACCGACTGACCGGTAGCTGTCCGGTGTTGCAAGCTTCCACAGGGCTATCGCCACTCGCTTCTCAACTGTGAGGGCTGCTCTCATCTTGGTGTTCTGGCGCGTCAGGGCAGGGGAAAGCAAGTCACAAAGTTCCAGGAAAGTGCCCTTACGCATGCGAAAGTTTCGCAGCCACTGGGAATCGTCCCACACCTGCAGCACTATGCGGTCCCACCAGTCAGTGCTTGTTTCCCGGGCCCAGAATCGGCGTTCCACAGCAAGAAGCTGCCCCATTGCCAACATGATCTCCAAAGCGCCGGGGCCCGTGGCGCGAGACAATTCTGTGTCCATGTCCATGTCCGCATCACTCTCGTCGCCGCGCTGCCGTAGCCGCCTCCTCCTCGCCTGGCTTTTCTGGTCCTGGTTGAGCATAAACTGCACTATAATGCGCGTGGTGTTTACAATGTTCATGACTGCAAACTTGAGCTGAGCGGGATCCATCCTTGCCGAGGTACGGCGTCCGCTCAGTTCAACAAGGAAAAAAGGCGCGAAATGGTTGTCTTCCGTTGTTTTCACGTAGGGAGGGGGAGGATGTTCCCAGAACCGCCCGCGACAATGTTTTTTGTCCCATCAGGCATTGGGATATCGACCCAGAATTCCAATGGGCGGGGGGGACTGCGGGAACTCTGGGATAGCTACCCACAGTGCAACGCTCTGGAATTCGACGCTAGTCTTTTCTGCATGGACGCGCACCGCCGAAGTAATCCGCTTACTGTGGCCGCGTACCATCGAATTTAAAAAATCGGTTTCATAAAATCGAATTCCGTAAATTCGGACTAATCCTGTAGTGTAGACGTACCCTAACCCTCAATCAAAGGCTGCCCTACACACCAAATGGAACCAAAATAGTTCAGCCACTAACTTATTCTGGAACAGAAGTGACCTATTTCAGTGTTGCTTAAGTGGGTAAAAAACAACACAAGCTAAGTCAACATAAGAGATTTATATTGGGCCAAGAGTGACCGCAAGAGACTGGCACGGAAACACCATGTGGTGCAAACTAAAATCCATTTAATTCTTGTGGTGCCAGGTCGTGTGCAGACCAGCCCTAAGATGTGCTCCCGGGGTGAAAAAGTCTGAGCACCCCCTGCTCTAGGCTTCCACCTCCATGGGATGCAAGTCTGCTGAGCTCAGCCTACTCCCTTTGCCCAGTGACTGAGACCACCTCCATTCTTCGGTACGATTCAGGATGACTGGCAGCCTCTGCTCAGGAGAGGCTCACGCCTGCAAGAACAGGGATGCTACAAGCTAGGACCGAGGGGCACAGCAGAGCTGTGAGTGGGGTGCCCTTGGACTGCAATAGCTAGTGGGGCTCCAAGAGAGGACTGGCAGAGTAAGAGTGGGGGTTAGGGCTGGAATAGCAGAGTGCTGCTGTTCTGGACCGAGGCGCACTGGCAGAGTTGTGTGTGGGAGGCTTGCATAATAATGCCTGCCCACACGACGCCTGCTTGTAGCCAGCGTGATCAGAACCTCACTTGCATGAGCAATATCATCCACCCAAAGTTTGGTAAAAGACGAAAAAGCTTCAAGGTGATATACAGAGCTCAGCTTCCTTTGCTCCCTTCAAACTGATTGATGCAGCTAGGGAAATAGGCCTGTGCCGCCTCTTCATAGAGGCAAGGCTTCTCTTTAATCCGTCTCTCAGGACGACCTCTGCCCCCAGCGCCGGGATGAAGATTCTCAAAATCTCGTTCCTTATTTTACGGTTTCAGGGCATGCACTTGAGATTGTCAAAAGAACGGAGAAATTAACGTGCAAGGCAGAGAGATGCACAATAGCCAGCCTGCCGAGCCTCTCGCTCCTTGGACACACAGCAGCAGGCTAGCTGGGGAGGGGCCAGGCTGTTCCCACCTCCCAAAACCAAAAGGGACCACGAACTCCTGCTGCCCAAAGGCTACATGGCTGTGATGGAACAGAGTCTTCGGGTCTGGCGTTGGCCCTTCGGAGGAGATGTCTACACTAGATTTTTTTTTTTTAACCTGGGGTTGGCTGCGATCAAGGTAAAAACTACAGTGCCTGGTCTCTGCTAGGATTTGAGAGAGAGATCACGATCTCCAAGCAAAGACACACTTTTTAGGGGGGGAGCTGGGGGGGGGCACTAAAGACATAGCCACATTGGCATCTAAGAGGTCCTTACAGCCAGCTCTCCAGATCAGATCCTGTAAGGAAAGGCCACGTTTCCAAACCCGGACACGTGGTTTGCATGGACAAACAGGCACAGTGGGGCAAAAGGGTCCTTCTGCATGTGCAATAGGTCGCACCGAGCAAACAAGTCAGACAGTTTCGGAAAATCCACCCAACCCTTGGCACAGGCCCAGCAGCAGCACTCAGGGGTGGACTGTGAAACTGGAAACAGAGGGGAGGGGCAACCAATTCTGCTCCACTAAAGATAATGAAAATGGACAGAAAACCCCTTTGTTGGCATTAGGCGTCTTTTCCATCTGCCACCAGCTGAGGTCAGTGCTCCCAAAGTCACATAAGTTCCAGAGGCTGTTCCACCTGGCCTCACTCCATCTGTGATCCTGCTCCATCCCAACCAGTAGGTCAGACGCCTCGCTCTGCCTGGCCACACCACAATCCTCCCAGGAGGCAGCTGCACTTTACTGCTGTACTTAAGGCTGGAAAGGAAAGATACTGAGGGCTGGTCTAGGGGAGAATGTAGCACTAGTGTAACCTAAGGTGTGAATTTAAATCCATCTAGTTAAATAGGTGTAACTGAGCAATGAACTGGAGAGGGGAGACACTACAGTGAGAAGGGGCCATATGTACGTACACAGACACACAGGGAAGGGGGGGCGGGGGGAGGAGCTACTCCACGGAGAACAGAGACAGTATTTGATAGTGGATCTCACAGCTGGGTTGTGGACATAGAACGTTAGTTTTGCATCGTGTATGTGGTGTCAATGCACATTTGTGCGTGATGGTGCAGGGCTGTTTGCGTCTGGGTGCATGCGCACACCTTGGTCATTCCTCCTTTCTCTCAGTAAGATTTTCCAGGCCTGTACTTGGAACAAAGCTTCTCCCCAGGCTGAGAATGCTACAACTCTGACACTACACCCTGCGCTGCACAGCTGGGGAGACAGCAGCCAGCAGGATAAATGCCCCCCGGGTGTGCCCTCCTGTCTCATCCTCCCATCAGGTCATGGGGCCGGATCCTTCCTGCAGTCTTTCCCCGGAAGGTTCCCACTGTCCAACTCCCTTCACAAGGGGCTGGAACCAGGGCACCTGCACAAACGGGGATATGAAGTCCCCCTTTACTGGAATGCTTGTGTAAGAATTCCAAGGGGAGTGCAGCACACGCGCCCCTGCCCCCCACAGCACCTGGAGGGCAAAATCTCATGTCCCAGCTGTAGAACACCCAGCCTCCCCCACCTCCTCTGCTCAGCCGAAGAGTCTCACCTCCAAGGAGGGGCACCTCTCACTGAGGGCACTGCGGGTCTGGGCCTGGTGCGGTTAATTCACGAACTTTGCTGGCCCTCAGAGTCGGAGGCAAGAGCCGTCAGGGTCTCCGTGGCAACTTCTGAACCTGAAAGAAAGAGAGGGAAACTCCAGAGCCTGTTCCCATCCCAGTGTCCTTATCAATAATAAAGGAGGGAGGAGGATGCAGACAGCAGAAAAGCTCAATTGTTTCTAAATGGCACAGTTTCCATGTGGCAACACAGACTTAATTAAGTCTCTTTTATTATTATTAGAATAGGAGTGCCTCATGGGTAGCAAACCGCTCTGAATCCCACTTGCATTGGCTTGTGAGCAGAAATGCAACAGTCCCATCTACCCAGGGACACTTCCACCCCCTGAGATTGTGGGCCTACTATCCGCTTTTCTGGCCCTACAGGATGGTCCCAGGCAAAACCCAGCGTCATCTTTGAGCTTGTACCTCAGAAGCTCCACGTGCAAACCACAGGTGCCCCCTGCCGCAGCCCTGGCCACTCACACTGGCGATAGTGCAGCATTAAGAATCCAGGAACCCAAGCTCCCGCTGTGAATGGGAAGAGTCGGGGGCCTCTGGCACATGTGGTCACATTAGTGAAAGGAAAGAGACCCATGATGCCCTAGACAACCCGGCTACATAGGCAGCCCTGGAGAAGCACACTTCACCCCTACCCTGCTGTCCCTGGGCACAAAGCAGGTTAACAGCAGACGCTTCATTCCAAGCACAGGCCTGCATGAGTCCGAAGGCTCGACATTCCCTGCGTTAACATCTCTGGCTCAGCCTCCAGGTCTGAAAGGGAGAAGCAGTGCCCTGCTCCCAGCTCAGCCAGCCCCAGGAGTGCAAGTACCAAGGCAATTCCTCCCTTTGTAGGGTATGGTGGCACGCTTGGGCTGGGTCTGTGGGAGGGTGTCCAATGGAGCAGTGTTTGGGGGATTCTTGGCTGTGCTGCGGACATACCATTTTTAAATCCCTCTGCCTGCCCACTCCCCCTCCTTTCTTTGAAAGCTGCAGCTTCGTCCCACATTGATCGCGACAGGTTTGTTTTGTTTTTTGTGACCCAGTGGAATGGAAAATAATTTAACAGCTTGTCCCCTACTATAATGGGACTTTTTCCCTTACTCCTCACTAGGAAGACCATCAATCACAGCGCTGAATGGAATACATCCACCCCATGACCTCAGCCATGCAGTTCCCCCACCCCCCACCTGTGAATTATGGAGACCGCATCGCTCGGTGGGACAGGCTCAATGCTCCAGCTTCAAGCTGAAAGCAGAGATTTATCCCTGTGGCGGAATAGGGGGCAGAGGCCAGAAGATAAGTCACAGAAAAGCCGCAGGAGCCTCTCTCAAGGTCCTCCAAGGTTGGCTCGTTAAAAAGCAAGGAGAGGAGAAAAAAATGCCCGCAGTGGCGCAGCTCACAAATAACCCTCCAGCTTTCAAATAAAAGAAAAGCTGAAAGGGAGCCTGGTACCTGGGATGGGCTCTGCAGCAATGCCAGCTAAGTTCACCCATTGAAACACCTGCTGGGAGGCCCAGCTGCAAAGCGCCTGGGCCGCAGAACCTGTGAAATGGACAGCTCCCCAAGCCCCCATCTCATCAGGGAGCCCAGGAAATCAACCCGGTCAGTGCTCATATGGGGGCTGTCACTTTCCATCTGGTGCAGTAGCGTGACAGTCCCCATCTTGCACTGCCTGCTGTAGTACTGGAGGAAGGGAAGAGAGAGGGAAGCAGCCCTTCAAACTCCAGCCAGGGGGCAGATGCGAAGGAGGGCAGGTGGAATCCAAACACCACGCACAGTACTGCCTCTGCCATCTCAGAGGAGATGCTGGGAGCGCAGCTCCCTTCTTCCCCCAGAGCTGCACGGCTCACTCTCCTGCCCCCAGCATTGCAAGGGCAAAGGGCAGAGTAATGGGAGCAGGTGTTGCCCTGGGTGGAAGTTGTTCATCGTGCACAGTACCAGCTGTTCAGCAGGCCCAGGAGAAGGCAGATCTCACTGACTGGCACAGAAGGCAGCATCCCTCCCTCGGTGGTCATGCCCACCCCTCCTTCCCCAGAAGACCCTGACACAGCTGCCAGAGTAGAACCCCCGCCCCCAGGAATAGGCAGGGATCGGTTCTGTGGGATTCACCCCTCACGGTCCATAACAGGAGCGGGAGAGTAGGGCTGAAGCCTGTGCTGCACCCCAATCCCTAACCAGCTGTACCACGCGGGGGGCTGGTGGGATTCTTCCTCCCGCAGCAGCTGAGCTGTTGGCCTGGGCTGAGGCACCTCCCGGGAGCCTGGCGCAGTCCTGAAGGCCAGCGTGTGGCCTGCTAGGCACAATCGCATTCCCCGGCTCAATAATGACACCTCTGCCTGGGAACCGGAGGGGCTCGGTAATTGAAGTAGCCTCAGGCTGTGGAGGTTCCATATGGCCAGAGCGAAGCAACGCAGCCCCTAGCGCCGGTGCCGGCCCAGCTCCCGGCCAGAGGCAGCGGGACACGGAAGTGCTGGGCAGCAGAAGGGAACAAACTCACTCTCCAAGTGGGGGCAGCTTTGCTCTTCGTGTCTCTCTCCATCCCCAACTGCCAGGCTCCGTGCCCTCCCCGCCCCAGCTAGGGTGGGGTCTGGCTTGGGAAGCGGCACTTACTTGGCTGCATAGGGGGTGGTGTTGGAAGCTGCTGGCGGACTGCCCCATGCACACTCCCATGCAGCAACCGGCCCCCCAGACCCGTTCCACACCACGCACACCCAGAAACCCAAAGAAAGAATCACCACCCTTCCCCCAAGGCAACAAAACGCAGACGGGGGGCTGTGGCCTCGGGGCTCCTCCTCACCCCCAGGAGCCAAGGAGAGAGGGCCCCGGACCTCTAGGGAGCCTGGAAGGAAGAGCCGGAGGCACAGGCCAAATGAGAACGGGGATACGCCGTCAGGAGTGGAGGGGAGCCTGGACAGAGGTGCTGGCACTCGGGCTGGGGGTGGTAGGCCAGACACCAGAGCCACTGGAAAGAGCCTGCTCAGATGGTGACTCCAACAGAAGATGGCCAGACAGCTCAGCCACCCAAGGCCCCACTCCTCCAGCCACCACCAAACTGGGGGCAGTTCTAGAATTCCCGCCCCCCAGGACAGCAGCACAGAGCCTGCGATAGCAAAGGCAAGGCGGACACGACAGTGGGCTCATATCCTGTTACCCCAGCGGCACGGCTCATCGGCTGCCATGACAGTCACAGGCAGATTCCCATCAGCCACTCTAGTAACAGCTGTTTACAAAGTCATCAGCAAATAAAATCCATCTGCCCAGCCCCAGAGAGAGCATTGTCTTGTCTGGCCTGCACTCCTCACCAGCCGGGGAAGGAAACAATGGCAGTACCTGCTATAAGCGCATCCTTCTTCAGAGGGGTGAAAGCAGTTTACACACAGCTGGTCTCCCACTGAAAGGGTACGTCTACACTACAGGATTAGTCCGAATTTACGGAATTCGATTTTATGAAACCGATTTTTTAAATTCGATGGTACGCGGCCACAGTAAGCGGATTAATTCGGCGGTGCGCGTCCATGCAGAAAAGACTAGCGTCGAATTCCAGAGCGTTGCACTGTGGGTAGCTATCCCAGAGTTCCCGCAGTCCCCCCCGCCCATTGGAATTCTGGGTCGATATCCCAATGCCTGATGGGACAAAAAACATTGTCGCGGGCGGTTCTGGGAACATCCTCCCCCTCCCTACGTGAAAACAACGGAAGACAACCATTTCGCGCCTTTTTTCCTTGTTGAACTGAGCGGACGCCGTACCTCGGCAAGGATGGATCCCGCTCAGCTCAAGTTTGCAGTCATGAACATTGTAAACACCACGCGCATTATAGTGCAGTTTATGCTCAACCAGGACCAGAAAAGCCAGGCGAGGAGGAGGCGGCTACGGCAGCGCGGCGACGAGAGTGATGCGGACATGGACATGGACACAGAATTGTCTCGCGCCACGGGCCCCGGCGCTTTGGAGATCATGTTGGCAATGGGGCAGCTTCTTGCTGTGGAACGCCGATTCTGGGCCCGGGAAACAAGCACTGACTGGTGGGACCGCATAGTGCTGCAGGTGTGGGACGATTCCCAGTGGCTGCGAAACTTTCGCATGCGTAAGGGCACTTTCCTGGAACTTTGTGACTTGCTTTCCCCTGCCCTGACGCGCCAGAACACCAAGATGAGAGCAGCCCTCACAGTTGAGAAGCGAGTGGCGATAGCCCTGTGGAAGCTTGCAACACCGGACAGCTACCGGTCAGTCGGTAATCAGTTCGGAGTGGGAAAATCTACCGTGGGGGCTGCTGTCATGCAAGTAGCCAAAGCAATCGTTGAGCTGCTGCTAAAAAAGGTAGTGACGCTGGGAGATGTGCAGCTCATTGTGGATGGCTTTGCTGCAATGGGATTCCCTAACTGTGGTGGGGCGATAGATGGAACCCATATCCCGATCTTGGCACCGGAGCACCAGGGCAGCCAGTACATAAACCGCAAGGGGTACTTTTCTATGGTGCTGCAAGCAATGGTGGATCACAAGGGACGTTTCACCAACATCAACGTGGGATGGCCGGGAAGGGTTCATGACGCCCGCGTCTTCAGGAACACTAGTCTGTTTAAACGGCTGCAACAAGGGATTTACTTTCCAGACCGGAAAATTACCATTGGGGATGTTGAGATGCCCATCGTTATCCTTGGGGACCCAGCCTACCCCTTAATGCCGTGGCTCATGAAGCCATACACAGGCAGCCTGGACAGTACTCAGGAGCGGTTCAACTACAGGCTGAGCAAGTGCAGGATGGTGGTAGAGTGTGCCTTTGGACGTTTAAAAGGTCGCTGGCGCTCGTTACTGACTCGCTCGGACCTCAGCCAAACCAACATCCCCATTGCTATTGCAGCTTGCTGTGTGCTCCACAATCTCTGTGAGAGCAAGGGGGAGACCTTTATGGCGGGGTGGGAGGCTGAGGCAAACCGCCTGGCCGCTGATTACGCGCAGCCAGACACCAGGGCGATTAGAAGAGCACACCAGGAAGCGGTGCGCATCAGAGAAGCTCTGAAAACAAGTTTCAGTGCTGCCCAGGCTCCTGTGTGAAAGTTATGTTTGTTTGTCCCTGTTGAAAACCCGCCCACTTGATTCACTCATTCCCTGTAAGCAACCCACCCTTCCCCCTTCCCCCTTCGATCCCAGTTTTATTTAAAAAAAAATAAAGTCAGTGTCGTTTTCAAATTACAAATCAAGAACTTTTTATTAACGGGGGGTAATGAACATAGGGAGAGAAATAACCAGGTAGTCCGGGTGGGGTTTGGGAGGAGGGTAGGAGTGAAGGAACAGGGCAGGAACAACATTCAAAATAATGAGAGCCTTTTGCTCGGGCTCTCTAATGGGGTGGACTGGCAGGTTGCACGGAGCTTCCCCCCCCGCGTTCTTACACGTCGGGGTGAGGAGGCTACGGGACTTGGGGA
>QXTE01000107.1:4221944-4426428 GCA_003942145.1 Platysternon megacephalum | reverse complement strand
ATTTCTTTTCAGCTACAGGCAAACAGCCCAGTAGGAACGGGGCCACCTCTGTCCCCCTAATTACATTCCCATATCTCAAACAGGTTACCCTGAACGATATCACTCTCCTGAGGATAACACAGCAAGATAAAGAGCGGATGTTGCTTGAATGCCAGCAAACACCGGGACCATACGCTGCCAAGCTTTGTCAAGCAATGATACCGGATTACTTGCTGCTAGCATGGCGCGGTCAAGTGTCCTACCATGGAGGACGGAATAAGGCTGCCCTGCCCAGAAACCTTCTGGAAAAGCTTTTGGAGTACCTCCAGGAGAGTTTCATGGAGATGTCCCTGGAGGATTTCAACTCCATCCCCAGACACGTTAACAGACTTTTCCAGTAGCTGTACTGGCCGCGAATGCATCCCAAGTCCCCAGGGCAAATTAATCATTAAACAAATACTTGTTTTAAACCATGTTTGAGATATTTGAAAAGGTTCACTCACCAGAGGTCCCTTCCAGGGGGTCTGCGATGCCGCCTTGGGAGGGTTCGGAGGGCACCTCTGTCAGGGTCAGAAAGAGCTCCTGGCTGTCGGGGAGAATGGAGCGCTGTGTGCTCTCCACAAGTTCGTCGTCCTCCTCCTCCTCCTCTTCCCCGTCCGCAGATTCGTCATGCAACGAAGACATTAACCCCTCCTCGGAGTCCACGCTCAGGGGTGGGGTAGTGGTGGCGGCCCCTCCGAGAATTGCATGCAGCTCATCGTAAAAGCGGCATGTCTGCGGCTCTGCCCCGGACCGTCCGTTGGCCTCCTTCGTCTTCTGATAGGCCTGTCGGAGCTCCTTCACCTTTATACGGCACTGAATGGAGTCCCGATTGTGGCCTCTCTCCATCATCCCCTTGGAGATCTTGTCAAAGATCTTTGCATTCCGTCTCTTGGAACGCAGTTCTGCGAGCACTGAATCCTCTCCCCATATGGCGATCAGATCCAGTATCTCGCGTGTGGTCCATGCTGGTGCTCGTTTGCGGTTGTCGGCCTGCATCGCTACCTGTGCTGCTCAGCTCTGTGTGGTCACCTGTGCTCACCAGGCTGGGCAGACAGGAAATGAAATTCAAAAGTTCGCGGGGCTTTTCCTGTCCAACTGCCCAGAGCATCCGAGTTTCGATTGCTGTCCAGAGCGGTCACAATGGTGCACTGTGGGATACCTCCCGGAGGCCAATACCTTCGAATTCCGTCCACACTAACCCTACTTCGAACCAGCAAGTTCGAATTTAGCGCTACTCCCCTCGTCGGAGAGGAGTACAGAAACCGATTTTAAGAGCCCTTTAAGTCGAATTAAATGGCCTCGTTGTGTGGACGGGTACAAGGTTAATTCGGTATAACGCTGCTAAATTCGAACTAACATCGTAGTGTAGACCAGGCCAAAGACTGGGGAGTGCAGGGAGAGGAGAAGGGACTGGGCCGAGGTTATAGTCACTGGCAGAGCTTGGAATGGAACCCAGGAGTCCTGGTTCTCTGTTCCCGGTTCTGACCATTAGTTAACACTGCCTCCAACCAGCCTCCCCCTGCTACACGCACTGGTTATCCACCAACCCGACAGGCTGCTCTTTCTCTCCCCATAGCTTGCTCCAGCCCTACAGTGGTTTAACGTGAGAACAAAGCAGCAAATTCATGTATTTCTTCTCAGTGTTTAAATCCCAGAACGTCCCCTGCCCTGCGATCCCGCTGCACAATTCAGTCCCCAAGTCTCTTCACCTGAACAGGGACTTGCTCCTGGAGGGAGCTGTGCCCATGGGGCCCTGCAGACAGGAGGGAGGAAGCAGGGAAGCCCCGCTGGGCAGAGGGGTGATGCCAAGCCTGTCACTAGAGGGAACGGCTTTATCCTGATCCAGAAGCCGGTCTCTGCTTTACAATAACTAATTAGCCAGGGTGAAAGGTTACGAGAGGAACTCCCAACCCTGCTCCCTCACATAGCCCTTTCCAAGCCCTCACTAATTAAAAACCATCTCCTGCTCATCATACGCTGAGCTCAGTCACCCATCCCTGCCTGGCAGCATCAGAATCCACCACTGTCACTGAATTTGGGGCAGATGCACCAAACAGCACCAGTCCTCTCCCGAATGTGCTATCACCGACTGACTAACCCACACGAGCTCTGCCCAGGCCATAACACACTGAAAGACACAAACACAGACCCTGGAATCCCCACTCCTGGATTTAGCACCAGGGAACCTGGATTCCTGCCACAGCAGCCTATCAAAACTCACCACTCAGCACAAGGACACTGGGCAGAGGAGGCTGCTGCCTTCCCGGGGATGAAGAACCTCATGAAGTTCTCCGGCACTGCAAGGCACAAAGCCAGCTCCACTGCAGAAAGTGTTAATGTTTCCATCCCACTGCAGAACACATGACACACAACCCAGAGAAAGAACAAATCTGGGAAGTAACTTGGTACTAACAACAAAAAGCTCTGACCTGCCCAAACTCACTGGAATTCTCCTTCACCTAACTACACCCCCTCCTTTTACTCCTGATTAACATGCACATCACCAAAGCTCACTCCTCCCCGCCCCCCGCCCCCACTCCATGCCTCTCATCCAGCCCCCTCCATCAGATCCACCTTTGAAGTCAATTTGTCATGGCCCAATTTTCTAAACCACTCTGCAGAGAAGCCCATTTGCTGTTCTCCCTTAAATTAATCTCTGTTTGTGGCTCCTCTTCCCTCTCCCTCTGATTAATTTTAAGTTACAAGAAACTAGCTCTGAGTTCAGGGTTAAATGGGGATTCAATTGTTTGGGATTTTTAGAGGGTTTTTTGATCACACATCAAGCTTTTCTTGTCAATATCTCACACAGCTGCTGTTAATCGCCAAGAACACCACAAACCCATATGCCGGGCTCTGAGCTCACAGACAGCGCCACGGTAAGAAGGTTCCATGCACATCACATACCAGCAACTGCAGGGTTAGGGAAACCTGGCACAGAACCGCTCTCCCAGACATTCTGCCAGCTGATAAACAAGGGGGAGAACCCCAGGGCAGGACTTCGTGCTGAACAAAGTCCTATTGCAAATAAAGAGGAACTCCACAGCCTTCCAGACACAGGGAAAGGCACCCAGAGACCATTTCAGCTGAACGAGCACTGGGCACCGAACCCCTATTTGAAAAAGCCAATGTAGCCGCTTGTCAGTTGGCGGTAACAGCCCAATGGACGACATTTGAGCCTGTTAAAGAACTCTGGTAAATATGAGGGGACTACAGCAGTGGGGCCCAAACTTTTCCTCTCCCACCCCCCCCTTGCCAGTAATGGAATGTGTCTACATACACACACACCCTGGGCCCAGAGCGGAGCTGGGGACAGAGTGGGGCTGGGTGGCACTCTGTCCTGGTCCCCCATGCGGGCTGGCCAGGGCCCTGCTGTGTTCCCCCCGCATTCCTCTGCACCCCCCTAGGGTGACACACCCCACAGTTTGGGGACCACTGCTCTACCAGGTGTGCGGTTTTTTATCAGAGTTCCGAGACTCGCTACTGACAGCTCAGCTCCCCGATGGCAAGCAAGGCACTGTCTGAGGGCTTATCTACATTTAAAACGTGATAGTGGTGTAGCTGGGCAGTTGGGAGTCTGCGTGTATTTGGGCCTAGAGCTTGGTCTGGGGCCCAGTTCTATCTGAAGCACACTAGTCAGGGCTCCCGAGGTGAACCGCTCCGGCCCAAGCCAGGCCCTCATAACACCAGGTGGGGTTGGGGCTGCAAGCCGAGCAGGAGGGAACTGGAGCCCAGCACCACTGCATATGCTCCCTTGTGCTAGGGATTCGCAGCCTGACTCCTTTAACCCTGGCCCGCCCCCCTGACTACCCAGCCCTGCCTGTCAGCACCGCAGCGTCCCGACACTCTTCTCTGGGGACCACCATGCTCAGGCAGGAACATGGAGCCAGGGACAGGTATCGAATCAGAGAGCACAGAACCACCTGCCACCTCCATGCCTCGTTCCCCTCCCTGTCCCCAAGGAGACAGAGGGTGCCACGTCATACCCCGGCAGATGGCAAATGCCCAGCTGCCACTGCAGACAGAGTAAAGGTAAAGGAGTCACCAGGAATTCAGCCGGACTGGCGTGCCCCCAAGAGGAACGCCGCGGGCAGAGCAGAAGACAGGAGTCCTCTCTGTAGCTGTCATCACGTGGCAGGAGTCTGTGATGCAAGCACAGGTGACGAAGAAGGGCGACAGACACACCTGGGGGATGGGAACAAATGCCAGGGGAGGTGTTAGGGCAACCACCAGATCTCCAGCAGGAGAATGGGATGCTGCAGCAGATTTTCCTCCACAACCAGTTCTGGTGAGAGCCACTCTGGAGCGCCCTCTCCCGAGAAAGGAAGTGACGCCACTTCAGAAGACAGGAAGAGGAGCTGCAGAAACAGGAAGCCCATTTCCTGCAGAACCGTCGTGGAGAGATCACGCCTCAGGACAGCACAATGAGAACACGCCCAGGCAAGCAGGGCCCTTCGCGGAGGGAGGTAGTGGTGAAGCTCTGCTCACAGGAGATCATGGAGGCCAAGAAGACGGTTACAGTCTATTTTTCTGCACAAGTGCATTAAGTATTCCACACAGCACATTTGCTGTAAATCACTTCCTATTCAGGCTCACTGCTGAGGGTCTCTGAAGGTCGATTTTCCATGGTTATGACAACAAAAAGTAAAATTGGGTCAAACCTGAAAGGTATTATCTTCCTGCAAGCTGCTAAATGCACAATAGTAATGAGGTTGGTTAAGCAATTCACCCACGGACTGCATTATTTGCTCTGAAGATGTATTAACCAGTTAAATGAGCGTGATAAGGCAGCTCTGCTTATTTCTCTCACCAGTCACACAGAAGATCTGAGGTTCCAGGTCTCCGTATTCCAGCTAATAAAACAAACCCAGCAAACGTGCTGACAAAGGAGAATGGTGCACTCAAACAGCCCCAGGCCAGGCTCCTTCCCACTTGACCCGTAGTAAGAAAAAGAGAACTTTAAAAGCATCCAGCAACTGAAATCTATTTGAAAAAATAATCATACTTCCCCCTCCCTCTCTTCTTTTTTCCTTCTTCTTTCACTCCCCCCTTCCCCAAGCTCCTGATAAGAATGAATGAATCGAGCAGGATCCCATGCGGTAAACAAGGCAGAGAAAGACTTTGAAGAAACTCAGCTTCCAGGGACAACCTCACAAACTTGCCCAGCTCCCAGGGGTTCACGCGAATATATTTCCACATCATACTATTCTCTTTAGAAACTACCGATTCGTTTCACTGGCCACCCACTCACCTGCCGGCACAACTTTAAAGGCTTCGTCCAGAAGCACTAAATGAACTTGCCTTTTCAGGTTATTGCTAGTAACTTGCATCGGAGGAAGCGCTGGCATTTGGGGTCTGATGAATCTCAGGAAGTGGATTATGCTGCATCCAGCTATTTCTGGACACAGGAGCAGCCTGTACCAGTTTGGAGGGCACAGGAAGGGTTTGGACACAGCTCTGTTGTGTCTATACAGTGTCCAGCCGCTGGGGCCATTCATCCCAACACAAACACTAAGAGTCGGGGCGGGGGGGGCGGATGCGTTTATTCTTTATGGGAGTTTTTGGAGATCAACACTTATTAATATAAATGTCACTGACATAAACAAAGCCATGGCCCTTGAATCCACGTGATGTTTTTTGAGTCCCATGTAAACAAAGAAAAAGAACATTTTAATTAATGTTATACAACCCCGAAAGGAATAAGACGGAACACCACGGAACTGTAATAAAAAGCATCTGTTTACAACGACATCAGCAACTGACATGGGCTGAAGGGTGTATCTGTTGTCTAACATCTCTGTTTCCTTTAAAGGCCCTGACTGACCTCAGTGCAAAGTGGACCATGCTAGCTGTTCCTTAGTCTCAAGGCTACTGGATTACAAACCCTTCATTCAGAAAGCAATGCCCCATCCATCTGTGCCAACTGGCACAGCCTTGGTGCCTGGAACAATTTCAAAGCTCAGTTTCCCACCATGAGCCGACGTGTAGTGAGGCTGGAGCCTGAAGGCTTTGGGTCTGAAGCCGTCACCTCACCCCTGGGAGCTGCTCCTGCTGTTGGACCCTGATGGAATTACTGCTGAATTCCTGTATCGATCACCAAGAGGACTGAAGGGGGAGGCGGCTCAGCTTTCTTGGAAGCTGGCTGGCTGCCTGCATCCTGCGGAGCACTCCACCTTCCCGCTGGGGCAGCCAGATGCAACCCCAAAGAGTGCCATGGGACTGAGAAAAGGTTCGGCTCATGCTGCCCCTGGAAGCTGAATCCCCCAGCAAGAAGCTTGAGTTGGGGTCAGCCAAGCACATTTCAGGGGGCATGTCCCCAGTGCTCTCTCTAGACAGCTGCTGAAGGGCAGGATGTTGGGGTACGGGTCAGAACAATGGGGGGCATAGAGCTCCCCCGTTAGGAGAAGGAAGATCCAGTCAGAACTGGAACCAGCAGCCTGCTCAAAACAGGGATGCCTCCTGTTCTTCCCCTCTCCGGGAAGCAGCTGACAGGACAGAAGGACTGTGGATGGTTTATTCCCAGCCAATGAAAGCGTGTGGGGGAGGGGAGAAAAAGCAAGAAGTTGCATGGACCACAGCGACTCCCATTGCAAGCTGGCCTGGAGGTGTGATCTGCTGCTTTGGCGCCATTCCCACCCAAGAGCGCAGAGGCTCACTGAGTGGGGGAGGAGGAAATGCACATTTGCGTAATAATGTAACATGCAGATCTGTGAAATAATGAGCTCTGTCTGCCACATCAAATGATCAAATGGCCACCAGAGATGGCAACAGCCGGCTTAAATCACCCATGAGCAGGACTCAAATGACACATTAGGGAAACACATATACAGCCTATATTTTTTCCTGATGAGCCTGCTGGAGACTTGCCACGAGGAAGTAGCTGTGTGGAGAAACGCCAGCGTTTTCTACCGTCCAAGGCTGCGTATGTCCTAGCAGTGTTTGTCAACACCACGCTTGGAAGCAGCAGCACCGTCCCTAGATGGCCCTATGAGAAATAACGACAAGCCCTTCAGAGAGAGAAGGCCAAAAGTATCACCCGAAGTGGGGGCTGCAGCTCAAGAGGGAGGGGAGGGCTGCATGCGTGGGAAGCCCAGAACTGGAGTAGCTGGGGGGCTGCAGGCCAAGACTGAGGCACATCAGCAGGGAAGAGAGAGGGGACCGGAATAGCAGGAGGGGTGTGGGTCACAGGGTGGGGGGCCGTCAGCAGACCTGAGGGGGGTGAGCCCAGGACTGGGCCCTCAGGGGAGCGGCTCTGACAGAGCTGTGCAGGATAAGGGTGTTCACCTGCCCACACTATGCCTGGTTCTAGCCAGGCTCCTCACTCTGTGTAAAAGCAATGGGGGGGGGGGGGGAAACGTGCAGCACCACGAAGCACAGCAACCCTACCACTCTGGGCTGCGTGGCGTGCCCACGTTAACACAACGGAGCCGGAGGCTGAGTGTGACGAACACAAAGGGTCCAGGTGCTGCCACAGAACCCAGACCCAGCCTTTTTCCCCAACACATTTTGCTCTGCTAGGCCAGGGCGCACAGTGCCTGGAGCCACCCGAGAATGCCTGTCTCATTGCCCTGCTCCTGTGGCATGGGGGCTGGCAGAGGGGGCACCAGAGGGACTGGCACGTCTCTGCGCTGAGGATTGAAGACGTAAAAATGAGCAAGTCTGAGAAAGAGGTCAGAGGCGAAGGAAAGAGGGCAGCTGAGCCACACACCAGCCTTTGTCCCCCCGGCTTTGGGGAGGTGCATTTCCTGACGCTGAGCACCACGGCAAAGCTCCAGTTCCTTGGCAGACATGCACAGCCGCTGGGTTTAGCCACCTGCCAACTTGGGGGGATCCCAGGAGACCCTGTTCTCAAAGAGCAGGGATCAGAGCAGCAGCAGTTCCCTAGGGCGGGTCCTGGGAGGGGAGGACACACCCAGGACTGGACTGCCTAGACAAAGAGTGAAAAGGCAGAAATTGCTCACGTGGCTGCAAAAACCTCTCAGCGCTCAGTGAGACACTGGGAGTTTCTGTGCTGAGTGCCCCCACCCCCACCGCACCCAGTGGGCATGGGAGAGCTCTTGGCTCTCACACACCAGCAGACCCCGCTCTCCTACGTGGTCAGGGACAGCATCAGCCAGACAGCACTGCCCCAGTCCACACTGCCACTAGCCTGCCGGAAGAGGCAGGAAAGCCCAAGCTCCACCAGCTTCCCCCTGCGGTGACCAGAAGGGCGGGAGGGTGATAGCGCTGGGGAAGGTTAGCATTCAGAATGGCACTGCTCACCCATTTACGTGCATCAAGCAAATATCACCCGCTCACAGGTCCCTGTGTTCATTCTAGACTCAGATGAGGGCCAGCGTGCTGCCTGGAGAGGGACGTCCGCTCCCCATCCTCTGACAAATACCCACCTGTCTTTCAAGGTGACACCTTGGAAATGCAGGGATGTATTCATTACATCTTTCTCACTCCTCTTCTTATTAGAGCTTAAACTCTTTCCCCACCATCTGCCATTCACAAGTCATATTTTAAAGAAGGAAGTGACAGCTTCCCTTTGATCAGCCCTCCAGAAACCTCGTCAGTTCAGGCGCTGGAAATGAGGAGAATTCATAATTCTGACTCGGGATGGACTCTTGACCCCTGGCCGCCGCCCCGGGACTGTCAGCTCTAGCAAGCATGTGCCCCTGACTGTCGATCCCATTCATGCTCTGTCCCCTCTTCCAGCACGGCAGGCTCAGGTTAGCTTTTAAAGTCATGCCTGGCTCAGCCAGGGAGTTCTTACTGAATTATCTTCAACCCCGTATATCAGGGAGCATTTATACAGCTGTCCTTCCCGACAGAAGACAAGGCTGTTGTGGAGAAACTAAATGAATTCTTTACATCAGTCTTCACTGCAGAGGATATGGGGGAGATGCCCACCCCAGCCATTCTTTTTAGGTAACAAATCTGAGAAACGGTCCCAAATTGAGATTTTGGGTCCAGTACAGGAGATTTTGGAACAAATTGATATTGCTGTTTAAGTCAAGTCACCAGGACCAGGTGGTGTCCATCCAAGAGTTCTGAAGGAACTCAAATATGAAATTGCAGAAGTACTAAACTGTGGTAATGTAACCTATCAATTAAATCAGTCTCTGTACCAGATGACTGGATAATAACTAATTATAATGCCAATTTTTAAAAAAGGATCCAGAGCTGATCCTGGCAATTACAGGCTGATAAGCCTAACTTCAATACCAGGCAAACTGACAAACTATAGTAAGGAACAAAACTATTGGACACATAGATGAACATGATTTGTTGTGGAAGAGTCAGCATGGCTTTCGTAAAGGGAAATCATGCCTCACTAATCTAATAGAATTTTTGAGGATCTCAGCAAGAATGTGGATAAAGGTGATCCAACTGATATAGTGCAGTGGTTTTCAACCTGTTGTCCACAGACCCCTGGGAGTCCGCAGACTATATCTAAGATTTCCAGAGGGGTCTGCACCTCCAATCAAACAATTTTAGGGGTCCGCAAATGAAAAAATGGTTGAAACCATTGATATAGTGTACTTGGACTTTCAGAAAGCCTTTAACATGGTCCTTCAAAGACTTTCAAGCAAAGCAAGCAGTCATGGGATAAGAGGAAGGAGCTATCATGGATCAATAACTGGCTAAAAGATAGGAAACAAAGGGTAGGAATGAACAGTCAAGTTTTCACAACCAGGAGAGGTAAATAGCGGGGTCCCCCAAGGATCTGTACTGGGACCAGTGCTGTTCAACATATTAATAAATGATCTGGAACAGTGGGTGAACAGTGAGGTGAATTCACAGAAAATACAAAATTACTCAAAATAACTAAGTCCAAAGTTGACTGCAAAGAGTTACAGAGGGATCTCACTAAACTGGGTGACTGGGCAATAAAATGGCAGATGAAATTCAAATGTTGACAAATGCAAAAAAAATACATATTGGAATAAATAATCCCGACTATAAATATAAAATTAAGGGGTCTAAATTAGCTGTTACACTTCAAGAAAGATCTTGGAGTCAATGTGGATATTTCTCTGGAAACATCTGTTCAATGTGCAGTGGCAGTCAAAAAAGCAAACAGAATGTTAGGAAGCATTAGGAAAGGGACAGATGCTAAAACAGAAAATATCAGACTACCATTACATAAATCCATGGCCTTGAATCCCGAGTGCAGTTCTGGTCACCCCATCTCAAAAAAATATATGTTAGAATTGGAAAAGATGCAGAGAAGGGCATCAAAAATGATGAAGGGTATAGAACAGCTTCCATATGAGGACAGATTAAAAAGACTGGGAGTGTAAACCTTAGAAAAGAGGGTGTACAATAGAGGTCTGTAAAATCATGAACGGTATGGAGAAAGTGAATAAGGAAGTGTTATTTACCCCTGCACATAATACAAACTACGGGTAACACAAGAACTAGGGGTCACCAAATGAAATTAAGAGGCAGAAGGTTTATAACATACAAAAGGAAGTATTTCTTCACACAACGCACAGTCAACCTGTGGAACTCCTTGTCAGAGGATGTTGTGAAGGCCAAGACTATAACAGATTCAAAAAAGAACTAGATTAAAGTTCATGGAGGATAGGTCCATCAATGGCTATTAGCCAAGATGGTTAGGGATGCAACCTCATGCTCTGAGTGTCCCTAAACCTCTAACTGCCAGAAGCGGAGACTGGACAACAGGGGAGGGATTGCTCGAAATTGCCCTGTTCTGTTCACTCCCTCTGAAGCATCTGGCACTGGAACTGTCAGACACAGAAAACTGGGCTAGATGGACCATTGGTCTGACCCAGTCTGGCCATTCTTATGTTCTTATTATTAGACCTCCTAGGTCAGTATCTGAGTGTCATTTACCATCCCCACACAGAGCATCACATCATTATACCTCCTTACTGCTGGATTTAAAAGCAGTTTCCTAGACCCATATTTCTACCCTGACCCTCCCCCTCCTTGGAGACATCTGCTCCACTGCCATAAATACAGAGCCATTTTATCCTTTCCACCTCCTTCAGCACAGGGGGAAAGGATTTAAGATCACCACAAGGATCTGATTTCTCAATTGCCTGCTCATCTGGAGACTGGCAAATGTCCAGAGCCCAAGGGACGAGGACCAGATTTATGGCCAATGTGCATGAGGAGAACATAGAAGCGTTAGTGAATCTATTTAAAAACTCATTGGAAAGAGACAGACAGTGATGGATTGGCATGAGCAGGTAACACCCTAGTCTCTAGGAGGGAGTCCGAAAGAGCTAGGAAACAGCTGGCTTTGGGAAGGGGAGATCTGGGTGGGGAGGATTTCAGTGAGGACAGAAGGGTGTGACTCTGCATTGATTGGCTTTAAACATAGCACCTGAGGCTATTCACCAGAGTGGTGATCACCAAGCCCAGGCGGTGGGGTCCTGGGGGGCAGGAGAGGGATGCTTGGCTGAATAGTAACCTGGCTCAGATAGCAAAGGCAGAAGGTACCCAACAGCACTTCTGGGCTGGGAGGGAAAGGCTGTGGAAGGGAAATGTGACAGATATTGAGCCACATGCAGTATCTTTGAGGACCATACTGTATCTTATATTTAAAGCACGAAAACCTCCCAAGGCCATTGTACTGAGATGGGCCAGGCAGTACAAGCTGTACAACAGTCATAGCTCTGATGTGCAGGTGTGTCGTCCCCCCTGGCTCACTGGGCTTGGGGGGTTCCTGCAGAATCTGGAATTGCTATGGGTGATTAATGCAAAATCCCTAGGCAGTGCATGGAAGCGAGCTGTGCAGCCTGAAAACCTGGTCTGGATGGGAGTGGGGCAGGGTCCCTGCCCAGAGACAAGGGACGGAGGGGGAACAGAGGGGCAGGAAGCTCATTCAGCAGGGCTCAGGCAGACCCTGGGGAGTCTTGGGCCACCTACCACTGCAGACAGTGCCGCTCCTGTCTCCCTTCCTTCTCCTCTTTCAGGGTTTTTCCCTCCCTCTCTGTATAGCTCACACCCGCACCTGGGCAGTAGGTAACTCCCCTGCAGATCACTCAGCAGCAGTCCCCTGCTTAATGACTCCTCCTGCCTTTGTGGGGAACATGCACATCCCCCCAGGTCTGCCTCTGTCTCCCCACCCCACTCATCTCGAGACACCCTCCCCAGCTCTCTGCAAAATGCTCCCGCCTGGGGCATGCTGCAGGGACTCACTAATAACCCCCACGGCCCTCTTGTACACAGTGCTGAGAAGCCCACGCCAGGATCAGATCTGTCCCCATGCCCCTGCCCCAGAGCTGTTCCTCCCCCATAACAGCACTAACATTTGTTCAGATGCCCCTGCACTTCAAGGCCCCCTGGCCACCAGGCACCTGAACAACCCAGTCCCAGGCCAGCAGTGAGCAGGAGGAGCACAGCCGCAGGCAGGCTGGGGTGGGCTGCTCCCAGGGAAGGAATTAGAACCCGCCTCCGGTAATGTCACCGAAGCGAAAGCATGCCAGTAAGCCGGGATTTTGTTTCCTCTGCTGCCCTCAAGTCTTGAGATGCCTGGTCCCCAGGCCAGCGATGGCCATTTCAGAGGAAAGGCTACAGAGCTGCAGCCCTGGGGTAGGGTCTCCAGCAGCCCTTTGGGAACAAAGGGGGAAGCACAGAACTGCAAACAGCATCCCCAGCAGCACCCTGGGCTCTGCATCCCCGGGCGGGACTCTGCTCAGACTGACGCCTGTCCAAGGGAGGAGCAGACACAGCCTGGAAGGGTTAATCCCTGCAGCCCTCCAGCCTGGCCTTCCCTGTCACAGCGAGGCCCCACTGCCAGGCTGCAGGTCCCCACATCCCATGCATTAATTAACATTCCATGTGTAAAGCCGGGGTTGTAATTACTGCAAGTGATTAACAGGCCGAAGGTAGCCTGTCTCCAAGGAGCAGATTAACAGAGGCGCCCTCCAGCTCCTGCTCTCACCTCAGCACCATCGATGCATTTTAAACAGGGACCCGATGCCCCCGGTAGCCTGTGATTAATGGGTAGGCTGAGGAGTAAGAATGTGCCGGTGGCATCTGCCCCCAAGCGCCCTCTCTTGGTGCTCCCCCTCTGGATCGGGGGGGAGCCAGGCAGCCAGGGTTTACGTGAACAAAGGCCAATTCCAGAGGAAGGCAGAAGAATGGCTAGAAATCAGCACTAAGGGGCTGGCAGGCTACTCCAGAGGTGGCCAACAAGTCGGGGCATTGCTGCTCTGCCCACGGCACAGCCCCAGCTCCACTCCCCTGGGAGCTCTGTGCTCCCATCATAGGTTCCTTGCCCAGGAACCACACCACCTCCCCACCCCCGGTGCCTACCCCTGATCAGCACAGTGGAAGGGATGGGATATACAGGGGGCCTGGTTTGCTCCCTCCTGGTGCTTGTCGTCCACAAACAATAACAGAGCAACAGACTAAGCTCCGAGCCCCTGAGAAGAACGGGTGTGAAGGACGAGCAGACTGAGGCCTGGAGACAGAGAAGGGTCACCATGCAGATGCCAAATGGCAGAGATGGAGGCAAGCGCTGCAAGATCCCTGACTAGTGCTTCTTTCCCTCTAACACCGAGCGCGTGATGCTGGGAGGGAAGGACTGTTGGGGGACAAGCCCGCTCACGCCACGCACTAGGCATGAGGAAATCAGTGAGGGACCCCTACTAGCATCAAGAAAGCCCTGCTCCTCCCGACATACTGTAATGTCACACCGCAGAGCGCTATCTCCAGCTGGCACCAAGTCCCAGGATCGGGACTGATCTCCAGAGCCCAGCTCTCTGGTCAGTCAGCTCCAGCACTGGAGCTGAAGTGCACTCAAGCAGCTCTGAGGTTATATCTATTCCTCCCCTCCAGGGTGCTTGGCGTACAGATTTGCAGAACATGCAGCCAGCAGGCCTGGGATCCCATCAAGGTTCCTGAGCCTTGGTGAGTAGGAGACCACCAAGAAAACCCTGGGGCTGCAGGAGGCGAAACTGGTGACTCCATGTCATTCCTGAAGTCATTAACCACTTACCGTTCAGCACTATGGTCACACCACAAGGCCCAGGCCCTGCCCAGGGACGATACGAGAGCAGCCCCTGAGCCAAAGAGCTCAGCGGCAAAAGGCTGCTGCTCAGACAGTGCTCTTCAACAGTGGTTCTCAACAGTCCGAATACAACCCCACCTCTCAGCTACGCAAGGCTCCTTTCCTTGGGAGAGTCAGCCCTTCCCCGCTCCCCTACCTTTCACCAAGCTCTCCCAGACACGCAGAGCAGGCAAGGCTGAAGGCGTGTGTCCCCCAAACCACCTTTCAGGCCTTCCCCATATGTCATGAAGGAGCAAGAACAGCCCCCAATCTCTTCAGGAGACACACAGAGACCTGCTGAAGCTTCCCACAAACCCTGGCTGAAGGCAGCCCTGCTTCTGTTCCTCTCCCACACACAGAGAGGGGGATCAGCCTGCTCCACTTCCAATCCTGAAGCCAGATTCTTCCCCAGGGAGTACACAGCCATTTCCACGGCAACTAACTGGCAGAGAGAAGGAGCTCTGCTCTGCTCTCTAATCCCACCACCAAACCGCGGCAGAGGATGGGGAGGGATGGGGATGCAGAACCGGCTGCTCCCTTTGAAGGAAGGCGCGAGATCCCCGTCCTGAGGAGCTGGCTGCAAACACGGCCATACTCAGCTGGGCTCTGGGGCTGGTCCTCCCCCTCTACCCACACCATGCCCAAAGAGTGTCACATGTACCACTGCTGGGATGCGAGCTTGGCAGCCCAGCCATTCACTTCACAGCAGCTCTTTAAGATGGTATGTGAGCCAGTCCAGTTTGGGAGCTGCTGTTCTCAGTCAGACACGGCTGCTGCAAAGAGACACTCTGGGCCGGTGGATGGGAGTGAAGCTGGGAGAGCCGGCATCCACGGAGTGGTCCACAGGAACAAGGGGTTCCCACCCCAGCCTGGCTCCAGCCCAGGGGCGCTGCTCCTGTTTGCTGCCTGTGGTCTCCCTCCATCAATCCCAGGGGGTGGGACATGGAGTCAAAAGGGGGAAGGAGATCCAGAGCAGCTCTGAGGAGGAGGTGGAATCATGCACCGCCCCCGAGCAGCTGCTCTCTCACAGTCCCCAGGGAGAGCGGGGCAGAGGCTAGAAAGCTGTAGCCATGAGCCACCCCTCCCCATGTCATAACTTCCTTGTAAGTCTGGGGGTCTTTGGCCAATCTACAGGCCCTTGTAAGGGTGGCAGGGCTGGTCTGAGACCCCTGGACATTTGCTGCCTCTGAGCCAGGCTATTATTGCAAAAGAAACAAGAAATCTCTACAGTCATTCCAGGGTTGTCTCTCCCATATACCCGCCCCGCCCCCAACACACACTCACACCCTCCCTTTTGGGCTAAAAAAGTATGCAAGAACTTCTCACTTCCAAAATGCTCAATTCCCCTCACACTCCAATCCCATCCCTTTCCCTCCCCACCGGCCGCCTGTCCAAGGTCTGCCCGTCCCGTATATCGATCGGCAACATGCTGGGGGGGAGCCGCCAGCAGGAGCAAGGCCAACGAGACTCCAATAATTACAAGGAGATAAGGCTATCAGCTGTAATTAACCACTATCCAAGGCAGACTGCTTGGCTGCAGAGACTTTCTTCCTTCTTTTCCCCAAGACTGCAAAATAAATTATCCTGCAAAGTTAGCAGGGGCTGAACTATGGAAACAATTAAACAAAAATTAAATCTAATTCGTTTATACTCTGAGCACAAAGTGGATAATGTGGGGTTTTTCCTCTCTCTCTCCTCTCTTCGCCTTGGTGTTAGAGGACTATTATGGGAAATTAATCATGGGGAAAAGCAATGAACGTGCTCGCTCTCTCTTTAAAAGTGCACTGAAGTGATTATATAAAAATCTATTAGAGGGGCCAGGAAATGTAAGAGTGACACCATTTAAAAGGAAGAGGGCGACTGGGCTAGCAGCAAAGGGGATTGATTTCTTAACTGACAGATTCTTGAATAAAGGCCTGGGGAGCACACAGGGTTAATGAACTGGTCTGGCTGGGATGGGGAGATTCATGGATAAGAGTTTGAGAGACTGTGGCCAGTCCTCCGGGAAGTCAGTTCATTGAACAAAATCACCCCCGTTTGCAATCCCAGCTCATGAGGAGCCCAAGCAGTAACAGAAGGTGCCACAGGACAAAACTGAAGGACACCAGCAGATCCATGAGGTAGCAGCCCGGCACTGTCATAGCAGGGGGCTGCGGGTCAGGTCTGAGGGGCATTGGCACAGCTGGGTGTGGCAGGAGCCCATGGCTGGAACAGCAACAGGAGCGGAGGGTCAGGCGTGAGGGACATCAGAGCTGTGTGGGAGCCCAGGATTGCACCTGCCTGCGCTGTGCCTGGTTCTGGGCACTCATAAGCCCCTTGGCTACGTTAACACACATCCAATTCAAGCACTGCTGAGCAGGGCCTGGCAGCCTTCCACATGGGCAAAGTTCTGACGGGAAGCCCCAAGAGGGAAGCTCCATCCACTCAGAGCAGTGGGATGGGAGAGGGCAGCTTGGCACTGACTCAGTCCTGACCACAGCAAACGTCTTGGCAGCCACAACGCTCCCAGGGAGCAGAAGAGACCCCTGTCACTCTGCAAACCAGCAGCCCTAACTGAGCTGCCAGCGGGCCCAGGGGGCAAGGACTGCGTTCCATGGGGCCACGAGGCGGAGCCTGAGACACAGCAGCCAGCAGAGCAGGTTCAAAGCACCAGTGCTGATGCTCTACAGACAGCCAAGTACGGAACCTGTGGCGGGGCCGGGGATTCTCTGATGGCCGATGTGCCGCTCTGCGAGACTCCCCAAAGCAATGGAGTCTAGCTGGGCTGCGATTGTGGGACTGGGAGAGCTGCCCCAAAACCAGAGCCCTCCGCCCCACTCGCACCCCACAGAGGGCAATGGGCTGGCATGCACAACCGGGAGCCAGCACTCCCAGGGCTACTCCTGTCACTGCTTCCAGCAAGCCGCCTCAGCACCCCACTCTGTGTGATGGGGTCAGCTCACCTGGCATGCAGCGGCACCGTGAGGTCCCTATCGTGTGGTGCAGACATGCAGGGGCTAACTGGTCTTGTCGAAGGCTTGCACTCCCTTCCCTCCCACGAGGTATCCCACAGCATATCCCCTCCAGGTACACACCATCCCTTCTGAATGTCTTCTGAGCTGCAGACCCAGGAGCCTCCTGCCTGTCACCAAGAACCCCCTAACGGAGACAGGGAAGGGACACCAAGGTACCAAGCCACTGTCATGCCGGCACCTGATCTGCAGGCTGGAAGCCAAGCGATTAGCGTGAGCTACACACTGCCAGGGGAGCACAGAGACCAACCTCTGGGGCCAGCAGGTTAGAGATCAGACAGTTCCCGCTCGGCTCCGAGGCTGGATTTTAATGCATTCCAGCTACAAAACAGTCTCTGGCGGCAGAGACCAGATGCACAAGGGGCCTGCGCTTCTTTTGTCACCTTGTTTTAAGCAGCACCTGCTTGCTCTACCGCTGCTGTGAAGCCTGCAGTGTGACAGGGAGGAGGTTTGAAGAGAGGGGAAGGATCTCACACCTCCGCAGACTGTCACCTGCAGCCCAAGGCACTGACCCTGCTCCCGAACCAGCCCTGGGGGCCAGCGGGGTGGGTGGGACCCATAAGTGGTTTGTCCAGGTTCTGGTGGTTCTACAATCCAAGGGCAGGGCCCAAGCTCTCCCTGAACTGAATGCTGGGAGAGAGACCAAGCTTTGGATAGACAATATTCCTGGCTCCATACTGGCCACGGTTCTGTCTTTTCCCCCTCCGGTCCCAGCCCCAGAACTCTGCAGCAGAGTGGGGAGTGGAAAGGACATTTGTTCAGTGGGGGATTCAGCATCACAGATCTTACCAACCCCACCCCCCACCCCGGCCAAACTCCAGTTCACAGGGGCAACAGACCCCATTAATCAATCCTGATAATTGCAGATGAACATTACTGCATCTCCAGTAAAACCCTGGCTCTTCCTCCCCCCGCAGCTCCCCCAGCCAGACTGGCTGGGTAAGGGAGAAGCTGCCTGCTACTGCTGGCCCTGGAGCACACGCTCGGCTCCGCTTAAAGCCTGTGATAAAACCTTTGCCGAGGCAGAGTCCGCCATAAATTCCAGTTCACAGTGGAACTGTCCCTGGCCAGCCTGACACTTTAATGAGATCATCAATTCCAGAGGAACCTGCTGCTGCTGGGGCTGGAATCCAAGGGAGAGTAGACTCCAGTCCCGGCATGCACTAGAACTGAGGGCTGTACCCCGTGCCGAGCCCAGCTAAAGGGGAGGGCATGCTGGGGAGTCCTGGCTAGTCCTCCACTCCCCACTGATGGCTGATCTGCCATGTTCTCCAATGGAGGAGAGAGAGAAACAGCTTGTACCCTCCTCCCTGGGATCTGAGCACCAGCCAGTTGTTGGGGCACAATGGAAACGCGTCGTTCAGCCCTAGCACAAGCAGGTGCAACTCCCAACTCCTCCATACGCCAGGCCTGAACTTGGCACCCACCATGAAACCCTCCCAACTCAAAGGGGAAGGACGCCCTCCTCAGCGGCAACATCTGGGGCAGGGGCTTGCTGCCCATTCGCCATCTGCCAAGGGCCCCCTTGTATGCTCAGGGTGGCCCTGCAGGTGGCTCTGGCCTCAGTTTCCCTCTTCTGTAGTCCCCAGTGACTCCAGCAAGCTTTCCAAGAATAAATAGCCCTTGCAGGGTTAACTGATTACCAAAAGGCCCTGTGCACATTGTGATGCTGTATGGAATACGTGGGACATGTTATGATATTGACAACACCAATATTATAAAATTGCAAGGAATCTGACCAGATATGCCGGGTGAGGTATCTGCAAAAATGTTACTATTTGCCAAGTATGATAATCTTGTTTATATGTTTGTATCACCATTGTATTAGGAGTTACAGATACGGTATGTAGGTATATGTGTATTTCCAAACGTGTGCTGTGTTTCTGGGTGACATCCCCAGAGAGATTGGCGTCAGCACTGCCTACCCAGTTTGATGGCCCATTTGTACAATGAATCCATTGAAAGGACCCGGGGGCTGCACCTGGTGACTCAGCAAGGCATGCTGGGGCAGGCCTATGGACAGAACACTCTGGCTTTCCAAGCCATGGGCTGTAACTTGTGTTTGGGACACAGGATGTACAAGCCACATGGCAAAAGGAATATAAAGGGCAGCTGCATCATCTCCATTTTGTCTTCAACCCGGCTTCTTACCTCTGGAGTGACTTCTCTACAAACTGAAGCTCTGAACAAAGGACTGAATGACCCATCCACTCTGTGGATGTTCCAGAGGGACTTTCAAGCCAGCAAACTCACCAATACTGCTAAGAACCTGATCTGTGGACTGCGATAGTCTCTGTATGTATGAGACGGCTTTACCATTTAACAACTCTCTTGACCTGGTAACGTGGCTGACCCTTTGGGGTCAGAAGAACATTTTGTATATGTGAGCAGAGTTTAAAATAACTTCTCACTGTACTGGACCGAGGTGCTGATTGGGAGCCAGAGAACTGGAATGCAATCAGGGGGCTGGGTGATTCCCCTTTTTTTGTTTTGTTTTTTGCTTCTTGATAACCGAGGGAGCAGCAGCACAGTTTGTGACTGGTTGGGGAGTTTAACTTCAGTGTTACCCACCAGTCTTGGGAGTATCTGCTCTCCCTTTTGCACCCTGGGTCACACACATAAATTATAACCGACATCCCACAACCCTAGTCCAGAATTCCCCAGCACAGTCCACAAAGTACATTCAACCTTTCAACTCCCAACAGTCCCATCAACTCACCCAGTTCAGCCCCGGCCCCTCTTGCCACCGCCAGGCTCCCCAGCATGGCCCCGGCCTCCCCCGCCACAGCCAGGCTCTCTGGCACAGCTCTGGCCTCTCTCACCACACCTCACCCGGCCCCTCTAGCTGAGCAGCTTCTCCGCCCCTTTCATTCTCAGGTCTGGTCCTAGCTCTCGCCCAGAGACATCAGCGCACTCACCTGTCCATCATTCCCCAGCCTTCAGCCCTCTGCGGCCCCAACGAGCCAGCAGATACCTCCCTCTGCAGCTCTCGGCCTTCAGCCTGCTCTGGCCTGGGCAAGTTTGTGGGTGACACCCCCCCACCCCCCGCCGCCCCAACTGACTTGCTGCCTCCTGCTTTCACCAGCCTGCCCTGACTCCACTGCTCAGCAGGGGCCCTCATGCTCCCTCCTTCAGGGGCAGCTCAGCCCAGCCCAGCTCTCCGGACTCTCCTTTGCCTTCAGGCTGCCTCTCACTTGTAACTCCCAGGGCAGCCCTGCCCTCTTCATGACACCAAAGCAGGGTGCATCTGGACTGGAACCAGGGTGCTGGGCCCCTTAAGGGACATCGAGCTAGGGCAGTGTGTCCCTAAACTTCTCCACTGGTGGCTAAAAATGAAGCCCCCAGCTGGGGAGATATGGCCCCATGGGGCACAAGGGCTGGGAGACTCCTCAGGCTCGGGTGTACTGTTTGGGATGCTTTGTGAGCCCCTGGAAAAGCCTCCCCTGCCAAAGAGAGATCTGACCATGGCATCATGCCTGAGGCACAAGACATGACGTCACTCTCCCCTTACATGCTTCCACACGCGTGAATGCGCCATTCCTCGTTCCGAAGAAGGGAACTGCCAGGCATTTGCCCCAAACACCCGCCCTTTTAGCGCAGTGAAGGAAGGAGACAGCTGCTTTGGGCAAAGCCAAGGGCAAGTTTCCAGGAGTCAGAGGACCTGAGCCTTCTCTCACTCAGCCCAGTTTCACACCAGCGCAGCTCCAATGGAGTTACTCCAGATTTACACCAGCGAGAGTGGTTCCAGAGCGTGCCCCCTGCAGTGTCCTTGCAGACATCCCCACAAGGGGAAATCCCGGGGGAATCTCACACACACAGAGGTTTGCAGCAGACCGGGTAATGGAGCCCAAATCTACCNGACCGGGTAATGGAGCCCAAACCCCCCCCCCCCCCCCCCCGTCCCCATAACCCACTAACGAAGCCTCCTGCTGGGATCCATAGTTAGCGTGAGGGTATAGGTAAACCATTACGTCAATCCCTGAGGATCTGCAGAGCTGCCTCCTGGCTTTGGGCTGAGCAGCACCAGAGGGTCACAGGCATGCAGCAGGGTACTCCGGAGGGGACGGTTTCTCGCTTTAACCCACAGGTTTAACACACACAATGGTCTCTGGAGACTCAGGCTGCCTTGGCCCTTCAGCCTCCCAAACAGAGACACTGAGTTCTAGGCATGTGTGTTTGGGGCTTTTCCAGATGAGACTTAAAACCATGCCCTACTTTCACAGATATTAACCCTTTCTATAGCAGTGGGATTTCCCCATATAGACTACCCTGGGAGAAAGCTTCTCCTGCCCTCACTACTGGGTTGTGGCTCATTTAGTGCTGCCCTCCCACTCCCAACCACCAAGGTGCCTGCATTTCACACACAGACAGACAGTGCCTGCATTTCACACACAGACAGGGGCTTGGGAATGAAACAGGTCATGTGACGGTTAATTATTAAACGTTCCCACTGGGGAAATAAAATCTGGAAAGCCAAGATTCCATTGTAACCGGGGGCTGAACACATTGTCCTTTGCGCCAGGTCATCAACATTAGAGTAAAATGACTCCATATTGTATATAATGGATCCAGACCACTTCTCTGTAAGCGTATGAAAGGAAACACCCCCCCAGCAGGTTTCCGACCGTACACAGCACAGCCTGCCAAGGCCATTACCCTAGAACCAATATTTACAAATACTCCATTTCAACATGAACATAGGCAAATGCCTTTCTGTGAATTGAACGGAAGCGTCTCCTTCCCACCAGGCTAATGGAAACACAAAAGCACTCTCCCTCAGACGCATCCTTTCAATGGTTTTAAAGAGGTAAAAGAAAACCCTTTGATCTCAGCAGCCAGTTTGTTTAGTCGCACGCAGGGATTTAATTGACAAGGGATGTCCTTGAATACATGCAGAAATGTCCTCGCTCCCCAGGAAGTCAGCCTCGAGTTATAAAATCCACAGTGTGAAGGGGTTTTTTTGCTCCGCCAACAATGTGCCAGAACAATATAGTTCAAGGTCTGTTGCTGCAAGTTGAATGCAGTGCAGCTGGAAATGAGCGTGGGACTCTGCAACTGGAGGTAGATGCGCCCATGGGGAAAGCACTCCCTTCTCACTCCCTGCATGGGGGGGAATTTCCAGAGCCCAAGCTCCAGAGGACTTGGGTTTGGTGGTTTCCCTTTGGACTTGTTTCTAAAACACTCTGTGCTATATCTCCTAGACCCCTGAAACTGTAACCTGCTCTCATCAGCCCAAATGTTCTGACGCACCAGGCCTCAGAAATGATGTCTCTGCAGACAACCTCAGGTCTGCCCTCATGCACAGCTTCCGACAGACACAGGACATCCTGGGAAGTTTAGCTCCCAACCTGCCAGACAGAACCTTCTGGCCGTCTCATTTTACACTAGCCTGGCACATCAACACTAGGAGTAGCCGGGGGTTAGCTACATGTGCGTCATTATTCCGGGACAAAAAGCCCCAGTTCAGACAGACCCTGGGTGAGGAAGGAAGATGGAGGCGGCCTCGCCTTCGCGTCAGACCCACCTAACAGCCTGTCAGGAGGCAGCTCTCTCTAGGGATTAATTCCTTTCATCCTGAATAGTGGGACACCACCCATGCTCCGGACACCACAGTATTGACCCAGAGCATCACGAACCCACACACAGTATTCAACCTAAGGTGGGCAGGCAGATGCAGCAGCACCCCCTTCCTCCCCCCGAGCTGCGTTTCCCTTTGCTTCGCCGCAGGCTCCCACTAAGGCCCAGGGAACGGGAGCACAGCGGAGGGGGCCAGCGAGGAGCTCGGCGATCTGGCTGTTCCAAATGGTGACTCCTGCCCCACAGCAAGCAACAGAAGAGCTGGCCCATGCCTAAGGAGCAAATAGCATGACACAGCATTGGTTCTTTCCAAGGGCTTGGCTCCCCCGCAGGTCCCCCTGGAGGCTGGGTATGTAGATCATGCTCAGCGCTTCATACCCCCCGACATGCTGTACAAACAGGGCCAGCAGAGGCTGGCAGTCGTCATCTCCCTTTTACAGGCACAGAGCACAAGGGGCAAGCTTTGGCTACCCCTGCACTGCTGTGCTGAGAGAGAAGAAGGGCACAGGGAGCTGCCACAATGCAGCCACAGGGATAGGCTTCTGCTGGGGCACAGAGCACTGCCAGGAACAGGCCTGTGTGCTAGCAAGGGCCCCTCGGGCTGCGCTAGGGGCAGCACGTGCAATGCCTCTAGGGTGAGAGCTCCCTGCATTCTGCTGCTCCTGGCCTCCGGACAACCCTTATTGCCCCTGGATCCAGCTCCAGGAGCCATAGGCTGTCCTTAAGTGACCTGTCCAAGGACACAGAGTGAATCAGTGGCAGAGATGGGATGAGAAGGCCAGCGTTCAGAGCTCCCATCACCTTGCTCAGCCCACTGAGGACACACTTGTGCATACCTCCCTACAGTCCTGAGTTTTGTGGGACTGTCCCATCATGGGGGCCAGGCCAAACCTGTGCACCAGGTCCCAACGCCCAGAGCAAGGAGCCGAGCCCAGCCAGTCCTGGGAGACAGTAGCCACCACTGCAGACTCATTGTGTAACTCCCCCGGGCCTCCTACGCCCCAGCAGAACCTGTCCTGCTTTAGCCACTGGAAATCTTGGGCAGTATGCGTGTGTCCAACTCGGCCTACCCCGATAAAGAGGAGGGGTTCCTAGCTGGAGGGGGGTTCCTAGCTTACAGGCCTGGGACACTGGAAAGGGAGCCAGCTCTCCTTGTCAAAATCCAGTGGGAGGAGATTACCTCCAGGGATGGGGGGTCTGAAGCATACTGGAGCAGCTCTCCACGAATACCAGGCGCCCCAGAGCAGAGCTTGAAATGCATTAGAGGAGCACATGCCCAGGAGGGTGGAGTGGCCTTGGTGGGGGTCCCGGCTGGCCAGTGGAGCTCCAAGCAGGTGGCAGCACTGGGGGTCGCCTGCTTACAAGCTGACGGTGCAGGGAGAGGCCTGAATGATTCCAGCCTGGAGCAGAAAGGAGAGGTGGAGACTCCAGCTCTGCTCCCCAGAGAGGACATGAAAGGAATGGCCTCCCTTAAAGAGACTGTGCTCAGGACCAATTTAAGGCAGTTTTCCCTTCAGAAAGGCATGAGGTTTGGGTGCTTTTCTTTGCTGGAGGCCAAGCTGTGCACACAGAACCAGTGGGTCCAGGAATAAAAATCAGTGTGTGCCAACCATAACTGGCCTCTTCTCACTTATTACCCCTACAGCCTGTAAGCCTGGACAGCTGACTGGTCCCCGCAGGTGGAGATGGGCCCAGAGCACACCTACATACACACGCCACCTCGCCCCAGCTGCCATCCCATGTACACACGCCTGGTCCCACTCAGCCCCTGGAACACGTCACCCCACTCGCCCCTCCCTGCCCTGGCCCCTCTGAGCACAGAAGAGATAACATGAGGCTCTCTCCTCTTTGTGCCAGGCTCATTCGAAGCAGCGGACAAAGCAATCCACCCCCACCCGTACTGCTGTTGAGAACAGAAGCTGGTGCAATGCTCAGAGGTTAAATCACCTCCTTCTCCAGGCAGTTTTCTAGCAGCCTTAAAGTCTACTTTCAATCGCCCCTCAGAGGACAGGGGAAAAAAGACACTTGGTAACACCCTGCGGTTGCACATATCAATCAAAGGGAAGAACCAGAGATAGGAAAATGAACATTGAGAAGAGGATTCTGCAGCTGTATCCACCAGGGCTGTGGATTTGGTTTTTTAATCTCCTCCCCTGCTCTGTCTCCCCGCCTACGGCCTCCCACCCCCAGGTCAGTAGCTGATTAGTGAGCATTCCTCTCTCCCCTAACGGAGACTTTAGGTGGGTGTCTTTCTATAGCATCGCTCCTGCTGCTGCGGCTCCCAAGCCATGAAAATGACACGTTATGCTAATCAAGCGCTCCTCCATCTGCTACCACTGCTCCCCACATCCCCATAATCACCTGGCTGAGGGCTGCAGAGCATGCAGCAGATGCCAGAACTTTATTTTCACAAACCCAATGAGCAGCAGCAACAGTAACAAGGGAGCCCTTCTCTGCAGCTTCAGAAGAAGCAGTCTGAGGTCTCATTAAAATACGCCTCATGCCGCCTGTGTGGAGGAGGCTGGGTGAAGCCAAACAGCAGCAAAAGCAGCAAACAACACAGACTGATACCCCCAGCTGCCCCAACCCCCCTCCCACCCACCCACCCAGCTTTTGGGGTAACTCCAAAACAGCAACAAGCTGTGAAGCTGTGATTGCAGAGATACAGCCCCAGGCTGAAGGGGACCCCCCTCTCTGCTTCACCCAAGGCTTTTCCCAAACAGTCCCGGTAGGTGCCAGGTAGAACCGGACAAGTCCCAGTCTCCCCCCCCCCCCACCCCCGAAAAGGCATTACAAACAATCAGGCACAGTCAGCAACCTAACAAGGAGTGAACCCACAGCCAGTGGTGCTCCCTGACCACAGCCAGCCTCCAGGGCTCTCACGCTCACCCTTCCCATGCCATCTCCACAAGCTCAAAGCCACTGGAAACCTCCCAGCAGCCATCACTTCTCCCTCTCAGCCATTCTCTGGAAGCAAGACCAATGCCCCGCCCTGTCCAGGGGTAGCAGTTACCTGCAGGGCACCTGAGCCCACCCACAAGACTAACCAGCAGGAAGAGAAAGTCCCTCTTCGAGGTGAGCTTCTCCAGGGCTTGTAGCAATGCAGGGTTTACTTTCCACCCATGCCCAGGCTTTGGGTGCATTCCTGGCCATGCACTAGAAACCAAGTGGCACGAGCAGTGTCCTTGTGGAGGGGCTTCCCCACTAGCTTACAACTGTATTTCCCGGATGAGCTTGATCCCAATACATGTGTCTTCCTTCTAACCACTCATCAATCTTATACGTCTATAACCCTAACCTCACACAACACATGAATAATAGAATAAAGTGATTAGCTACAGCTCAAGTGACGGCCGGACCGGGTCAGACCAAAGGTCCATCTAGCCCAGTATCCTGTCTACCGACAGTGGCCAATGCCAGGTGCCCCAGAGTGAACCTAACAGGCAATGATCAAATGATCTCTTTCCTGCCATCCATCTCCACCCTCTGACAAAGAGAGGCTAGGGACAGCATTCCTTACCCATCCTGGCTAATAGCCATTAATGGACTTAACCTCCATGAATTTATCCAGTTCTCTTTTAAACCCTGTTATAGTCCTGGCCTTCACAACCTCCTCAGGTAAGGAGTTCCACAAGTTGACTGTGCGCTGCGTGAAGAAGAACTTCCTTTTATTTGTTTTAAACCTGCTGCCTATTCCTGCAACTGCATCCATGTAGGGGCCCCAATTACTAATAGACGCCATTATGATCCCAGGTCCTTATTCCCTCCTACCAAAAATTGCCGTTCTGTGCCCACCACAACTCCCGACAGCGCTCCTATGCACACAGTCCAACACAGCCTGCAGAGCAGCAATAATAGAGGGAGCAATTGCTGCTGGCTGGCTGAGATTCACCCCGGTCACGAGGGGTCTCTTCTGTTTGTTTCCAGCTGCACAACCACAATTAACGAGGCTAACAATGCCTCAGGAGACATATTCTAAAGTTAGCTTCATGTAAGGTAAGAAAACATTCCCCGCTCCCAAAAGCATGATACAACATGGTGCTGGCAACCCAAAGAAGGCAGTTAAGGTTGTATAAACATGTGATGCAGGAACCATAGCTGTAAATTTCTGGTTTTCTTAAGTTTGTGGCTTGTTTTCATAGGACCGCAACGGATTTCGAGAGGTCATCTACTTCAGTCCCCTGCATTCACAGCAGGACTAAGTATTATCTAGNAGTTGACTGTGCGCTGCGTGAAGAAGAACTTCCTTTTATTTGTTTTAAACCTGCTGCCTATTCCTGCAACTGCATCCATGTAGGGGCCCCAATTACTAATAGACGCCATTATGATCCCAGGTCCTTATTCCCTCCTACCAAAAATTGCCGTTCTGTGCCCACCACAACTCCCGACAGCGCTCCTATGCACACAGTCCAACACAGCCTGCAGAGCAGCAATAATAGAGGGAGCAATTGCTGCTGGCTGGCTGAGATTCACCCCGGTCACGAGGGGTCTCTTCTGTTTGTTTCCAGCTGCACAACCACAATTAACGAGGCTAACAATGCCTCAGGAGACATATTCTAAAGTTAGCTTCATGTAAGGTAAGAAAACATTCCCCGCTCCCAAAAGCATGATACAACATGGTGCTGGCAACCCAAAGAAGGCAGTTAAGGTTGTATAAACATGTGATGCAGGAACCATAGCTGTAAATTTCTGGTTTTCTTAAGTTTGTGGCTTGTTTTCATAGGACCGCAACGGATTTCGAGAGGTCATCTACTTCAGTCCCCTGCATTCACAGCAGGACTAAGTATTATCTAGACCAGGGGTAGGCAACCTATGGTACGCGTGCCGAAGGCGGCACGCGAGCTGATTTTCAGTGGCACTCACACTGCCCGGGTCCTGGCCACCGGTCCGGGGGGCTCTGCATTTTAATGTAATTTTAAATGAAGCTTCTTAAACATTTTAAAAACCTTATTTACTTTACATACAACAATAATTTTGTTATATATTATAGACTTATAGAAAGAGACCTTCTAAAAACGTTAAAATATATTACTGGCACGCGAAACCTTAAATTAGAGTGAATAAATGAAGACTCAGCACACCACTTCTGAAAGGTTGCCAACCCCTGATCTAGACCATCTGTAACAGGGTCGGCACCTGTTTCTCGCAAGTACCTCCTTCTGGTGGGGTGTGAGCTTGCTGTCTCTTAGTTCTTGGAACGGGGTGGCACCCACCTCTCATGAGCTCCCCCTCCCCCCTGGACTGATGGTTTCTCTGGCGGGTCTTCAGTGACTCAGCCCTCCGGCCGAATCACACACAGTGTCTGTAGGTGGAACAGAAAGAACAAACCCCTTCCGGGGCATAGAGTCTTTACTTCTGCCAAGGCTTCCTCCCTGGAGACACTGCCCTCTATACCAGTCCAACAGTTCCCTTGCTTGGTCCAGCAAGGTTCTGGGCTCAGCCCTTGCTCAGTCCCCTCAGCCAGCCTTCTTCACTCCCCCAGTCTTCGGCAGCCCTCCCTGGGCTTAGCCCTGCCCACACTGAGCTGTTCGTGGTCCTGCTGCTCTTCCAGCCATCCAGGAACCCGGTTCTCCCTCTTCCAGCTCCAGTCAACAACTGACTGCTCTGTCTCACTCGGTGGCTTCTTTTTATATGGCCCTCCTGGCCCCTGACTGGCTGGTCCAGCAGCCCCTCTGATTGGCTGCTTCCCCTGCAGCCACTCTTGGCTGTCTAAAAGACTTCTCCTCTGCTCTTTTCTGGGGCAGGGCCACATAGCCTCCAGCTGGGGGCCTCCGGATCTTGTCTACCCCATCACACATCACTGACAGGTGATTGTCTAACCTGCTCTTAAAAACCTCCAAAGATGGAGATTCCACAACCTCCCTGGGCAATTTATTCCAGTGCTTAACCACCCTGACAGTTAGGAAGTTTTTTCTAATGTCCAACCTAAACTGCTCTTGTTGCAACTTAAGCCCATTGCTTCTTGTCCTATTCTCAGAGGTTAAGGAGAACAATTTTTCTCCCTCCTCCTTTTAACAACCTGTTATGTACTTGAAAACTCGTATGTACACTCTGTCTTCTCTGCTCCAGAGTAAACAAACCCAATTTTTTCAATCTTACTTCATAGGTCATGTTTTCTTGACCTTTAATCATTTTTGTCGCTCTTCTCTGGACTTTCTCCAATTTGTCCACATCTTTTCTGAAATGTGGCACCCAGAACTGGACACAATACTCCAGCTGAGGCCTAATCAGTGTGGAGTAGAGCAGAAGAATTACTTCTCATGTCTTGCTTACAACACTCCTGCTAATACATCCCAGAATTATGGTTTTTTTGCAACGGTGTTACACTATTGATTCATATTTAGCTTGTGATCCACTATCTATGACTCCCAGATCCCTTTCCATAGTACTCCTTCCTAGGCAGTCATTTCCCATTTTGTATGTGTGCAACTGATTATTCCTTCCTAAGCGGAGTACTTTGCATTTGTACTGATTGAATTTCATCCTATTTACTTCAGACCATTTCTCCAGTTTGTCCAGATAATTTTGAATCTTAATCCTACCCTACAAAGCACTTGCAACCCCTCCCAGCTTGGTATCGGCCACAAACTTTATAAGTGTCCTCTCTGTGCTATCATCTAAATCATTGATGAAGACATTGAACAGAACCAGACCCAGAACTGATCCCTGCAGGACCCCACTTGACATGCTTTCCAGCTTGACTGTGAACCACTGACAATTAGTCTCTGGGAACGGTTTTCCAACCAGTTATGCACCCACCTTATAGTAGCTCCATCTAGGTTGTATTTCCCTAGTTTGTTTATGAGGAGGTCATGAGAGACAGTATCAAAAGCCTTTAGTCAAAGCAGTCAAAGGAGGTCTTTCTTGCTTTTGTCACTACCTGGTGACAAAAAAGTTCTCAAAGAGGTGACTCCATTGGATAAGCAGCAAGTGACAGAGTAGAGAATCAATCAACAGCTCACTGCTTGTAGGCAAGGTAAAAATTGTGGGATTTGAGCTGCATCCACCCAATCTACGGCTGTCTAGTCTACCCAGCCTCCCTCCCAGGCAGAGAAGACTCAGAAGGTTAGTTACACTTAATGGTGGCTAAGGGTTTGGAGCGCCACCTTTTTTGGAGGGAGGGGTGCAGAGAGAGATGTGGGGAGAACTTAACTGAGCATTTCCTTGTTTTCTGGAAGGGATTCAAGAGCAGAAGGCACTGCAGCATGCTAGCAATTGTAACTCCATCGGCAGTGTTTTTTGTAAGTGATAACCACGCACACATACACTTTGCCTGTTCAGACTCAGTCTGACATGCCTGAGACTCATGATAATCTGGTGGGAAATCCATCTGTTTAAAGTATTTATAGGGCTCCAATCACCATGGAATCTAGGCACAAATACACATTCAAGAGAAGCATAAAAAGCCTGTACAGGGGATTTGCTGTTCACCATTTGGAGTTTGCTGTTCACCATTTGGAGTCTGGTCACTTCAACCTGAATTTTCTGCTAGTTCTGGTCGGTTTCTGCAAGGAGGTGGATGTAGCTGTGAGAACAGGCTCACTCTAAGCGCTGGGGCTGGGTATTGCATGGTCTAGGATGCTGTACCAAGGACTCCCAAAAGTCTCATCATAAGCGCTTCTAGTTTGTGTTTTGCCTGATCCGGGTCAGAGGGTGCTCTTAAGTTGCCCACTCCTAGCCCACTGAGAGCCTTGAGGATTAGGACCAGGATACACAGGGGGTGGCGCTCTCAGCTGCTAGTCCCAACCAGAAAGTTCTGGCCGCCACATTATACAACCTGGATGTTTTGACTGGCCTATGTAGAGGGAGTAGGCCAGTGACCCAAGTGTTAGAGGGAGTAGGCCAGTGACCCAAGTGTTTGCCACAGATCCTAAGTCCTCATCTAGACAAACGGCGTGGCCTCCTAGCAACCCCCGCAGCCAAAGGAGGCCTTCCTTGTTTTTGCACTACCTGGTCACCTCAAAGAGGTGACTCCATTGGATAAGCAGCAAGTGACAGAGTAGAGAATCAATCAAAGAGCTCACTGCTTGTATGCAATGTAAAAATAGTGGGATTTGAGCTGTATCCATCCAATCCACGGCTGTCTAGTCTACCCAGCCTCCCTCCCAGGCAGAGAAAACTCAGAAGGTTAATTACACAGAATGGTGACTAAGGGTTGGGAGTGCCACCTCACAAGAGCAGTAATGCACCATCCCTTTTGCTTGGCAATCCCACATACTACCTGATCAGCCACGCATGTCTGTGTGCTCAAGCTCTCTCTAGCCAGCTGAGAATCTTGGGAGGGGAAGCAGGAGGCCGGGGAAGCAGCAGAAGCCTTTGATGTGGAAATACCCCTGTTATTTCCCTTTCATGTCAGGCAGGTTTTCTGCTTCTCAGTTAAATGATTCAGTTTTTCTGTCATTTCTGGGTGGCTGTTACAGATTCACATCAGCAGAACCAGGGACTGGAAGAACAACACAGCTCCAGATAATCAGTCAGAGAGGGAATCACAAGACATACCCAAAGACATCTCCAGCACGCACCAACAAGGGAAGACAGAGAATCATGCCTTTCACACCTGGGGAATAAGAGGGACTTCCCCAGCTGGGATGGACCCAAACAGAGGGTGTTAATTCACTTGTAAATGTAAAACCAACAACCACTGCAGTACTAAATGCTCATCAGTTGACATACACAGAGGCCAATCAATATGAGGGGCGGGGCTGAAACACCCACTCAAACAGGACAAGCTGCATGGAACCGGCTGATATAAAAATCAGAGCTGGTGCTTGTAGTTTTACCACAAGTTACCTGCCAGTTTCCTTGATCTGTGATGCTGCAGGAAGGCAATGGGACAGGTATGTTACATTTATTTATAGGCATTTCTATTTCATGGCAGCAGTATTACAACTAGAAAGGTACATAGAGCACTGATCACTTAGCACTCATCAAAAGTAAATCCAGTCCTGAGGAGAAATGGGAGAACGCACACTGTGCGGGTAAGATCTAGGAATAGAGCTCAGCCAAATTGTTCATCCAAAACTTTTTCCAGACCAAAACATGCAGATTTAGCCAATGAAAACATTGGAGGGGATGGTTTGATGGGATAACGTGATCTTAGCCAATAGGTCAATAACGTGCCATCACTGGTAATTAGTACCAAGGGTCAATCATGGGATATTAAAAGTCTTTTTCCTAAGTGTCTGGCTGGAGAGTCTTGCCCGCATGCTCGGGGTTCAGCTGATCGCCATATTTGGGGTCGGGAAGGAATTTTCCTCCAGGGTAGATTGGCAGAGGCACTGGAGGTTTTTCGCCTTCCTCTGAAGCATGGGGCAGGGGTCGCTTGCTGGAGGATTCTGGGCAACTTGAAGTCTTTAAATCATGATTTGGGGACTTCAACAGCTGAGTCAAGGGAGAGAATTATTCCAGGAATGAGTGGGTCGGCTTTTGTGGCCTGCATCATGCGGGAGGTCAGACTAGATGATCATAATGGTCCCTTCTGACCTTAAAGTCTATGAGTCTATGAGTCTATGAATGTACGTCAATTTTGGGAAACTGTTTAACGTGAAACAAAACCAGAAACAATAATGCAGAAACATCCAAACAATTCATTTCAACATTATCAAAATGAACCATTTTGAGTTTGTGGGCTAGATTCACAAGAGGCTTTAGGCACCATTCACAAAACACAGGTGGAGCCCCCGCCCCCTTATAACAACAGTAACCCAGTGCTTAGGGCACTCACTTGGGATGTGGGAAACCCAGGTTTGAATCCCTGCTCTGGAACCGGGCCTGGAACCGGGCCACTCCCCTCCAAGATGAGTGTCTAACCACCACATGATGGTCATTCTCACAGTCTCTCTGTGGACCAAAGTGGAACTGCTTCAGGAGGAGAGTCAGACAAATCCATCCTAGCATGCCCTATAGCCCAGTGGTTAGGGCACTCAGCTGGGAGGTAGGACACCTGGGTTCCAAATCCTGGCTCAGGAGCAGCAAACTGAACCCAGGTATCTCCCCTCCCAGGTGGATGCCTTGGTTACGGGGGTATCATAGATTCACAGAGATGTAGGGCTGGAAGGGACCTCAAGAGGGCATCTAGTCCAGCCCCCTATGCTGAAGCAGGACCAAGTAAATGTAGACCATCCCTGGCAGGAATTTATCCAACTTGTTCTTTAAAATCTCCAATGATTGGATTCTACAACCTCCCTCGGAAGCCTGTTCCACAGCTTATCCCTAGAGAGTTAGAAACTTTTTCCTATTATCTAACCCAAATCTCCCTTGCTGCGGATTAAGCCCATGACTTCTTGTCCTGCCTTCAGTGTCTATGGAGAGCAATTGATCATCCTCCTCTTTCTAACAGCCCCTCACGTATTTGAAGATTACTCGCCCACCTCCGTTTTGTGAATTTAGCCTTTAATTTCCTTTGCTTTATCAAAAAGGTTAAAAATGCCCCAAACAAAACATTTTGTTCAAGACTAAACAAAATTTTTCTGATTCACCAAAAATTCGGAAACGTTTTATTTTCAGTTTGGGTTGGACTGGTTTTTGTTTGTTTTCTGAACTGCCAGCGAACCAAAGAAATCAGTTATTTGCCCAGCTCTAGCTAGGACGGCTGATCTGTTATGACTTGATCTTCATTCATGAGGAGAGATGGGATGAATTCACTTGTGGCTCTGCTACTCATGAGCTGCGTTCTGACACAACACACAAAAAGCACGCACGTGGTTCACTTGGTAGCACTATTGCTACTAGGTCAGAAGGCCGAGGACACGAGTCATGCACAAGGACACATCATCTAACACACTCTCAGGCACAAAGAAGCTCTAGCCTTCTAGGCCCCATCCTTTGCAAGAGACAGGACATCAAGCGAAACTCCTTGGATGGCACATCAGACAGTTAAAGATCCTGCAACTTCCGGAGCGGGACAGGGAAAACCCTGGAATCCAAGCCAATGCTCGCTCCACCCTGTCACCAGCATGAGCACACAGCACTCTGCCTGTGCATTGATGGTGCCTAACTCACTGCTTTGGAAAGCGTTCTATGATCCCTGGAGTGTGAAAGATGCCAGAGAGAACCAACCTGGCCTTCAGGACCCTGGGGTAGGAATCACCTGTTCGCCAGGCTTCAAGGCAGAGGTAGGTGCCCCTGGGGAGGCCCTTTGGGCTCAGGAAGGCTGTTTATAGAGTCGATTGATTTGCTGTGTGTTCAGAGAGGAGAACAGGCACAATGGGGGTGGGAGGAAGGTGCTAAATAAATTCTGTTCTCAGAGAAGAGTTGCTGCGAATGGAAATGCTGGGAAGGTGTGAGGGGAACAGCCGGCTCATAAAACTGTTCATCTTCCAACAAATCGGAGTTAGGGATCCACCAGAGAGCTGTGCTGCAGGAGAAACGGCAGCACGTGGACACCACTCCATAGACCCCACATGGGGTGAGGGGGGTGTCACAAGAAGCTCCCTGGATGGCTCCCCAGCATTGCTACTGAGTGGGAGATGCCTGTTAAAGGACACACAGATGTTCCTTTGCTGTCCAAGAAAGGAAATTTCACAGGCTGGTGCTTGAGAGCTTAACTGGGTTTCCGCTATTAACTGTACCCCGGAAACCTCAGCGAGTCTTATCAAGATGGCGAATGACTTAGCTGGTAAATCTCTGGATCTCAGGAAGGCCGTCAGGGAGAGAGTTCGAAGAAGAGGCTGACAAGTGCACATGAAGGTTAGCACTAATTGCACCGCTGCAAATTCACTGCTGGTACTTTAACCCTCTAATCTGCTCATTTCCCCTCCAGAGATTTTATTTCTGCTCTTGCTGGAATGATGTGGCCACTGGCCCACAGGACTTGCAGCTCTCACCGATTATCCCAGCTGTTCGGGTGGGAGGGAGGGTGAAGGACAGAAGTGTAAATATTCAGGTCATAGAGCCTCCCTCCTACTGCTCCATGATACTCTTCAGAAACAAACCCAAGTCTAGTCAGGGGAGCATCAGAGCAGCCAAGTGGCTGGAGGTAGGAGGCCCCTGACAGCTCTCCAGAGAACTTTGCCTCCAGCAGTCCCAAAAGCTGCTCCAGCAAAGCACTAGGTGCCAAAACAGACACTGCTCCTGGGAAGAGCCAGGGTCCCATTTACCTCATTTGTGCCCACAAAAGTGCCCCTTGCTGGTTCCTTAAAGCTGAATTGCTGGGCTCTTCCGTGCCTGTTAGAAGGGGGCACAACAGAATGCAGCATGGACCGACTCCTGTGCTGGTCTCTGAACACCTGGGGGTGGGGGGGAGACAATTTTTTATGCTGTAAAGCGCTGAAGAAAGTGAGAACAGTGGAAAGCCGGGATTTTGCGCAACAAACAAATGCAAGAAGCCTTCAGTGGGGAAGGCCTTTCTAGGCACCCAATTCCGTCCTACTGCAGCTTGCTGCCCTCAGAGTCCGTCTGCACAGCCTGCAGCAGCAAGCCTCCCAGCCCGAGTGGACAGGGCTGGCACCACTGCTCTAAAAACAGCTGTTAGCAGCACTTTGAAGTTGCAGCTCAGGCTGAAGCTTGGGCTCTGAAGCTCATCCCCTGCTCTAGGCTTCAGAGCCGGAGCCACAGCGTCTACACAGCTCTCTGCAGTGTGGCAGCATGAGCCCGTCTGCCGGCCCGGGCTGGAGGCTCACTGGGCAGGCGGTGCAGAGATACACCGAGGGCACCCCCACGTTACCTTTCATCTAGTTCACGTGTCTAAAACCAGCAGCGGAGACGCAAGAGCGCAGAGCCTGGGGCAGGCTGTACCAGCCCGCCTGGGACCCTGAGCCCATACGCACATTGCGGTCCCACCTTCACTGCTCTCTTTGGCCACGCCAACGGGGTGAAAGCTGGCGTAGGGATGCTGCCCTGCGCTGCGGTCACACCTCCGAAGGCAGTGTCGCCGTGTCAAAGGGCAGAAGGGAGCAGAGAGCCCAGGGAGGGGGCACTCTGATGAGAGGGTGCAAAGCTTGTCCAGGCGAATGCCTTACCCATTTGGGCCAAAGGTGGCTACTTGTCCTGAGCCCTCCGAAGGCGAGTCCTACCCCGAAATGGGCACTGTGCCGGCAGCCACACAGCTGATGCTGAGCCCTTCTGGCTCACTGGCTCCCAGGGACCCCAGAAAGCTCTGCCGAGTGACATCTCCTCACGCTCCCACGCACGTCCGGAAGCCCAGTGCTGCTGGGATGAAATAGTAACAACGCCTGGCACTTACATTGGGAAAGCACTTCGCAGTCTTCAATAATTAATCCTCAATGCCCTGCCAGCTAGAAGCAAACCTGTACCCCGCTTCACAGAGTACGTGGGAGAGCTCACAGCCTTTTCTTGGTGGGCAAAAGGGTGTGTTTATCAATTATGCTGGCTTAAGTTAACACCATTAGGAAGCCCTGTTAAGATTCAGGCCAACGGTTTGAAGCTGTGTTAACTGGCCACCACGTCGCCTGGGTGGGGGTCCCTGGCCAGCTAACTACCATTTGCCCTGTGTACACTGGCATGAGAAAACGTCCTACAGGAGCACTGAGACTCAGGCAAGAACCAAGAGCAAGGCTCACAGAATCCATCAGAACACAGCGACTCCTGGCTCCCAGTCCTGTGCCTGCTCCACTAGGCTGTGCCGCTTTGATGAAAGCGAATGTCATGCGCCTCGCCCCAGTGGTGACTCAGAGGTAGTAGTTTTGACAGCACAGAACAAACCCCCTGAACAGCCATTTGGGGGGATGGAGCCATTTTGAGGGTATAACGGCTCACCCTGCCCCACCTAAGCCGCATGACAGGCACCACCCTAAGAACGGAGAGGCTCAGGGCAGCCTGGCTGGCTAAGCGTATCGCCCAGCTCCACTTCCCCCTGCCTCCATCACCGGCTCAGCTTACCAGCTGCTCTTCTACACCAGTACTTGTGTCTTTCTCAAAGGGATGCAATTACGTTGATACTGCAGCGGGGATAGAACTGTCATTTCCTTAGCTTGGCAACACGACCCCGGAAACCCCCATTCTTCTAATCACTGCCAAACAAATACAATTGTAGAACACACAAAAACCTGGTGTACTTCACGGTGAAATAGAACGCCGCAGAAGGCTGAGCAGTGCCATAAATCTGCTTAGCATAACGCTGCCGGCTAAATGGCCCCGCTTAATTATAGCTCTATAACATGACTTTATAGCAATTTCAATACAGTCAAAAATCAATCCCAATGACGGACAAATGGACGGACTAGCATCTTGCTGACCCCACCAGCTGGACCATTCTTCCCAGGCACTTCCTTCCCTCTGCTCCACTGCAGGGACTTCTCCGCTCTGGCTGGCTCTGCCAAGGTCTCCTGCAGGAAGTCACCTCTTTCCAACTCAGCCCAGCTTCTTGCTGCCGAGAATGGGAACCTGGATAGATTTAGCTTCTAAGTGAGGGGTGACCAGCACTCCCAGTCATCCTTCCATCTCTAGTGCGGCACACAGGCTCGGCAGCTCCTTTCTACTCCCAGTCCTGCCCAGATAGCCCCATGTGGACGCTACAGGCCCAGCTGCTCTCCAATGGAAGCGGTTTTTAACCTGCGTTCTTCTGGCGATGCTGACACCGCAGCCAAGACGATATTAGCATTACAACCCACACTGATCTTTGTCAATTATGCTACAGTATTTGAGCTCTAACCAGCTTTAAATTGAATCAGGACGAAATCATCAGTATAAAAAGAGCCCGCACCAGCCTTTCAATTCCAGCACTGGGGGGGGGGAAGTTATACATTTCATAGTGGCCTTCTACCCCATAATGAACAGGAAAAATAAATTCGATTTCCAGCTAAGGGTGTATTTATGCAATTTCATTATGTGCCCATGAGTGAACCTGGTTTTCACCAAGATAAAAATGAGCTCTCAGCGACACTCACACTAAATACATGGAGTGATTTAACAGCTTAACCAGAGGGACTGAGCAACAATGTCAAAAATGGAAAATAAAAATAAAAATTTTAAACACTGGCTCTTTGAATGGCACGGCTGCCTACCACGGAGCTTGGCTCAACTCCCTCCTCCCCAAAACACCCCTGGAGTAATCCATCGATTGACGGGATTCTGAGCCCACAGAAACAGAAGCAGAGAGGGCTGAGCAGGGATCTCTGGCGATTCCCACCATCCCCAGGCACACAGAGCTCTGCATTGCTCACAAACTGCAGCAAGACTGAGATTCCTTCAAATTCTTTATACTCTTCAGCCCACGACTGGCTCTGAGAAGTTTAAAAATCACATTCCTTCCCCTGCAGGCTTAATTGTTCTCCAGCTGGCAAACACTGCAGTACAAAGCAACAGGGCTCTCTCGGTTTGCGCTTCCTCTGTAATATGCTGGCACCATTGAGGCCAGGACAGTGTGTGTTGGCTACCACGTGGGGGAGCAAAAAGCACTGTTATTTTATGTAGCTCTTCCCTGTGGGTTTGTGGTTTTCCCATGATATAGACAGTCTGCAGGCTGCTCCCAAAAGATTCGAAAATGTTAAACTAACTCAAACCGAGGAGCTAACTAGCTCAGAGCACTATAGCCTTCCTGCTTCGGTCTGGAGAGAATTCTTTTTTGAAGCCAGTTATACTTTTGGCCTTCACAACATCCCCTGGCAATGAGTTCCACAGGTTGACTGTGTGTTGTGTGAAGAAGTACTTCCTTATGTTTGTTTCAAACCTGCTGATTATTAATGGCATTGGGTGACCCTTGGCTCTTCTGTTATGTGAAGGAGTAAATAACACTTCCTTATTCACTTTCTCCACACCAGTCATGATTTTATAGACCTCTATTGTATCCCCCCCCTTAGTCACCTCTTTTCTAAGAGGAACTGTCTCAGTCTTTTTTAATTTCTCCTCATACGGAAGCTGTTCCATACCCTGAATGATTTTTGCTGCCCTTCTCTGTACTTTTTCCAATTCTACTATATCTGTTTCCAGATGGGGCAACCAGAACTGCATGCAGTATTCAAAGTGTGGGAGTATCCTGGATATATACAGTGGCATTATGATATTTTCTGTCTTCTCTCTCTCTCTTTCCAAATGGTTCCTAACACTGTTCGTTTTTTCAAATGCCACTGCACACTGAGCAGATATTTTCAGAGAACTATCCATAGTGACTCCAAGATCTCTTTCTTGAGTGGTAACAGCTAATTTAGACCCCATCGTTTTGTATGTATAGTTGGGATTATTTTTTCCACTGTGCATTACTTTGCATGTATCAGCATTGAATTTCATCTACCATTTTGTTGCCCAGTCACCCACTTTAGTGAGATCCCTTTGTAACTCTTTGCAGTCTGCTTTGGACTTAACGATCTTGAGTAATTTTGTATCATCTGCAAACCTTGGCACCTCACTATTTATAAATAAGTTGCCCAGCACTGGTCCAAGTACAGATCCCTGGGGCATGCCACTATGTACCTCTCTTCACTGTGAAAACTGACCATCTATTCCTATCCTTTGTTTCCTAGCTTTTAGCCAGTTACTGATCCAGGACAGGACTTTCCCTCTTATCCCATGACTGCTTTCTTTGCTTAAGACCCTTTGGTGAGGGACCATGCCAAAGGTTTTCTGAAAGTCCAAGTACACCGTATCCACTGGATCACCCTTGTCCACATGCTTGTTTACCACCTCAAAGAATTTTAATGGATTGGTGAGGTATGATTTCCCTGTACAAAAGCCTTGTTGACTCTTCCCCAACATATTGTGTTGATTTGTCTGATAATTCTGTTCTTTACTACAGTTTAAACCAATTTGCCTGGTACTGAACTTAGGTTTACTGGGCTGTAATTGTCAGGATCACCTCTGGAGCCTTTTTTTTTAAATCAGCATTACATTAGCTAGCCTCCAGTCAGCTAGTTCAGAGGCTGATTTCAGTGACGGGTTACATACCACAGTTAGTAGTAGTTCTGCAATTTCATATTTGAGTTCCTTCAGAACTCTTGGGTGATACCATCTGGTCCTGGTGACTTATTGCTGCTGTTTGTTTGTTTCAACTATTTGTTCCAAAACCTCCTCTCCTGACACCTCAATCTGGGACAGTTCCTCAGATTTGTCACCTAAAAAGAATGGCTCAGGTGTGGGAATCTCCCTCACATCCTGTGCAGTGAAGACAGATGCAAAGAATTTTTTAGCTTCTCTGTAACAGCCTTGTCTTCCTTCAGTGCTCCTTTAGCACCTTGATTGTCCAGTGGCCCCTCTCATTGTTTCGTAGACTTCCTGCTTCTGATGTATTTAAAAAATTTTGCTGTTAAGTTTTTGTGTCTTTTTTGCAAGTTGCTCTTCAAATTCTTTTTTGGCCTGCCCAGTTAAACTTTTACATTTGACGTACCAGAGTTTATGCTCCTCCCTATTTTCTTCAGCGGGATTTGACTTCCAGTTTTTAAAAGATGTCTTTTTGTCTCTAACTGCCTCTTTTACTCTGTTGTTTAGCAACTGTGGCATTATTTTGGTCCTCTTGCTTTTTTTATCATCATCATTAGGGGTATACTTATAGTTTGAGCCTCTGGTGTGGTGTTTCTAAAAAGTTTCTATGCAGCTTGCAGGCATTTCACTCTTGTGATTATTCCTTTTAATTTCCATTTAACTAACCTCCTTGTTTTTGTGTAATTCCCCTTTTTGAAGTTAAATGCTCCTGTGTGGGTTTCTTTGGTATTTTCCCCCCTACAAGGATGTTAAATTTAATTATATTATGGTCGCTATTACTGAGCAGCTTAGCTATATTGGCCCACATCTGTGCACCACTTAGGACTAATTCAAGAATTGCTTCTCCCCTTGTGGGTTCCAGGACTAGCTGCTCCAAGAAGCCGTCATTATAGTGTCTAGAAATGTTCTCTCTGCAATCTGTCCTGAGGTGACATGTATTCAGTCAATATGGAGATGGTTGAAATCGCCCATTTTTATTGGGTTTTCTGTTTTTATAGTCTCTCTAATCTCCCTGAACATTTCACAATCACCGTCACCATCCTAATCAGGTGATTGGTAGTACAGTCCTACAGCTACACTCTTATTATTCCAGCACAGAGTTTATATTCATAGAGATTCTACGGTACAGTTTGATTCATTTAAGATTTTTAATATATTTGACGCTATACTTTCTTTCATATATAGTGCCAGTTCCCACCAGTGTGACTACTCTCTCATTTCTATATATTTTGTCCCCTGGTATTACTGGGACATGTTGATTATCATTGTTCCACCATGTTTCTTTGATGCCTGTTATATAAATATTCTCTTTTAATACCAAACACTCAAATTCACCCATCTTAGTATTTTGACTTTTTGCATTTGTATACAAACACTTATAAAATGTGTCAATATTTAGTTAATCTGCCTTCATGTGATGTAACTGAATGGGATTCTATTGTACCGGTACTTTATCAACTCTCCTCTTTACTAGGCTATAGAGTAACCCCTTTAATAAATCCTTTAATTAATCCTTTAATGTCTGTCCGAACCACGTGCTCCTCCGCACCTGTCAGCTTTCTCCCAGCCCTTAGTTGAAAAACTCCTCTATGACCTTTTTAACTTTCCGTGCCAGCAATCTGGTTCTGTTTTGGTTTAGGTGGAGCCCCTCCTTCCTGTATTGGCTCCTCCTTTCCCAGGTTTCCCAGTTCCTAATAAACCTAAATCCCTCCTCCGAATACCACTGTCTCATCCACGCATTGAGTCTCTGCAGCTCTGCCTGTCTAACTGGCTCTGCGTGCAGAATGGGATGCATTTCCGAGAATGCCACCATGGAGGTCCCAGACTTTAATCTCTTACCTAGCAGCCTAAATTTGGCCTCCATACCTCTCTCCTATCTTTCCCTAGGTCATTGGTACCTACATGTACCATGATCACCAGCTCCTCCCCAGCACTGCACATAAGTCTGTCTAGCTGTCGTGTGAGATTCGCACACTGCCAGCAATTTACCATGTGGTTTCTGTGGTCATCACAAACCCTATCTATATTTCTAATAACTGAACCCCCCATTACTACTACCTGTCTCTTCCTAGTAACTGGGGTACCCTCCCCTGGAGAGGTAGCCTCAGTGCGAGAGGACACCATGACATCATCTGGAAGGAGGGTCCCAACTATGGGATCATTTCCCTGCGCTCCAGCCTGATGTTCTCCTTCCCCAAGACTTTCATCCTCCTCCGCAGCATACAGGCTGTCAGACTGGGGCTGGGACCCACTCTGCTGTGACCTCTCTGTCTCCCTTAGCTCCTCCAGTTCAGCCCATACTCGGTCTCTGAGGGCCATGAGCTGCTCGCAGGGAATCTCACATACAGCATTCAGGGCAATACACTGGACAGCCCCCACTTTCCTGCAGGATTTCTGCCTGCATTAGTTTTACTCTTGCAGGGGGTATTTGTGTTTGTTCTACGTGTGGTTTCTGGTTTGGCTGGTTCGTTTTTTGTGGGGGAGGGGGTTATTGGCCTAAGTTTGGACAAAATGTATATTAAGTTTATCTGACTCTCACGCTCCCTCTCTAAAATCCCTTGCAAAACTCCCGTTTGCTGCTCCTGTTCACTAGCTTCATATTTACCTTCCTAACATGTTTTTCTGGGTGCCATGGACTTGAACAGGGACTGACACTAGCGAAGGGAAAGTAGCTTTCAGGACACACAAGCCAGCACGGTGCCATTCTCTGCCAAGGTACCTCCCATGCCACTACTCAGCCAGAAGCAAACAACCCCAACGGTTTATGGAGAGAACCTGCATGTATTCCAACCCCCCGTCCCCCAAGCAACAGAGTCATAGAATCATAGAATCATAGAATCTCAGGGTTGGAAGGGACCTCAGGAGGTCATCTAGTCCAACCCCCTGCTCAAAGCAGGACCAAACCCAACTAAATCAGCCCAGCCAGGGCTTTGTCAAGCCTGACCTTAAAAACCTCTAAGGAAGGAGATTCCACTACCTCCCTAGGTAACCCATTCCAGTTCTTCACCACCCTACTAGTGAAAAAGTTTTTCCTAATGTCCAACCTAAACCTCCCCCTCTGCAACTTGAGACCATTACTCCTTGTTCTGTCATCTTCTATCACTGAGAACAGTCTAGATCCATCCTCTTTGGAACCCCCTTTCAGGTAGTTGAAAGCAGCTATCAAATCGCCCCTCATTCTTCTCTTCTGCAGACTAAACAATCCCAGTTCCCTCAGCCTCTCCTCGTAAGTCATGTGCTCCAGCCCCCTAATCATTTTTGTTGCCCTCCGCTGGACTCTCTCCAATTTATCCACATCCTTCTTGTAGTGTGGGGCCCAAAACTGGACACAGTACTCCAAATGAGGCCTCACCAGTGCTGAGTAGAGGGGAATGATCACATCCCTCGATCTGCTGGAAATGCCCCTACTTATACAACCCAAAATGCCATTAGCCTTCTTGGCAACAAGGGCACACTGTTGACTCATATTCAGCTTTTCGTCCACCGTAACCCCTAGGTCCTTTTCTGCAGAACTGCTGCCCAGCCATTCGGTCCCTAGTCTATAGCAGTGCATGGGATTCTTTCGTCCTAAATGCAGGACTCTGCACTTGTCCTTGTTGAACCTCATCATATTTCTTTTGGCCCAATCCTCTAATTTGTCTAGGTCCCTCTGTATCCTATCCCTACCCTCCAGCGTATCAACCACTCCTCCCAGTTTAGTGTCATCTGCAAACTTGCTAAGGGTGCAGTCCACACCATCTTCCAGATCGTTAATGAAGATATTGAATAAAACCGGCCCCAGCACCGACCCTTGGGGCACTCCACTTGATACCGGCTGCCAACTAGACAAGGAACCATTGATCACTACCCGTTGAGCCCGACCATCTAGCCAGTTTTCTATCCACCTTACCGTCCATTCATCCAGCCCATACTTCTTTAACTTGCTGGCAAGAATACTGTGGGAGACTGTATCAAAAGCTTTGCTAAAGTCCAGAAATAGCACATCCACTGCTTTCCCCTCATCCACAGAGCCGGTTATCTTATCATAGAAGGCAATTAGGTTAGTCAGGCATGACTTGCCCTTGGTGAATCCATGCTGACTGTTCCTGATCACTTTCCCCTCCTTTAAGTGGTTCAGGATTGATTCCTTGAGGACCTGTTCCATGATTTTTCCAGGGACTGAGGTGAGACTAACTGGCCTGTAGTTCCCTGGATCTTCCTTCTTCCCTTTCTTAAAGATGGGCACTACATTAGCTTTTTTCCAGTCGTCCGGGACCTCCCCCGATCGCCATGATTTGTCAAAGATAATGGCCAATGGCTCCGCAATCTCATCGGCCAACTCCTTTAGCACCCTCGGATGCAGCGCTCGTCACCATGAACTCTCAATGCTCCACAGCCATGCCAGGAACGGACACGCCAACCAACACCAGCACTAGTACAGAGCATCTTGAACATTCCCTCCCCTGCCCACAGCCAGCGGAACCACCTCCGACCAAAACCTGAACACAAATACGAAGAATAAAGATCACTGAGGATTAGCCACTTTGAACATTAGTCCAACGTTGTAGCCTGGTATAAAACCCATTAATTTGCCTTATTGGACAGGACGGAGTTCAAGGGCCCAGTGCAACCCTTGGCCAGAAGCCTGTTAAAATGCAAAGCAACTTGTCTATGAAGCATGCATGCAGCGAGATCCTCTCTCCACTCATCTACAAGTAGGAATTGCTTTGCTTCTTTTTCTTACAACGGTATATTGTTCCTGCCGCTTAACACACTGCTCTCCACAGGCCCTGCAATGCTGCTGCAGAGCCCGAGAGCAAGCTTCCTCTGAAGAGCCCCTTGTCTCGACAAACTCTTTCCGTAGAGGCTGGGATGCAGTGTTAGCTCTCAGTGCTCTGAGAAGAGTTCACTCACAAACCAGCCCCCATTCCAGCCACCCCGGACTCTCCATAGACGACACATCCTTTGCCCCATTGCTCTAGAAAAGTGACCTCACTGGAGCCAGAGCGCTGGGAAGGAGCTGCTGGCAGCTCCATGTTTTAATCTCTTTTGCTGACATGCAGGAATGTCTCTGCTTTTCACCTTTCCTGATAAGCTACCTGTGCTTCTCTGCTGGAAGGAATGAATGACATTATAACCCAGCTTCAAAAGAGGAAGGAAATGGCTCCTCCTTCCCCAGAAAGGGGGAGGGGAGCCAGGCCCAAGCAAGGAAATGCTCCAGGCTCTAGGTTATTTTTATTTTTGCATTCTGAAGTGAGGTCAGTGTCATCAGAAACAACAATTCTGTGCTGTGGGCACCAGGGGGCAGAGTAGTGGTGTGAGCACAGCACTGGGAGCTAGGAACTCCCGTCCTAATCCTACCCTGACACTGCCTCCCACTGCAGCCTTGGGCAAGTCACTTCCTCCCTGTGTCTCAGCCCCCCTTCAGAGAGCAGATGGTAACACTAACTCAGCAGAAAAGTGCTTGCTGCCATTGCTGCTCTGGAGGGAGCAGAGCAGAGGGAGCCAGGAGCTCTCTGGGAGTTCACCCTCACCCACAAGACTGCATTTAAAGTGTCCTCTGTGGTGAGATCACACGCACCACTGCGTGGCTGTCACACACCACGGCAAAGGAGGTCAATGGAATCAGACACTTCAAAGTTCGTTTTCTTCCAGCTGGCTGACTCCTGCTCTCTGCCAGTGTTTCCTTCCAACCAATTTCACCAAACCCAGAGGGAAATTCTTAATTCCTTCCTCCAAGACAAGCTGTTTAATCAACCTCCTATTATCCAATTGGGCTACAAGTTGAAACCGTGGCTTGCTTTTCATGTTACTTTTCCAGCCTTTCTGCTTGTTTGAAGCTGCGGCGTGCGTCCTCACCTCACTAACTCACACACAGTGAGCCGAGGGGGATCAAACCAGCCCACTCTGAGCCTGCATGCATACACGCACGCTCAGGGGTTAGAACAGGAGTTTCGCAGCTTTTTGAAGGTTATCCCTGCCTGGTGAAGGTTCTTCCCTTGATCAGCTTCTGCTGCTACCAAGGCCATTTGGCAGGATGTCAGATATTCCTGGGGCCTCTCCCAACACACACAACTAGGCCCAGGCAACGTATCGCTTCCCCAGGACAGTCAGACCAATCCGAAACCCGTTACCGGATCTGCCAGCAAACAAGCACCTGCCTGCGGCTGGAGTGAACACGGCAGAGCAGAACGCTTGCCGCCTTCGTATCGTTCTAGTGGAGGGAGCAGGAGACTAGGCTCCAGCGACTCCCGAGTTCGGAGACTGGCTAGGAGAGTGTTCCATTTCCCTACTGGCCAATGGGGATATCCCCCCAGGGACTGCGACTGAGGGCTCCCTTCCCTGCCACAAAGACCAATCACCAATGCGATTGCAAATGACCCCTGCACTCAGTCTTTCCAAAAGGCACCATGATTGGAGGAGGAAGAGGGAAGCTTTTCCTAGAGACTCCCCTCTCCCTGCCTGCCACAGGGCTTTGCTTTGCTAGCAGAGTTTTTGCTACTCATAATGTTTTCATAGCCTCTTGCCTGCACCTTTACCTTGAATACTATGGAAAAATAAATTTGCTGGAGGAAGTGTCAGTTCAGGAGCTACTGAACGCTGCATGCAAGCATGTTGCGAGCCCTGGAGCCGGATGGCGTTTTCTATTTAAGAGGAAGAATTATTGAGCAGCCTTGAAGAAATCTCTGCTCCAGCTCTCTGCATGGGGGACCTGAGGAACTCAGCCTATAAAAGGACACAGACTGATTAACAGCTGATTTATTCTCTGAGACCTTAATAAACGCAGTGAGAGCAGCTAGCCTCAAAGTCCTCGCCAGACTACCTGCCTCTCTTCATACCCCACCCTTCCCTAGGCTCTCAGGCTGCAATTCCTCACCACCAGGCCCCCTCCCCTTCCCCGTTCACTCCCTGCTCCCAAACACTCTGTGAGCAACACTCCCCTTCTCTCTCTTGGGCCCCTACGTTCCCTGGGGAGACTTGATAGCTACAGTTCAAAAGCACTACATGAGAGCTAGGTGGTATTATTATTTCTGATCAAGCCTTTGAAACAACTCAGCATCCCCAAAGACTCCAGCCTGGCTTTTACATGGGGCCCAGTATACGCTGGGTAGGTCGGGGTTGTGCTCATGATTAGGTGATGTACCTCAGCATCAAGTCTTAGCGCCTTTACCCAAAGAGCTCCTGATGACCTGAGACACAACCCCAGCAGCTCTGCCCAGCTTCGCTTCCCAGTTTATGTTTAGTGCTGCACTTTGCAACCCCTGGACTGCTGGTCCCCAAGCCGCGCACATTCAGGATCTCTCTCCTTTATACTTCAAAACAATAATGAAATGCACTGACTTGGTTGCTTTGCCATTAGCCAGTTGTGTGTGTCTGATCTAAATAATAGCCAGATCATTTTTAAACATAATATTCTAATCAGCTACCAGCTGAAAGCAGTCTCCTAGGTGGCTGGAATCCTTCACAACCCCCTGAAGGATTAGCAAATGATTGTTCACTCTTCCCTTCGATTTGAGAGAAGGACAGGTATGTCAGCTCAATAGTAATTAGAGTGAACTGCAGCTTTTAAGCAGTCGAAGCTCATGTTACCACTGAGACACAAGAATGATCTAATCAGACACTGGGGTCAGATAACCCCAAAAAATCTTTAAGGAGATCATAACAGTTTGTATCTGCTCTGAGATTAGGCTGCTGTACCTGCCTGCATCCTAAAGACAGACTTTGGGGGGTCATGCCAGGTGGACAAGTGGAGGGGTGCAGGATGGAAGAGACAGATTACATTGCCGTCAGTGAGAGAGAGGGAAATGGAGAGACAGCTATGGTGGCAAGAGGCAAGAAATTCACCAGGCAATAACGGGAACCAGTAACCTACTCACTTTCACACGGTGTTATCCAGAGGAGGAAGAATATTTCCAACTGCCCATCCATTACAGACACTGCATAACACTCACCCGTCCCTCCTGGGCCACACATACTCTGCAAAGGTCATGATTAGCTTCCTGAGGAGGCAGGGGAGCTTTGAAGAACTCCACCGGCCAACCTTGATGGGCTTCAAAGACATCTGGGGGAAAACCAGATGAGATAGTCTCATTGTATGGTGACAGCACTCTTTGCATTCCACACGTATCTCAGGAGGATGTTAAACAGAACCTACTAAAGTCAAGTATCAGAGGGGTAACCGTGTTAGTCTGGATCTGTAAAAGCAGCAAAGAATCCTGTGGCACCTTATAGACTAACAGACGTTTTGCAGCATGAGCTTTCGTGGGTGAATACCCACTTCTTCTTGCATCCGAAGAAGTGGGTACTCACCCACGAAAGCTCATGCTGCAAAACGTCTGTTAGGCTATACGGTGTCACAGGATTCTTTGCTGCTTTTACTAAAGTCAGACATTTTTAAATAGGGTAAACGGGATGACCCAGGAACAGGCCTGCCAGCCTGACATTGATCCTGTGCAAGATAATGGAATGGCTGATACAGGACTCGATTAATAGTGAACGAGCAAGCCACAGCTCTGCGGAGTGAGGAGAGAGGCACCATCCAACGTCTGTAATGCTCATTTTAGTGAAAACCCCTTCCCAGACGCAGCCTGCACTGCTTTGGCAAACAGGCCCTTGCTGGGAGGGTTCCATGCAAGATTAGAAACTGAATGTCAATGCTAAAGACAAAGAGAACAATTTGCTGTCTGCCTAGCTCCCCATCCTCCCTTTCCCGGATGCTGCTCTGTCTCTTCCCTTCTCTTGCTCTCTCCCCTCACTCTCTCGCTCCTTTACTCTTATGCCTTTAATCTACTTTTTTCCCCCTCTCAGACTCAAGTAGGATGCCTGTTCAGTTGAGCTGGATGCTACAGATTAGATTGCATCTGTCTGGATATAAATAATTTACTGCTTGATGGTCAGAATGAATTTAATTAGTTCTTGTTCTCCGGATAGAATCAGCCCACCGCTGCTAAAGCATTTCACTCCGAATTAGCCTGAAAGGGACTAACAAGGCAATGCTAATTTTACACACACAACATCCCAAACAGCCTCTGAAAATACAGACACTGCACAACGAGCCGCCCAGCCCGGGGCAAGGTTCTGGGGGCCCAGGATGGGCCAGGGAGAATGGAACCTAGGACAGACCTGGAAGGAGGCTTGGGTGGAGACATCACAGCATGGCAGAGAAGGAAGGAGATTTGCATTGATTTACAAACATGCATTTTCTTCCCCATTTGCTTTAACCTCTACTCACAGCCACTGTGGGCAGCAGGCAGGGGCGGGAGGGGCAGGGAGAGCCCCACGAGCGCTTTGATTCCTCCAGCAAGGAAAGCATTTCAGATGGCAGAGCTGCTCTCCGCAGAGAAGGGCTCTGCTGCACGCCAAGCCTCCATCTGCCTGGCAAAAAGGGAATCCCAGAATGGTTCTTAAATCCCCGCAGGGCTGAGCCAGCAGCCTCTCTCCATCTCCTCCTACCCCCTGTGCTAGGGGTCAAACCTAGCAATTTCGGGGAGGGGTGCAGGTGAATGCCTGACATTCCCCTTTAAAAATACCCAAATTACAAGAGAGTCATGAAAACGAACAGTCCTGTCACCAGGAAAGGAGAGGGGAGAGACAAGAACCTGACAGACAGGTTGGGGGGAAAGGGTTTCATAATCTCCAGGCCATCTTGTCAGGCAGAAGCAGTGGAGGCCTCACTGCCAGTTCAGAATGGGAAGCATCCCCCACCCCCAAACACATCCTGGCCCTGTATCAAATGGGATGGCCTTTCAGGTGGGAGCACACTAGGGCTGGAGGTCAGGGGAGGAATGGAGGCTGCACTGAGCTGCCCTCATCCCCAGCCAGAATAAAAACGAAGGGAGCCAGTTCACAGCATTTCCAGTCTCCCAGCCCACATGGGACATGCACATCACGGTGTGATTTAAAACCGTGAACCAGGGGGTAAAGATACGTGACTAGTCTGAGTAACAGCTATCCCTGTCCCCTCCCCACCGTCTGCCTGCCTCACCGACCCCCAAACCCAGCCCGTTCAGCTGCAGGTACAGGAGGCACAGCCCGTCATTCGCCATAAGAGAGCCTACAAAGGATCAAAGAAAATAGTGGAAAAAAGGAAATAAATCCGGTGGCATCAGCTGTCTGTCCAGCCATCTGTCAGCAGCGGGGAGGCATTCCCTGCCTTTCCCCCATGGTCCCAGGTCTGTGCTGTTTCTACTGTAAACCCTAAAATAAAACTTCACAGGAGAGCGAGCAGAGCATCTTTTCACTTAACTCTTTGTGCCAGTGACTTCCTTCCTCACTCACTGGGAACCTTCCCTGCTACACAGCACAGACAAGCCCCAGGGTCATGACCCGGGACAGAACAGAAAGGTTTTAGGGTTAGGTATCACAAGGTTACTGACACGGGAACAGGGGAACCTAGGGACACAGAGAGATGGGCAAGACGTCTCAGTACTAATGTTGCTAGACAGACTTGCTTAAAGACAGATGTTCCTGCCAGGCCGCAGGGGATAGATTCAATGGAACTACAACACTCCTAACATCCAAACCTTCCACTTCTATATCACAATGCACAAAAAGCCACAACACTGCTTCGATCACCAAAAGAACCATTTTTCCCAAACCGACCCTTCACGCGTCCACTCCTGTCACTTACGGGTCTTCCTCTCTTCAGGGGAGCAGGGCAGTTCTGGGACCATCTGGAGTCCTCAGTTCCTTTACCCCTTGAGGCCTGGTTTTACACCTCAGGATAGCCTGAAACTCCTCTGGTGATGTAGGAGAGGCCAAGGGTCCAAGCCAGTACTCTTAAAATTGTCAGCTGTCCTTTGACATCGTTAACTGATAAAGTCAGAGGTGCTGGACTGGTTCCAGTCACGTATAAGAGAGGGGCTGGATGGCAAAACTGGATCACTGGCTCTTCTGCTCCAAAGGGTCCCTCAAGCTCCTATTCCATCACTCCTGCTGTTTACCCTGCCACAAGGGGAAAGGGAGTGGGGCTTTGGGGCACACGGTGACCTCAGCTTCCTGACGACACTCCTCCCTCTCCTCTGTTCCTCGGGTTCAGACAGCACGGCCAGCTCCAAGTTAAGAGTGGGGCTGGAAGAAGAGCTTGCTTGCTGAAACTCAACCACGACCAGAGCTAGGTTATGGGCATAGGCTGGGTAGCGCGGAGCAACTGGAGAAGATAGTGGAGCTGACAGCTTCCTCCATGTCAAGTGTTCCCCACGGGAAGCCCAGTCTTCCAGGATCTCCAGCGAGCAGCAGTAGGCAAGAGAGCTTCTTCCATTCACTCAGCAAGATGACTATGGCCATTCCCATCAGGCATGGGCTGTGCCAGAGAGACCCGCAGCTTTTGCACCACCAGACTAGCTTACTGAAACCCTCTCCATTCTTGGTGCTGTATTTAAAGATCACTCAATGTCACCCAGTGCAAGACGCAGCTCCCCTCTTACCGGATACAACGAAGGTCCAATCAGCTACAGCAAAGCCGACGTCCCAACATTGCACAGTGAGCTGCATTTTCAACATCGTGCAGGAGCCGTGAAGCAAGCACTACTTGCTAGCCACACTAATCCCCAGGCCCTGGAACGGAAGTGGACTCACCTTGGATGCAAAGGGGGAAAGCCAATTTGTAATCAGAGGCAAGCTTTAGAATAAAACAACCCTGCCAAGTACTGATGGGACTTTAACACCCATCTGTAAAAATCTTTAATTGGGCGAGAAGCCCCTGTTGCCTTCCCCTTGGTAAAGGACACACATACCGCGTGTTTGTTTAAACCAGGAATGGCCCTTGGGAGATAATGTAAGGAGAGTCAGTGCCAGGACATCTACTCTTTGTAAAGCATCACCAAATGCAGCAGCAGTGGCCAAGCCAAAGTACCTGAGATGCAGGACAAATGTCAGGTTAAAGTGGGTCTTTCACAGAGCAAACAAGTTAGAGTCAGAAGAAAAAGTCTTACTTTGTACCAGAGGCGACCCCCGCCTCCGGATAGTCGGGGGGGCAGAGTGAGGGCAGCCGGCTTCAGCAGTGTTATTGGTAGGGCCCTACCAAATTCATGGCCATGAAAAACACGTCACAGACCCTGAAATCTGGTCTCCCCCTGTGAACTCTGGTTTTTTGGGTGCTTTTACTCTGTACTATACAGATTCCAGCGTTTCTCAAATTGGGGGTCCTGACCCAAAAGGGAGTTGCAGGGCAGTTGCAAGGTTATTTTAGGGGCATCGCGGTATTGCCACCCTTGCTTCTGTGCTGCCTTCAGAGCTGGGTGGCCGGAGAGCGGAAGCTGTTGGCCAGGTGCCCAGCTCTGAAGGCAGCACCTCGCCAGCAGCAGCACAGAGGTAAGGGTAGCAGTACCACAACCTCCTCTACAATAACCTTGCGACACCCCCCCCCACACACACACACAACTCCTTTCTGGGTCAGGAGCCCTACAATTACAACACCATGAAATCTCAGATTTAAATAGCTGAAATCATGACATTTATGATTTTTTAAATCCTATGACCATGAAATCGACCAAAATGGCCCATGAATTTGGTAGGGCCCTAGTTATTGAGCGTGCTCAGTCCGTGTGAGCATGCTCCGTACAAGCCAAGCAGCAAATCGGTGTGGGGGAGGCACGTGACCCCACATGCCCCACCACACATCACCTTTGCTTTGTACCCTCAAGAGATGGCAGCAATTTGTTTTTCCACTGCCTGTAATTGTTCCTCACAGACTCACGGAGAAGAACGAAGGATGCAGGACATGCCACCTCTATCCAGTTAAACCCACTTGCCCTCAGTTCTGTGCCCAAGAGAGCTACTCCTAGTACTCAGTTGAGTTAAACTACGGTTGCCCGACTGTGGAAAGATCAATTGTGGGGACTCCAACCCCAGACACAACACGGTGATCCCACCCCTTCGTGTGGTAGAATGCTTAGGCCCCCCATGCCCTGGGGATATGTTGGCAGGGCGGATTGATTTCAATCAAAGTGACTTATATCACTGATTTTAATCACGATTTAAATTACCAAGCAGGAAACCTTGATTTGAGTAACTGATTTTAATCCGGTTTTGTATTTGTTCTTTTTTTAGTTATCTTTCTAAAGAATCATTATATCAACCAATGAAAATGAACCACTCAGACATGTCAATTCCAATTAAATATAAGCTTTTGCACTTAGTATGGTACTCCTTTTTGCTAACCAGGATACGCGACAGCTATACACATTTATTTACGCAATTATGTAGCTTAGCATACATTGAATGACGTTCTTAATTCACTATTTTCTGTATAAAAAAATGTTGCATTTCTTATTTACCAGATTGTGATTGTTTTACCCGTGATTTCTGTCAAGCTGCATTTGGATAGAAATTGGAATTTAGTTAAAAATGCATAACAACAACATTTTAAAGGGTATTTTTATTAGTTAAATAAAGCTATCTTAAATGTGGATATATAAAAAAAGTTTATCAAAACATGTTCTGCATTTAAAACTGATGAATTAAACAAAGGAGGTATGAGCTGTAGTTAGTGAACTGACTGTTACTGTTACCTGAGGCCAGATTTTTCAAAGGCATTTATGCACCCAAAGATGCAGATGAGATAGGTGCTGGGGAGGGGGGGGGGTGTTCAAAAGTACCTGAACATTACAGGTGAGTAACTCCCATGAGTTAGGGACTTAATCTACTTAGATGCTTTTGAAAATCCCCATAGACACCTATCTCCATCTTTAGGCATCTCTGAAAATCTGGCCCTATGTTTTTAAGGTTTTCAGAATTAGTAAATCTCATCCTCTCCCACCTGGTTTTAATTCATAGACTGGAAGAGGAAAACAAGTTTTCTTGCTTTTTCAACTCCCAGCCAGTTTCTCAACTTTGAATGAAATAATCCAAATGGGGGAAAAAATTCTTTCTGCACTTGCTAGTTAAACTGAAACCAAAAGTAATTAAGGCAAAAGCTTTTCTGCACAACAGACACTAAACATTACTTACATGTGGAAAAATGTAAATACCAGCATTATCTCTATTTTAAAGATGACAATATATTTCACTTAATGTAGCATGACATCGTACCATATTTATAAAGCCTGAGTTGACCTCAAAAGTTAAATATGTTTTCCCCATGATTCTTTATATAATTTAAAGGATGCTACTTTTTCATTTATTAAAATTAGCAGAGGGCTCATTGATGCAGTGGTTTTTTTAAATTTCATTTTAGTAGACTATAGTAAGTTTAGGCCTTAACACGGGTTTGTCTTAATTTCAAATTTAACTTCACACAGGTTTGTTTTTTTAAAAGAAAACGTATTTAATTTAAATTAAAATATCTGATCTTTCTAAAATTTAAATCCGCTTTTATCCACCTTGTCTATTGGTGATTTAAGTTCGGTCAGGGCGTTCCCTTCCGAGGGCAGGCCTGGGAGAGGTTTCAGCCACACCCTGCCTCTGGGCCCGGGCATCGCACCTTCTCACTCACCCAGCACACAGATTTAGGAGCTGCTCTTCCACTGACATGATGGATGGTAGGGAGAAGGTCGGAAAGCAACTGCAAAGCCCTTTCCGTCGTTGTAATGTATCTCATCATGTTTTCCCTTCTCTTTATAATTAGAGGCTGTTTCTTCTCTAAGGACTGTGTCTCATTGACCGTAATGCTTTACTGATCCTGTCTCCCTCCTCTGACCTACCCTGTCTCCGCCACGATTTATGCTGCACATTAGTAATCGGCCAAGGCCTTTTCTCATGCCGATACTCCATGGAAGCCTGCAAGCTCTGCTGCTGCAGCTGTTTTGAAAGTCCCAAGTGTCCTGGAGCTGCTGCCTGGCACTGCTTTCATGGCTTCAGTGGAGGCAGAGGCAGAAGCAAAGTCCGTCCCATTAACAAACCATTCAAATTCACAGACCAATAAGCCAAGGAATGCCACTGACAAAGACTCAGCTCAAAGTCAGCAGGTCAGCGCCATGGAGCCTGGGGAGGCCTTTCAGGCAGGAGGATCCCTGGCAAGTTTAAACCTTGTGTTAAAGGGATTGCTTCCAAGGCTGTCTTGACCATCAGCATGCAGACGTCACAACAACGATCACAGTGCCTCTCTCTCCAGGGCCTTGCAACCTGTGTTCAGTGTGAGCAGAGAAAACCAGCGGCACTGATTATTCCCAGAGCAATAAACAGCTCCACTGGTGAACAGGACAAGATGCCACCCAGGTGGAGAGAGTGAAATCCCAAAGAGATTTTCCTTCTGTCGCACTTTGCTCGCCTACCTGATCTTGCAGAATTCACGTGGCTAATTAACCACATATACTCTCCCTTTGACACCTCTAAGCACAGCTCAGATGGGCTGATGTGGATACACAGTGCAACTGCACACGTGACAGGGATGGTTTTCAAATATTGGCTATATTTATATTTAGGACAGTTCATGACGGTTCAGGAGCAGTTCTCGCTCACTTCCAGAGATAGGAAGTGGGAGAAAAAAAGTTTCCCCCAGTCTAAAAAACTGGTATTTTAAATCTTCTAAATACAAACACTTGCCTCTGGGCAGAAGCTAAGCATGGGAGAGTTCAGACAAAGGTGAATGCTTTGGAAAGTTTATCGCCAAGTGAAAACAAGGGGCTACACCGAAAACTATTTTCCCTCTATACCCATTTCACTCGTAAACCACCACCAACGGCAAACTGGCAAATGGCAACAGGCTGTTGTCAAGACCCTGTAGGCAAAAATTCTGTGACTCTCCCTCCAAGATCTTTCCTTACAGAGGCAAAGCCAATAGCAGGTTATGAACTCTTCCTCCCTTCCCGAAGAACAGCCAATGTGGGAACCTAGACAGACAGCAGCCTCATGAGAACGGCCATACTGGGTCAGACCAAAGGTCCATCTAGCCGAGTATCCTGTCTGTCGACAGTGGCCAATGCCACATGCCCCAGAGGGAATGAACAGAACAGGTGATCATCAAGTGATCCATCCCGTTGTCCATTCCCAGCTTCTGCAAACAGAGGCTAGGGACACCATCCTTGTCCATCTTGGCTAATAGCCATGGATAGACCTGTCCTCCATGAACTTATCTAATTCTTTTTTGAACCCTGTTATAGTCTTGGCCTTCACAACATCCTCTGGCAAAGAGTTCCACAGGTTGACTGTGTGAAAAAAATATTTCCTTTTGTTTGTTTTAAATCAGCTGCCTATTAATTTCATTTGGTGACCCCTAGTTTTTGTGTTATGAGAAGGAATAAATAACACTTCCTTATTTACTTTCTCCACACCAGTCATGATTTTATAGACCTCTATCATATTCCCCCTTAGTCATCTCTTTTCCAACCTGAAAAGTCCCAGTCTTATTAATCTCTCCTCATATGGCAGCCATTCCATACCCCTAATCATTTTTGTTACCATTTTCTGAACTCCAATTCCAATATATCTTTTTTGAGATGGGGCGACCACATCTGCATGCAGTATTCAAGATGTGAACGTACCATGGATTTATATAGAGGCAATAAGATATTTTCTGTCTTATTATCTATCCCTTTCTTAATGATTCCCAACATTGTTAGCTTTTTTGACTGCCGCTGCACATTGATTGGATGTTTTCAGAGAACTATCCACAATGATGCCAAGATCTCTCTCTGGAGTGGTAACAGCTAATTTAGACCCCATCATTTTATATATATAGTTGTGATTATTTTTTCCAATGTGCATTACTTTGCATTTATCAGCATTGAATTTCATCTGCCATTTTGTTGCCCAGTCACCCAGTTTTGAGAGATCACTTTGTAGCTCCTCGCAGTCTGCTTTGGACTTAACTATCTTGAGTAGTTTTGTATCATCTGCAAATTTTGCCACCTCACTGTTTACCCTTTTTCCTGATTATTTATGAATATGTTTAACAGTACAGATCCCTGGGGACACCACTATTTACCTCTCTCCATTCTGAAAACTGACCATTTATTTCTACCCTTTGTTTCCTATCTGTTAACCAGTCACTGATCCATGAGAGGACTTTCCCTCTTGTCCCATGACAGCTTACCTTGCTTAAGATCCTTTGGTGAGGTGTCAAAGGCTTTCTGAAAATCTAAGTACACTATGTCCACTGGATCCCTCTTGTCCACATGCTTGTTGACCCCCTCAAAGAATTCTAGTAGATTGGTGAGGCATGATTTCCCGTTACAAAAAACATGTTGACTCTTCCCCAGCAAATTATGTTCATCTACATGTCTGACAATTCTGTTCTTTACTATAGTTTTTCTAATACTTTGCTTATTCCAGTGGTTTTCAACCTGTGCTCCACGGTCCCCTGGGGGCCAAAGACTATGTCTAAGATTTCCAAAGGGGTCCGCACCTCCATTTGAAATGTTGTAGGGGTCAGCAAATGAAAAAAGGTTGAAAACTACTGGCCTATTTTATTAAATGACTGCCACATTCAAACAATAAGTCCTTGCACCAGCATGACTTTCATTTCTGTCTATGCAGGAAAGTTAACACTGGAAGCTACGGAACACTGTGTGACTAGGGCAGAAGTGCAGTGGCCACATGCTCAGAAAAAGTGACTACCTGAAATACGGAAGAGGAGGGTGGGGCGAGCAGCATATGAAATGGTGCTAGCAAGAAAGGCACTGAGACTGGGAGAAGGAACTTAAAGGACTGAAGCTGTAACTTTGTGGAATTATTTGGTGCCAGAAAGAGCCAAATTCCGAGTCCCAGCTATTTCCCCAATTATCCTTAGTGCTGAGATTTCGACTGGGCTACAGTCAGAGTTTTACCAGACAAATGATGCTCCTAATCAATATTTAGCCACTTCAAAATGTTACACAACTGTTCTGATGGCCGCTGCTGGTGTTCTGCCACAGTGTTAGACAGGAGCTGTGACAGCCCGGGGTCCATATCAGCGCTCCAGAAACACAGGGAACTTCCTGTGGCACTAGAAATACCAGCTGGGATTCAACAAGCAAAAGATCAGGAATTTAAATTCATTTATCCCTTCTCCCCGCCCCCCAATGGGAAAGCTGAAATGTACCCACTACTGTCAAATTGTCATAGCACCTCGGCTTCCCCTTCCACCTGGCCACCCGGCACTCTGAGCAGACAGGATACCTGGGCCTACAACAAGGAAAAGTCCCTGCTGTCTGCATATTTTTGTCCCTTCTCTTATTTACATGTAAGCAGGGCTGACATCTACTCTTCATCACAGTGCCAGGGCTCCTCAGAAGCCATGCATCTCACGCAGGACAGCACCATCAATATTGCATAGGAGGTGTTTCTAATCTAGTTATGGGTTCAGCCTCTCACGCTCTTCCATCAGGGAGCCTTGGATTGAAATTGAAGTGTATTAGTATAATTTTATCAGGTTTTATTAAGCCTACAGTCTTACATTTTTGATCTATAGTTTTAATTAAGTTTTAAGTCAAAGAATGCAGCATCTCATATTTTATCTTGCCGCACCACGTCAGAGGGAGGCAGTTAATCAGCACGTACAAAAACTTCCCATCGCCAATGATGAACGTTCATGAACTTTGCCTGGAGAGACTATCTTCCTCCCATCACTCATCGCAGGGAACCACAGCTTAATCCACCCCCCCATTCCGTTCTGCCTTCACACACGTTTCTGTCCTGTCCTTCCAGAAACTCCCAATTGGCATCTGCCAGGAACACAAGCGTGTCACCAGCATTAAAAAAAGAAACGGACTCCTCAGAGACAGACTAAATGCAAAGGACAAAGGCAAAAGACAGCTGACACCAGGGGACTGTTCTTTAGTCTAGTTTTAATAGCAGCGGCTGCTGCTGCCACCCGCAGGGGCAGGGGACAGTGGTGATAGAGCAGGACTGGAAAGCGCCAGAACTGAGTATCCCCCCCTCACCCTCTCTTCCTGTGGCATAGCCAGAGCATCAGCGGACCTCCTGACCAGGTCCTGCAATGGGACAGAATCCCAAGGGTAACGCTAGCAGACACACAACTGATTGGGGCTATTACAAAACACCCAACACACAGCCCGATGTTAAGCAGCAGGTGCCCACACAGAGGCAGAGGAGAAGGAGAAGGGAATGTGGCTAAGGCAGGACTGAAAGGCAAGGGAGGAGTGGGCAGTGCCACATTCTGGGATCTGGGCTCAGTTTCCCAGCAAGAGGCCTCAGTTTCTCTTTCCTGGCCTGCAGCGCGCAGGGGCTCAGGTGGGCTGGGGAGAGCTATGCCATGGGGAGAGCAATCACAGACCGGAAGGGATATACCCCAGTTGGTTTCCGCAGTCCGCACCCAATGCACTTTCCACACAGAAGTCATAGTGGGGAACACAAAGGCCCAGCCAGGCCTGTGCGACCAAGCCAAGGCTTCCCATATGGCTTTATGCTCACAGGACACCAGAGACCAGCTGGGCTGGCTCTCAGGGAGTCCCCAGCAAACATGTGGCTCTTTCATATGCAGCGAGTTCCTGACAAGTCCCTTCCCCACACCTCCTGCAAACACTTTTGGTGCTTGGCTGGGTCCAGCGGCCCTTCCCATCGCAGTACATGAGCCAGGGATCTGTTCGGAGAACTGCCCTGCTAAGCAACAGACATCTCCGGTTTTACAGCTGTGGCCACTCAAACCTGGACAATCAGCCCGGGGAGAATTGCACCTGGGCTATTCCAGACGCGCCAGACTCTCCGGATCCGCCTCTAGCTCGTCAGACCATTTCTCTCCAAAAAACTATCTTCAGCATCAGGCTGAACGGTAACTTCTCCCCTACCCCTGCTCCAGCCCACACCCCAGCACACAGCCCTCCCCTCGCACACAGCCGCTCACACCCCGCATCCCACCACACACAATCCTCCCCTCGCACACAGCCGCTCACACCCCGCATCACACCACACACAACCCTCCCCTCGCACACAGCCGCTCACACCCCGCATCCCACCACACAGCCGCTCACACCCTGCATCCCAGCACACAACCCTCCCCTCGCACACAGCCGCTCACACCCCGCATCACACAACACACAACCCTCCCCTCGCACAGCCGCTCACACCCCGCATCCCACCACACAACCCTCCCCTCGCACACAGCCACTCACACCCCGCATTCCACCACACACAATCCTCCCCTCGCACACAGCCGCTCACACCCTGCATCCCACCACACAACCCTCCCCTCGCACACAGCCGCTCACACCCCGCATCCCACCACACACAATCCTCCCCTCGCACACAGCTGCTCACACCCCGCATCCCAGCACACACAACCCTCCCCTCGCACACAGCCGCTCACACCCCGCATCCCAGCACACAGCCCTCCACTCGCACACAGCCGCTCACACCCCGCATCCCACCACACAACCTTCCACTCGCACACAGCCGCTCACACCCCGCATCCCAGCACACAACCCTCCCCTCGCACACAGCCGCTCACACCCCGCATCCCAGCACACAGCACTCCACTCGCACACAGCCGCTCACACCCCGCATCCCACCACACAACCCTCCCCTCGCACACCCCCGCTCACCCCCCGCATCCCCCCACACAACCCCCCCCGCGCACAGTCGCTCACACCCCGCAACCCACCACACAACCCTCCCCTCACGCACCGCCGCTCACACCCCGCATCCCCGCACACCCCCCCCCCCGCGCACAGCCGCTCACACCCCGCATCCCGCCACACAGCCCTCCCCTCGCACAGTCGCTCCCACCCCGCATCCCACCACACAACCCCCCCCTCACACCCCGCACCCCACCACACAACCCTCCCCTCATACCCCGCATCCCAGCACGAAGCCCTCCCCGCGCACACAGCCACTCACACCCCGCATCCCAGCACACAGCCGCTCACACCCCGCATCCCAGCACACAACCCTCCCCTCGCACAGTCGCTCACACCCCGCATCCCACCACACAACCCTCCCCTCGCACAGTCGCTCACACCCCGCATCCCACCACACAACCCTCCCCTCACACCCCGCATCCCAGCACAAAGCCCTCCCCGCGCACACAGCCACTCACACCCCGCATCCCAGCACACAGCCACTCACACCCCGCATCCCAGCACACAGCCGCTCACACCCCACATCCCAGCCCACAACCCTCCACTCACAGAGAGAGAGCAGGATTCTTATTTTATTTTTATTCGTGTTGTGGTTGGGTAATTGGCACAGACTGTCGCTTCCCAGTGATGTGCGCGAAGTGGCACAAGTCGGGTGAAAACAGACGTGGGGAAAAGGACACACACTTTCTGCCGGGCATCTCCTCACCAAAGATGGCGTGTGTATGTCAGGGCCGAGGGGCTGCCATTAGCCATTCACATCTGCAGAGCTTTCAAGTCAAATACAAAATACAAATAAAGCGGTTTGGGGGGTTTGAGGTCTGTGGATATTTGCCAGAGAGGGCAGCAGCCAGCATTACACCCCGAGCGCCCAATGCCACTCCTGCTTTGTACGAAACAAGGCCTGAGGAGAGTTATTTCTCTTGTTAAAATCTGAGGGCAAATTAGAGATCAATTATTGGTGCTTGTGACGGAAAGACTGATTCACCCTGGTTGGAGCCAGAGGTAACGCAGAGCGGCCAATGAGCAGGGTTCCCAAGCACAGCTCTGCTCAGGCACCTCCATCCTGACCTGCAATTCCTCCTTGCAACTCTGCCAACGGCACCTCAATCCTGACCTGACGGGGCCCCCACACTATTCCAGCCCTCAGCTCTCCGTAGTTCAGCAGATGCAGCCTCCCCACCACCTCCTCCCTTGCTTGTTCCAAGCCTGAGCCTCTCGTGAGCAGTGAATTATCTCAAACCACGAAGTAGCATTTCAGACAGACATTCACCACAGGCCAGACTGAGACAACCCAAACGCAACCTGTGCCCGCAAAAAACCAGACTCAAACTTGGGAACCACTGACCCAGAGCACCACCTAATCTCTCATTGACCTGGGGCCAGAACAGAAAAAACGTGGAAGAATGAGGGATGGGATGGCCCCTGCACACCCCTTCTTCCCCCCTTATATCTCCCCTTGCCAAGGACTGGGGCGTCCCCAAAGCATTTCTGGCTATGAATAAAGACAACAGCAGGCGAGAAACACATTTCAAGACCTTGGGCTTCTCAAGGGTCTGTTTCCTCCTTGGCACAGCTGCAGACAAAGTCCCTGCGTTCTGCCAGAGAGACAGAACTAAACTCTTCCCATACACAAGTAGAATCAATTAGAGCCGCACACAAGAGGAAAGCGGCTTACTGCAAAAGTGTCTCTGAGAGTCGAGGTGCTTAAAAATTTATCATCGAACTTGCAGAAATGAACTCAATTAAAAACCATTTTAATGATACTACATAAAAAATAACTCTTGTATTTTTAGTGTCAAGGCTCCCCTGCGTAAGAGAGGCAGAAATTCCCACAACTGCAGCATTAGAAGTGATGGGAGACATATTCTGCCAATTAAAACCTCCATTACCAGCCGACACGCAGTGCGTGAAAGGAGAAACCTCTCCCCCTCCCACACACACAAAGGTGAGGGACACGCTGTACTCGACACACAGGAGACCAACACCACGCCACACAATGTGTTTTATTAACTCCAGTGCATTCAAATGCTGCCCATCACACCCACGCCCTGGTTGTGCAGGTCACGCACAATGCTCAAAGATCTCAAAAACTACCAACCTGCAGTACGAGTGGTACAGGAATAGCAGGGCTTAGCAAGCCCTTCCTGGATGCCCACACACGTGCAAGGAGCACCCATAAAACAGCTCGCTGGGCGTGTATTCCTTCCTTCCCCCCCATGACAAGAAAGCCTAACGATGAAGAAACCCTCTTACGTCCTTCTCTGTAGCCATGCAAGGCAGGTCTATGTCCCTCATATACTGGGTTATAAGGCGAGCCAGACGTTTATCGTCCTGAACCTGATCCACTGAGAACAAGCCCCTGCTCAGGTTCTGAGCCCCATGTGCTCTCAGCCCAGAGAGGGAGAGGGAGATTTAACTATGCCTTGCTCTGCTCAGCAGCGCTCCATCTCTAATCAGGTGCAGCAGTAACTACGCATGGGAGGGAGCAGCCTCCATCCCTCCTGGCACAAGAAGGGCTGCAGTGAAGCGAGGCCTGTTAACAAGAAGGGAAGGAGAAAAAGGCCTTCACGAGAAGGTAGCAATTGCCTCACTGGAGCAAGCCAATAAGAATAGCGTCTGCAATAGATTAGCTAGGATAAAATTACAAGGGCTTGCAATCCTCATGCTACAGGACCTCACCAGCTGGGGTCAGGAAGATCTCTTCCTCCAGAGGACTGCTCAGATAGGTGCATTTTACACCTTCCTAAGCCTCTGACATAGGCCACCCACCGAGTCTGGACATGACCCTTCATCCAAACACAATCTGGCTTCTTTAAGAATTACCAACTCTTTGCCTCAAGGACATTCTGCGGTGGGCAGTGCCATGCGTTCATTATATCCTGTGCATAAACAGTTTTCTTGTATCCATTTCTGACGATTGGCTTTTAATGGGAGAGCCCCTGTTTCTGCACCAGACGGCAGGAGCATGGCTCCCCCAAGCCATTTGCTACCGTATAAACCACTTCTTCAGCTGCACAGCCCTAGTCTCCAACCCCCCCTGCACTCAGACCTCTATTTCTGCTGCCCTTCTCTGGCCTGCGGCCATATATCACAGGCTGTGCTCCTGTCAGCGTGCACAAGCCCGGAAAGGTCAGGATGGGTCAGTGCTGGCAGGGAGAGTTCTGCAGAGCAGCCAGGTGCTGCAGAAATCAGTGGGCCTTGGTAATTCAGTAGGTGTTTGCGCCTCCCGCCCCCCATCAACTCCCCAGCATCTCACTAGGAGACAATGCTTTTGGACAAGACAAAACCCAGGCCTAGATGCCTCACAGCCATTTAAAATCCTGCCACGCTATTCACCCAAGTCAGGGCCTTAGCCCCAGCACCTCAGCCACATTCCTTTTTGGACAATCCCATCATTTCAACTGGATGCAGCAGCAGCATTCCTCACGGCCTCTCCCAGGCACTGCTCTGTTTAGAGATGGTTGAAAAGTGGGAACAAATTTTCCCCAAAAATTTTAAAATCATTTTCGTTCCACAAGTTTCAAAGGCGAACGAGTTTTCATTTATTCTAAACTGAAAACGTTCAGGGTTTTGGTTCCCCCACACACACACTTCCCTCTCCCCCTCACCCCCCACTAAAAGTGTGGAACGGAAAGAGAGGAAATGGGGGTGGGGTGGTGTTTTCAGATTTCATCAAAGAATGAACAAATCCAAAGAACACCGAATTTGTGACTTTTTTCGTTTTTTAAACAAGAGGCCGCATTTCATTCAATGAAAATATTTTTTTGTGGAAAAACCAACCAGCTCTCGTGCTGTCAGACACGGCCATATTTTCAACCCTTTCAACCGGTGGGAGAAAAGCCTCATTCGCTGTTTATTTCTATGTCGTGTAACCATAAGTGCCTGGGGGTGCATGTGGATATAAAGGGCTATGGAGATGGGAGACCACCGTCACCTACCCACGCTCCCATGTCCGGTGCAGGCTGGACACAGGCCCTGGGATTCATGCCTTGTGTGGAGGGCACCCGGCCTGCGGAGAAGGCGATGTCTCACAGCAGAAGTGGAGATGTGGAAGGGAAGGGAGAGCAATGAAGCTCCATCGCAGGGATGCACACTTTGTGCAACAGCAAGATTTTCCTCAATAAAGACTCTGCTCCAATGGTAAATTCCATGCAGGTGGAGAACCCCATTCCCACTCTGTAGCCGGACAGCACAGGACTGCGTTGTGGAAACTCCTTCGTGCTTGGACCTCATTCAAAAATGAGTCAGGCATGAAAGTCCTATGTGAGGAACATCACCTGGTGGGGAGGCAGAGGGCCGGAAATCCAGCCCCATGGGAACAATCCGGGCCAGCTCATCCCCCAAAGCTCCCAGAGACGAGGAGATTCTTAGCCAGCCTTGAAGCCTGACTGCACGCTGAAAGAGAAACGCATTTAAAACCAAACAAAAAAAGGACTGTGTGATGGAGGAGAGGGAGATGTGACATGTCCCAAAGCAACTGTTTCTGTATTAATCAACTGAACCCAGGAGAGAGCAAAGCTGGGATGCTATCCAATATGCATATGTTGCAAGGCAGAAGGTGTGTACAGAGCGGTATCCAGTCTGAAAAAGGATTCCCTAGCAGCCTGGGGAAGTCTGGGGACCGCAGGATCATACAAACAGCTAACTCAGAGGCATTATTCACTCTGCAGTGACTGGGAACGCATTACTATCCCTGCCCATGGCTGACCCCACACTGCCACCTTGGATTCCAGACTCTTACCACGTTTAGGGATTTATCATTATTAAATTTGCTTCCTCTGTTTAGAAGCACATGCAGAGAAGTCTCACATTCGTGGAAGAGAGGGACTGTTAACGGGTGAGAACCAATCCCATTTCAGAGCCTGCTTCCTAGCCAGCTCTACACAGCTCTGCTAACGCACCTCAGCATTCCAGTTCCGAGCATACACGCACACCCGTGTCCAACCAGCGTCATGCTCCAGGGTGGGCTTCTTTGTAGTGGGCACACGCCCTCGTGGTGGTCAGACTGAGCCCACGCGCCATTCCCTGCAACCTGACCCCGATCTACAGGCAGAAGGCTAGCACATGAGCCCACCTCATCCCCCTTACCTGCACTCTATTATGCCCTCTGCATAGCCAGCCCCAGGGGGAGGCCCACCTCTCCGGCTGCTCCCCTCTAAAGCACAGTGCTAAGGAACACCAACCAGAGGGGCAGCTGGGACACCAGAATTTGCATTTTTTGATTACAGTCTGTAGACTCTGCGGCCCTGGGGTCTCTCTCAGCCACGGTTACCTGGGGAATACGTGCCGTTCATTTACCAAAGGAACCTCGCTCACTGCTGATGGGTGCACATGACGCCTACAGAATTCAACACTCAGGCCCAGAAGGAATGCCTTTGCAGCCTCCCCTCCTGCCCAGACACCATCCATCCCCAGCGCTGCTGCACAATGGCTCATTTCACAGAGGTGCGAGTGGGAGGGGCATTTCCTCCATATGCAGAGGCTGCAGATACACCGGGCAGCGAGCGAACGAACGAACGGGGGAGAGTGCAAGATGGAGAGTACGCGCTGTGTGCCATTTCAGTGTGTGTATTTATATCCTTCACAGACGCAGCATCCCTCTGTAAAGCTATGGAGCGTGTATAGTCAGGGCTGTCAGTTCAGCGGCATGTTACAAGTGTTTGATATGGAGATTTTGGCAGTGGGAATGGATGTACCTCACTGAGAGGTTTATGTAAAATGACAGCTTCTGGAAAATGAAGCACTCAGACAAAAAAAAAAAAAGGTACAAACAAAAGAGAAGAGAAGGCTTCCGCTCAGCGAGTCCAAAATGGATTTCTGCTCCTTGCCAGCCTGCGCGCAGCTCCCAGTCACAAGGCTGGAGTCAGAGAGCGCATCTCCCCAGCTGCACCAACCCCCTCGCCTGGATTTCTCTGGTTTGACTTCACACTCTTCACTCGATCACCCCGCTTCCCGTTAGCTATTCCTTGTCTGCGTCCCCCTTGTTTTACTGGCGGAGTCTCTTGTCATTGAATGTGCTGGGGGGCTGCAGGAGGGAGAATGCTGCTGCCAAGAGGTCCCAAACCACTTTTTGCAACGCGTTTGCCCCCTCCAGTTTTTGTGATGGGGGTGGGCGGGTCACCAACTGCCCTTCGTGAAAGGCTGAGAAAGCAAAGCAAGATTGCAGGGAACTGCCCTTTCTTCAGAAGGCAGGGGAGTCTCCCTGCAGAGGCAGAAACCCACTCTTCACACAAACCAACCACCCACCCCGAAAAGGCAGGCGGACGCCACCTTCTAGTTGGTTTTGTTTTAAGAACAGGCAGATGCCAATCTCCCTCTGAGCTGCCCCCAGCAATTCCGTGGCTGGCAGGGACGCTGCCCTGAGACAGTCCAGTCAAGGGCAATCGCTCCTTGACCTGGCAGCAGTCAAAGAAAAGCAGTGGCAAGAAGCCAGCGCAGGTCCAGCTTCACGCACACAGCAAAGCAGGAGGATTTGGCTCGTACATTCACACTTTGCACCAGTGAGACGAGCGATTTACCTTTCCCTGACTGTAAGTGGAAGCACAACCAACAGCAACACAATATAAATACAGCCTCTCACAAACTATTTCCCCTTCCTCTCACCTGCCCCCAAGAATAGGGAATCCAATACCTTACTCTCCACCATTCATGTCTACTGAACTACAGAATGTCAAACCCCTCCTGCTGCCCCCCAGGGGAAGGCCTCCCATCATCCATTTATTCTAAAGCAAAAGGCGCCCAGCCCAGCGGGACTGGTGATGGAGCAGACCCATCCCTAGCCCTGGGCCAGCACTTCTCACGTGGGGTGAAAAGCTGCTCATGTTCCCCTTTGGGCGGAAACCGGCAGGAAGTCGCCACAGCCAAATGTCTCTGCACATAATAAGACAGAGGGCAAGAGATGGGCAAGATGCCCCCAAAAACCCAGCTACCTGAACGACCACCCAAGTCAGTCTCCAGCTCATTCTAAACAAGATCCCAGAATTCATCTGACTCCCTGCCCAAGGATTAGAGCTGAAGGCAATACCATCTTCCAGCTCCTGGGGTGAATCAAGAACAAAGTCTAAAGTGTTCCTTATGATCACCCCCACCTCCCCGTCTTTCCAGAAGTGAAATGGCGTCTCAGGAGAGGGACAGAGCATGCAGATTTCAGAGCCTAGAATAAGGATGCTGCTTCCTTTACCCAGCAATTTGTAGGTTGATAAGAAACAACACTTTCCAAGGCCATTGCAGAAGACAGCCCTTGATCTACAACAAGTCAAGGACATCCACAGATTTATGACCCTCAGGAGCACCCCATACGCCCTGAAGTAAAATGGCCTTTCTGAGCAGCATTTACCTTCTAGCCACCGTGCCATAAAGGCTTCAATACTGCGTAGGGAGAATTCTCTCTCACTGGGTCAGGCTGTCTTCCTGCAGCAGCAGCAGACCCTTTTGCTTGTCACTGAATCAACTCCCACTACTTCCAGGGCCACCAGCACTGAAGAGACACTCTTCTGCCCATGGAACGCAAGGAAACAGCGCCAAAGGGATTGCCTGTCTCTGGAACAGGCTCCTGGACCCCTAGCTCAGTGGCTCCCAAACTTTCCATGCAACTGTTCAAGTTTTGGTTATTCAGCCCCGGCTGCAGCAGGCAGCGTCCGCCACCTCCCATCCAATGGAGCTCGGGCACCTCCAGTCCCTGCAGGCCAATGGGAGAGCGCTTTCAGCTCACGCTCTGTCTCTAAAAGCAGCAAAGAATCCTGTGGCACCTTATAGACTAACAGACGTTTTGCAGCATGAGCTTTCGTGGGTGAATACCACGAAAATACCATGCTACAGCACTCGAGCGAGCAGGAGGCAGCAGCAGTGAACGGGATGCCCCCTACACACACACCATAGAGGCTCACCCTTATAGCAGGAAAAGGGAGCCTAAGATACTAGCTACGAAAGCTTCAGTGCCAATAGCAGGATGTGTCCCAGCGATGGAGAACCTCTCTCCTGGACGAGAGCACTAAACAGAACCTGCTGCGTCGTGCAGCTAGCCCCTGCACAACTGACTCTGCATTCCAACTGCTTCTCCAGCACACGGGACAGGAAAGAGGGAGCCCCTGCACAACTGACTCTGCATTCCAACTGCTTCTCCAGCACACGGGACGGGAAAGAGGGGTGTTTCGGAATGGTCCAGTCCCTGACACGGCAAGACTTTCCAACTGAAGTTCCATCCCTCAAGGTACAGCTGATCCAATCAGCCTTGATGTTCAGCTCGCTGCCCATGTGAACAGACATCCCATCTGAGCAGCAGCGACTCACAGCCTGGACTCAGACTCCAGCGTCCCAAGTGTGGCGTTATACACCACATATAAACACACTCATATACACACGACACACACCGTGTGTACAGAGCTATAAATACCTAAATATCCAAGACCAGGAGTAACAGTAAGGGCTATAGTTAAGTTGCNGGGGGGGGGGGGGGGGGGGGGGGGGGGGGGGGGGGGGGGGGGAGAAAGCCGGTACAAATTACCGGTACCCAGCGGTCCGGAAGGGGGCCCGGGGCCCGGCTTCTCCCCCATCTCATCGGCCCTGTTTAGCCGGTCCGCCCTTGCTGGGGGGCCCGAAAAAATTCCAGAAGGGGGCTCTGCCCTTGCTGGGGGGTCCGAAAAAAAATTTCACCGGGGCCCGAACCCGCTCTCGGCGGCCCTGGACACACACACACTAAATTCTCATCTGCCTGATATACAGATTTTTAAAGAGGCTCAGAAAGACTGCTTTGATGTCTCACACACGTTAACAAGATCCAACAAACAATTCCTATTCCCCCTGCATGCCCCACTCACTCGCCCCTTCAGCCTCTCCTTGGGCACCATCCCGACGACTCGATTCTTACCAAAACCAGTAACACTTGGGGAAAGTATTGTGAAGTTCTGGTCTGACTCCAGAACCAAATATCCCTGAAATGATTGGAGCTGGCGTTGGCTCATGGCACCATGACTATAAAGCTTTGGAAGGCAGAGCTGACTGGATTCAGGACCAGATTGGTTCTAGTTTCAAAACTTAAAGAATTTGCTACATGGAGATAATTACTGGCCAAATTTAGGCCGCCCAAGTGAACACCGAACAAGAGCCCTTGGGTGTAATCGGCTCTTGCCCTCCTGGATCATCTGCAGGCCAGAGAAGAGTTCACATTTGTTTCATTTCCGTCTCAGTCTCATCACCTGCTGGCAGGGGAGTACCAGCTCCCTGTGGTCCCACCCCTAGGCAGCAGCATTCATAAATCCACTCCCTCTTCTGCTCATTTAAAATACCATCATTTATACTGTGCCACAGGTGTGCACGGCACGTTGGAGGCAGAAGCTCCCTGCTGCAAGAGCTTACTTTCGAAATGAGACTGCTAACAGGAAACAATTATAACAGACCACCGAGGAGTGGGGGGGGGGGGGGGGGGGGCTGCTCAAGGGACACAGACTCCACAATCATCTGCCCCACTCCGGAGTTGGAGCCCCCGCCCCTGCCAAAGCAGGGACCAGAGCTGGAGAGCAGTGAGGGGGAGGAGCATTTCAGAGGGGGGAAAGGAGGCCACTTTACCTCCTTCCTGTTCAAACCCCTCCACCCCCAGAGATCTTAGCTCATTCAATTCCTCACTGGGCCAGAACCAGTACTCTGGCTGGGCTTCTCAAAGAGCCATGGGTGGGGGGGGGGGTGCGTGGAGCAGGGCATCTGAGGAGGGCACTGGAAAAGAGTCTCAAACTGGCACCAGCCACGTATGCTGCAGCTGGCCAGCACTTCAGGAGCTTGCCTATAAGAAAGCTGGACCCCTCTCCCCAGGGGAGTAACCCTGGAGAGAATAAGCCTGTGGCATCATCTCTAGAGGATGGGTCACAGCACAGGGAAAAGCAGGACAGACAAAACCATGAATGAACCCAGCCTTCGACCTCTGCTGCATACACTCCTACTTCCCACTCCCTGCCGTCCCCGCTCCCCCCGCCCCCACCAGAATGCACAAACCAAGGGCTTACAACCAGGGCCGCCGAGAGCGAGCGGGTTTGGGCCCCAGTGAAAAAAATTTTTTGGGACCCCCAGTAAGGGCGGGGCCCCCTTCCGAAATTTTTTCAGGCCCCCCAGCAAGGGCGGACCGGCTAAACAGGGCCGACGAGAGGGGGGAGAAGCCGGGGAAGCCGGGCCCCGGGCCCCCTTCCGGACCGCCGGGCCCCGGTAATTTGTACCGGCTTTCCCCCCCCCCCCCTCGTCGGCCCTGCTTACAACACCAACTTGACTGGAAACTTCCCTGCTCTGCACCTTGAGCAAAGAGATTAAGGATCCCCAACACCTACAGCATCTAATCACTACTCTCAGGGCCACAAGGAGCCGGATAATTAACACTGGGTTCCTTGACATTCTGTCTCACAGGACTGCATATTAAACAGCCTGGCTGCTGCTGTCATTGCTCACACGGTGATAGAAGTGGGTAGGCGGCTGTGCAGATATGAGAAGAGGGGTGGGGGGGTCGCCTGGGAGACAGATGCAAAAAAAAAAAAAAAAAATCTAGAGAAAATTAACATTGATACCCCAGTCTCAGCAAAGCAGCTGCACCCCCAACTCAACACCTTTGGGGGCGGACAGGTGCACCTCCAGCATATGCTAGCTGCTTAGCTCCCTCTCTCTAGCCTTCTTCCACCTTTTTAGAAACTAAACTACTTTTGTGTTGCAAAGGTTTAACACATGCATGCGCATGTGTTTTACTCCAGTCTTTAAATGGAGATCTTTGCCAAGAATTTACAATTCCCCTGTGGCCTCAATCTTGCAAAGATTGCTTTTTTAACACTGTTGGGCTTTAATTCTAATAAGCCTCCTCTTTATTACAGAACCAGGTCACATTGCCTTGACACTGCAAGAAAATATTTCACCAAGAGGGAAAAGGGATAAAAAATAAAGAAAGTGGGATAAAGGAGAGAGAAATAAAAGCAAGTATTTCACTTAATTTGGGGAAATTTTTAAAACAGTGAAAGAAGGGAACGGCCAAGCAGTGTGGCTGTGAGGGGGAGAGATGTTTGCCCAGGGCTTCAATTATACACCCAAATTCTTAGAAATATTTCTAGTTAGGTTCCCCTCCCTTTCCCCCCCCCACCTTTGCAGCTTAAAAGTGACCGGAGAAGCAGGAGCGGGAGCATGACAAAACTTTGATAGACATAATGAGGACAAAGTTCAGCTCCTGTCCTGGACAGATGGCTGTTATTACTAGTCCAGTGCACTCCTCATTACCTGAGCTAATTCACCGGCCGGTGCAGCAGGGAAGGGAAGCAGCACAGGGGAAGCAGCAGCTCGAAGCACCAGCAAGGCCAGATTTCCAGAGCCCACAAAATTAATTGGGACTTTTGGGGGGGGTCGGGGGGGAGATTTACAATTTTTTTTCCATTAGGGAGTGAAATCATCCAATCCCCACCATTTTTTGTTTTTAAAGTCCCCCCCTCCCCCAACACACACACACACACACACACACACACACACACACACACACACACACACGGTCAGACAGAGGGGATTTGCTGCCCTGGAATAGCACTGCAACATTTTTTTGCCTGGCTCAGGACAAGTTATCACAAAAATCTCTTGTATTGGACAGGAGCTAGCGACTGTTCCTCCTCTGCTTTCCCTTCCTTCTCCAGAGGAGCCATCCTCTGCTGTCCTACATCACAGCCATCACCATGGAAACGCTGATATACCATAACCTATCTCCCTGCGTCTCCTTAACTAGGTTTTTATTCTACACTGCCTCTTCTGCCATGGAGGGGAGGGGACGTTTGGGAACCACTCTTCTTTTTAGGCAGCAGGGTCTAGTGGTAAGAACACAGGTCTCTATACTCAGTTCTGGCACCAACTTGCTGTGACCTCCCTGTTTCTCTATCTGTAAAATGGGGATAATATGACAGAAGTTTGTGAAGCAGGCAGAGACCCTGGGCTTTGGGAGGAATGCTATGGAATACATTACCGCACACACTGCACTGGTCCAGGAGGGCAACCACTCTATCTACAGTAGCCCGTGAGCACCAGGAACACGGCCACGCATGCGAGAAGCTATGAACTCCACACTGGTTTGAGCCCATGTGTTAGCGAGCAGATGCATTAAGCGTGAGCTTTGCCAAGTGAAAGTCTTGAGGAATTTGAAGTCTTTAAATCATGATTTCAGGACATCAGTAACTCAGCCAGAGGTTAGGGGTCAATTACAGGAGTGGGTGGGTGAGGTTCTGTGGCCTGCCATGTGCGGAGGTTAGACTAGATGATCACGATGGTGCCTTCTGACCTTAAGGTCTCGGAGTCTAATTTACAAGGGACTGAACGCTCGGCAGATGGCTACACATATGGAAACCATTAAACCAACTCCTGGGAAGAGCAAGCATCCGCTCAAGTCCTGGACTAAGGACTAGATTTTCAGAAGGGCTCGGAACCCAGCAGCCCCCACTTTTTAAAAATCAGGCCCCGAAGGCATTGGGTCTCCTGCAGCATGTTATCAGAAGCGGCCAGGACCGTTTCCTCCACCCTATCCTCCTCGCACCAGCACAGGACAGAGCAACGCCTGGTGTAGAACAGCAGCTCCCCGCTTTCTTTCCAGTTTTAGAAGCAGGCTGCTCCTCTGGTTTCTCTCTGTTCTTCAGAGCACAAAGTATGTTCCCTGCTGGGGTCAGAAAGGCAGATCTGCGGAGCGCCTCTCTCTGCACAGATAGGAAAGGGTCTTTTCACAAACAGGAGACTATCCCAGGAGGAGACAATAAATAATGACTGGTGCCCACAGCCACAGCTAGGAAGTAAGTGACTTTGTAAGTACTTTGTACCACTAATGCTGCACCACTGTAGTGACAACACAGGAGCCAAGGCCATTGCAGCAGAGCGCTTCCCAATTTATGCCAGAGTGAAATTCTACAGCGGCATCCAAGGAGCTTTGCAACATGCAGCAATAGTTGCATCTAAGTAGGCCACATGGATGAAAACAGCATAAACAAGATGCCGCAAAAGCTAACTTGCATTCTGGAGGCTGATGCAAATACATTCGTGCGCGTGAGTTACAAACCAACAGCAATGGTCAGACGGGCACTCACAGAGCAGGCCCAGGGAAAGCAAGACGCTCCGCAGCAGGAAGCCCCAGCTATCGGGACAGACCGGAACTCAGCTTCCTACGAAGTAGGTGCTCTCGGTATGGGAATGGGGCTCAACAAACAAAACTTTGTTACGGCAGCGCGTTTCTCTACGGCTTACAGCTAAAGAAATGTAATAGCCAGCCCCTTCCCCTGCTCCCGATGAACATAAAGCAATCAGACAGCTAGGTCACTGGCTGGGGTGCTCTGCTCCCGCAGAGAACGGCACCCAATGGGTGCCAGTTTCTCCCACTGGATCGGTACAATACTGCACCTGCTCAGCTCCAGGCAGAGTGCACCCCCACCCAGTTCTCAAGTGTGCCCATCCTCTGAGCAGCTCCTCAATGAATGCCCTGGATTACTCAGCGCCCATGTGAGAAGGGCTATTGGGACAGGAGTCCCCGTCCATTTGCTAAGCAGCCTCTCCCCTCACCAGCTCCCACAAACAGGCCTAGGCTTGGAGATGAGGCAGGAGGAGGACAGAGGGGGGCGGTGAGGAGCTGACAGGTAGAACAGGAGCTGGAGTGCAAGCCCTTGCAGGCCACAGTATGGAGCTTCCCCCTGACGCAGAAGGTGAGAAGTCGGCCGATGGATTTGGTGAGAGGACTGGACTGTCATAGCAGCGGGTGAGAGAGTCGAGTCTCACGGACACACTTCAGACAGAACGAAGAGGGCAAGGCAGGCGTCTCCAAAGCCCAAGCAGGAGGTTTCAATAGTCAAGGCAGGAGATGATGGGGGTCCAGACAAGGATTTGGTGGCTGGCATGGACATTAACATAAAGCAAGGAAACCAGCATGCCATTCACTACACAAGGGGATAAGCAGCAGCACTAGAAAAGTGCCAGCTGAGCGTGGTGCATCAATTTTGCATTGAATTTACAAAGACAACAAGGCAGTATAATAGCTCTGCTGGGAGAAGAGGAAAGAGGAAATTTCTCTCTCTTCCACCCCCACCCCCTCCGTTCGTCAGGACCCGAACGCTGCATTTTAAGTTCTCTCTTTTCTTGGCTATAAATAATTATTTTAGAGTGGGAGAGAAATTCTGCCATCCCCAATCTCTCAAAACACGACATTAGAATATCCCATTCCATGATCTTTAAAAAAAAAAAAAAAAAAAAAAAGCTCTCTGAACTGCACCTTTCCTCCACACAAGAGCACAAACAGGATTTACGACTGAGTTAGACTAGGGAAGCTCCAAATGGAGATGTTTTAATTCTTAATGCTAACAGCTGCACTTAAGGCAAGACAAGGCATGGATGCCATGCCTGGGAGTAACCATGGCAACTTCACGGAAGTTAAATAAAAACTTATTTTTTTAAAAAAAAGATAACGAGGTCCCTGAATCACGCTTTATCAGCCACGCTGCTCCACAGATCGAGAGACAGCTAGCTCAGGGCCCCTAATTACCTTTGCAATACACTGTATATAGGCAGATTAAATATAGTTAGACCCCTCTTTATACACGGACATACGCATAGTCTATCAAATGCGTTCCACACACAGACAGAGACACAGAGTTAGTTCAGGCCAAGCCCTCGAATTTAATGACTCCACACTAAGGGTAGATCTACAAAGGGTGTTTAGAACCTTGTGCATTTGGAGGCCAAGATCCATTGCTCTTAATTGCATGTGTCCACCATCCATATGGGCACCCACAGACACACAGAGCACTGCAATGCTGCTGCCTGTAGGCCAAGCCATAGCTATGACATCACAGCTGTGCGAGGTCATCTTTTAAAGAGCAGAAAACCCTGGAACATTTAACAGTGTCTCAGCCAATAAGACAGCAGTTCATTAAATGACCACCGTGCGCTGATTGGGGAAGTTATCTTGATGTCACACCACTATCACTCAACAAGCAATTCCACCACTGTCCTGAAATCAAACCATATGCTGTTAAAGACACCCAGACTTTTTTCCTTCAGAGATCAAGCTCTCAAAACAAACCAATAACTGGTAGGAGAGCAAAGACATTCCCAGTCTGTTAATGGGGAGGACACTTGCTCTCCTTTGGAAAGCACTTTGAGATCTTGACTGAACAGCATTCTAGGAGCTGAGTAGCAGCAGCATTTGAAATCAGAATTGTATTAAGTTCAATTAAAACGTGCAATGTGGATCAATTATAAAAACAAAGCCACAGGAAGTCTATAAATAAACCTGCACATATTTCAGGGCACTGACAGCATCACCAATCCCTTTGTTCCCTCCCGGTAGGCAGTTACCTGTATAGCACTGCGCAGGTTCACATGCACAATCAGAACTGATGTCCCGGGCTCATTCCTGGAGGATGCTGTATAAACACAAGACACTGATGTTTCAACAAAATTATTCTGTGCTTCCCACTCACCCTCCCACCTACTTTTCTGTACCGTTCCAACCCTGGGAGGAGTGAGATGGGAAGGGCCCCAAAATAAATAAGTTGAGTGCATTAGAATTTCTGTAAATTAAACTTGCATGAATTTCAAACAGAGCATGATCTGTGCCTTTAAAGCAGCCCTGCTCAGACCTTTAAGTGAAGGTGACTGATTTATTCTGACTATTGCTGCCTCTTAGAGACACTGCTCTCTTCCAACCGTGCAGCACTTTAATTGTCCATCAGTGGAGCAGGAAAGAGTTGTAAATCTTTGTTCCATGTTCCTTGGAGCTAAACACCGCTTGACCTCCACTTGCCAATCCCATTCACCTGCGCCCATGCTTGACCGGGGGAGGGAAGGCCCCTGGCAGACAGATCACTAGTCTCTCCCAACCCCTGGGTCATTGCAGAGAAATGCTGCACAGACAAGATTTATCAGTGCAGCTGGGAAAAGGGGTGGCTGAGATCCGCAGTATTGTAGGAGCTACTGCACAAGGCTGCACTCTCTGGGCTATCACACCTTTCCTCACAGTCCGGCCACTCTGTATCAGGGAAATTCTAAGGGGGGGGAAGAAGCCTGGTGGAATTTTCTACACACACAGCTCACACGATAACCCGACTAACTAGGCCTTGTCTGCACTGGGGATCTGTCAAGCCGCAGTGCAGCCCCCTAGCAGAGAGAGGAAAAGGCCCTGTTTGCACTGATGGAGTTAACTCTCGTTTCAAACAAACCATGGCCTAGAGCAGCGCAGCCTGTATTGGGGCTGGCCACAGGTGCTCTATCAGATCTGTCGTGTGAATAAATGAACCCTTGCTACAGAGACTGGACTTCAGATGGTGCATGACTGATCTGAGACTGGGAAGCCAAGACAATAGTGATCTAAGGTTGTGGTATAGCACCTCCCACCAAAACATCTAGAACCCTGCCCATTAGGCACAGCTCCAGACAGACGCTCGTCCCCCCTCAAACACAAGGGCTAGAACCAGGGGTGCTCCTGCACCCCCGAGCTTGAAGTAGTTCCATCATATACAGGGTCTACAGTTTGNCCTCCGCCCCCCCCCCCCCCCCCCACTGTACACACATTGTTCCAGCCCCCCACTCTCAAACATGTTTTTTGCAATAAGTGTTTTCTGTAATGTGTCCATGTCACCACATGTTATTACTTCAGATAATAAAAAGCCCTTTTTCTTAAAACGAGAGTGCACCGATAATTACTACTTGGAACCAGTTTGGATTGGGCCCAGCCGAGTCCAGTCTTGGCAAGTTTCAGCAAAAGCAAAGGGAGCGTATTTAAAGTTAGCCAGCCTTTCCATGTGATTCAACCTGTGTAACGTCAGTCTGGTCTCCAGCCCCAGTCCTGCAAGGAACTCCACCCGGACAGACCCCCGCGTCCTTGCAGGGTCCCGTGGGGTCCCCCAGGCAGAATTAATTACAGGATCAGAACATACTTTCCTGTATGGTGCCTATCATCATGGTATCTCAGTCCTTCTCTTCCTCTCACACACACACCTTCCACCTCCTCCAAGCCAAAGTAGCTGCAGGAGCATCGGGGTCTGAATACCACTACCCGTGTGGGTTTTATAAGTATATGCGAGATGGATTCTCCTGCACAATCTTCAACAGAAACCAAACAAGCTGCTGCTGAGTGCTGAAAGCGTTCTAGCACAACTGGATGGGATGCATGCCCTGCAGCACTCATGGATCTCCTACCAGTAAGCTCCTGGAAACAGTAGTGGCTTCTCTTTCCAAGCAGCGGAGCTGTTGCACCCAAGTGGCAAATAGCAATTAAGGAAAAAATCCAAAAAGAAAATAAAAAGAAGCAATTCCTGCTCCCCTTTGTGCCGAAGGGGCTGGCAAGCCAGCAAAGCTATTCCTTTCCTCCTGCCAGCTTGGTTGTGGCTAGCAGGCTGCTAGCAGTTCCCCGGAGCAGGGAGTGGTGGTGGTGCTACATGGACCTAGCAGAGTAGCCTGCAAAGGGGCTTTATACCACAGCTTTCAGTAAAATACATACAAAAGTGCCCTGCGCACAGCGGCCAAAGGAACCCAGCTAGAGCGCTGCAAGGAAAACCCAGCTGAAAGGCAGCTCTTGCCAACAGGGTCTCGGCATCCACATAGGTATTTTGGGGACAGGAGTCATGCCTGAAGAGTTTTTAAACCTACATCTTTCAATTTATTTGCTAATTCTCCCTCCTGACACCACACAGGTAGTTCCACATTGAGGGGAAGGTATGCAACACGGCAAAGAGGGCCAACAGCTATAGGAAAAGAATAGGAACTAGCAGACTCCTGGCTTTGAAGGCGACTCCCCCTTTTGGTTTTTTATGATGGATAAAGAACGGATTGGGGGGGGGGGGGGGGGGGGGCTTCCCTCCCTGCTGATTGTTTGACACATTAGAAATTCAGGTCCTGTCCAGCCTGGAAAACACTATGCTGCCTAGAGAACTACTGAAATGATGACATGACAGGAGTCTAAAGAGTGAGAGTTGAGCGTGGAAAGATTTTTAGTCAGACAATTTAAAACTTTGTTTTTGTTAAACCAAATTTAACTCCAGTGACCAATAAACGTCTCAGAGAAGGAAAATCTTTGTTACAGATTCAACCTCAGCCCCTTCTATTAGGGTGCAAGTGCCAAGAATACACCCACCCACAAAAAAATCATCCTGCAAAGTCAATGGACACCGCGCCTGCTATTTCAAACGGTACGAAACGAGGGGACAGGGGAACTGTAAAGGTTGGTAGCACTGGCCTGACACGCGACACCCCACTAGCAGGTGGAGATCCTGCAGGAAAAGGCTCTGCTGTCTCACTGAGGCAGGTGGCTCATTACCCGACTCAGAGATAAGGGAGGCAGGCATTCTCTGGAGAAGCAAGGATCTAGAGTGTGGGCTGAGCAGTCCCCAGGGTGAAGAACCTAGAGCCAGCCAAACCACAAAAGGAGGTCTGAGCTGATTAATAATCCCAAGACCCCTGGAAGGGGATGGGTCGCTGTGAATGAGTGTGGGAGGGCATAACAGCTCAGACACTCTTAAAAGAAACAAAAAACCCACACCCCCTTCATGTTCTTTTATCCATCTCAAAGAAGCTCATGCCCATTTTAAAAAAATCCTCTGCAGGTCACCTTTAGCTGAGACACTGACTCACTCTGCAACCTTAGGGAAGTCCCTAAGTTGCTAGTACTTAGTTACCCCAGCTGGAAAAAGTGGTTACCAACAAATCCAACCCACAAGACCTCACTGAGACATGGACAAGACATCAGAGTGGGGCCTATGCTGGTATCTGGGAAAATTAAAGCATACAGAGAAGCGCGCTGTGTGTACTTTTACGAGACAGGCTTCCCAACAGCAGCTATACCCCTTGAGTACATTAAAAAGAGTTGGGAATTGTAGCCAAATAGAGATTCCTGCAAAATGTTCTGTTTCCAGTTCATAACCAGATGTTCTTCCCTGAACTAGTGGAAAAACCAGACTCTTCCTGAAGGTGAATAGACTTTTTTGTGCCTTTTCACCAGCCTGTCTCCTCTCCACATCCTGGAGTTTTCAAGGCTCCTTTCTGTGGGTCAGAAGGGGTGGAGGCGAGGACACAGCCATCTCCAGAAATGTTAGCAGGAAGGACTACGAGGCCTTGGCTGGAGTTCCTCCAGCTACAGGAAAAGTTGACCTCTATTGTTCTTCATACACACCCCACCTTTGTACGGTGCTTTGTGATACTCAGATGAAAGGTACAAAGTATCATCATTAACATAGTCCTCTCCCAAACACCTAACATTACACTAGGATACTCATGGTCCCTCGAATCTCTACAGCCCCAAGCTCCTTTCACCCACACTGCGCGTATGTCTCACCACACCAACACTTTATGCAATAGGTGGGCATCTCCTTTTGTGTGACAACTTCAGACCTTGTCCATCATTTTCTTACTTGCTTTCCATGGTTATCTAAAGAGAAATTATTTGCTGTAAACTCACCCCATGACATGCTAAATAAAAAAAACAAACTAAAGAACTTCCTTCATGTTCTGTATTATCTCAAATAACCTTCAAAGGCATTTATCTGCCATCAGCTGACGCATCTGAAAAACTGTGATGACAAACTAATTTAGCAAATGCATGCACTTAAAACTCTTTATTTATATAATGAATGAGTAAATATGCCCCATACTGGATGAGGTACATCATGGTAAATGTCTTAAATGAGGACACTTATTCGTGTGCCACCAGATGCAGCAATCCAGTCCTGATCCCAAAATCCTCTCTGTGCAGGAGGACCCTGACACCCACACAGAGTCCCACGGGTGGTGTGTCTGTGCAAATCCAATCAGGGGCTTAGTTCTCATGCACCCATGCAACGAACACCCTGGGCACCCACACCTAGCACACAACGGCAAACACATTAAACTGCTCCGTCCAGAAACTTCACCTAACGGGAAGACAGGAGACCTAGTTGACAGGATGAGGAAGAAAAGCTATTACGAGATATAATGGGGGGAGAAAGTATAAATAAAAGAGGTGGCCGTGATGGCAGCCTGGAGAGGATGTTTCAGAGAAGCAGCAAACGCTATGTTTGTTCTGCCTGAATATCCTACGAGCCTGTGACATAAATGTGATGCTTGGGGCTGAGGTATCATGGTGAGGCTTGGTCTACACTAGCAACTTACGTCGGTATAATTACATTGCTCAGAGGCATGGAAAATCCACACTCCCGAGCGACGCAGTTATACCGACCTAACCACTGGTATAAATAGCGGTACGGCAGCAGGAGGGCGTCTCCCATTGACACAGCTACCGCCTCTCAGGGAAGTGGAGTATGTACGTTGACGGGAGAAGCCCTCCCATCGGCGCAGGTAGCATCGGCGCTGCAGCCTTTTAAGTGTTGACAAACCCTGGAAAGTACATGCAAAAGAGAGAGAGTTTTTGAAAAGGGGGGGGGGAGTGGAGAGGAGAATTGTGCCTAGTCAAAGAGCTAAGATGCAGACAGGCAGCACGTTTACAGAGCCGAGCTCCTTGTGAAGGAAGAGGTCCAAGAGAGATCTAAGGAAACTGGGTTTCCAAGAGTGGGGACCTCATGGAAAAAGCTTTACCCTGCCCACCAGCCCTATTTCTAGAACTCATTCGCCAAACCCAGGACTGTGACGAAGTGGGAATGTTTGTGGTGTTATGTGAATACTGAGGGGGAAGGCTGCAGGGGAGCTGGGCTGGGACTGTCTGCATTGGGGAAGGGAGGTAGCTGAGCATGTAACATGAGAACCCAGGAGGGGAGTTGGAGACCAGGTAACACCTTTGACTGGGAATTCGGACAAAGGAAAAGGCTGGGGGAGGAGCCGTGGGGGAAGGGAGAAAGGAGACGCCTGGAAGGGTTTTTTTCAGGTTTTGGAAGCTGGCTAGGAATGAAGAGGGGACTCTGACGGGGCTGGGGCTTCCCAGCGGGGAGAGTGGCCTCCCTGGGCCCCCCAGATGGACCTAACTAAAGGGGATCCTGTTGTCTGTACCTGCAAGACCTGTTTTGGACTGTGTTCCTGTCGTCTCAATAAACCTTCTGTTTTACTGGCTGGCTGAGAGTTATGGTGAATCGCAGGAAGCCGGGGGTACAGGGCCCTGACTCCCCCTCACTCCGTGACAAGGACTCTGTCAGTTTCCCTCTTGTCTTTACAGTGGTGGGGATGGGGGGGACGGGACGGGGGGGTTACCCTCCAGCATGTGCCTATTATCTCCTCAAATCCCAACATTTTAGAAGGGAAGTTTTTGTCCCCTATCCTGCAGATCCCTAAATGAATACATACAGGACGCAGCTCTGAGCCCCCCAAGCCCAGGATCACGGAAGGCTGTCTTGCCACTAGCAGCCCGCTGCACCGTGCGTTGTTCTTCTGAATTAGTTACTATCAGACTTTACCCACCTGCAGACTCGTGAAACCTGTTTCTGATGCTTTGAGATTAATGGCACTGCTGATACAGAGCTGTATGTCCTGTTGGCCCACTGTGACCCCATCCCACAGCAACCATCTATCCCTAGCCCTGCAAGGACATGCTGGAACCCTGCAGCGACGTCTTCCTGTGCCTTTTTCTACCAAGGCTTTCTGCTTTGTGCTTCTACTTCCCAATGAGGAGAGTTTATTTTAAACAAACTATGAATCATTTTAGGTGGGGGAAAAATCAGCTCTGTATTTTCTCTGCATCATATAAAAATAAAACCCCTCTGAAGCCCCTTGCTACTGAGAATGCGCTCCCAGCAACCAGCAGAACCTTCTGGCCGGCCTGCCAGCCCCACACGCTTTGCAAACAATTCCTAACCCTACAAAAATCATGGACCTCGGGCATTTTCTGTATTTCTATTATACAGAACAATAGCCTCCATTTTTTGCTTTGTGTGGTTTAATCATGTCTCAACCATTTCATCCTAAAACCAGAAAGCTCTTTGGGGAAGGGACTGTCTTAATCTGTGTTTGTACAGCACACAGTACTGAGACCTCAAGACTGACTGGGACCTCTGGGCACAATTGTAATACAAATAATAATACACCTTCAATATGATGTAAAATAAATCGCAACCCCCAGGGCATCTGAGGAAATGCCATCCCGAATTTACAGAGAGCAGAGAAAAAGAACAGGGCATTCCTTAAGTGTTCGGAGCTTCCCAAAATATACAGCCACCTACAATTACTCCTTGGCTCGTCTTACCCCACTCCACCCCCACCGAGAGCCTTTTATCCCACATTCCCCAGCGAGAGACCACAACCATATCAATGATGGGGAGACAAAACAAAGCAGCAGGAAATCACTCCTGCCCAAGGCCAGGTTTTCACAGAGGCAGTAAGTGAGTTCCAAACCTTTATGAAAAGCGACTCAAAATAGTCAATGTCAGTAATGTCATGCTTACTGGAGCGAGAAGCAGAGAAATCCCTGCCCCTGCCCCACACACACTAATGAAGTCTCTTCAGCTCTTCCCAAGGCAGGAGTTGTGCTTCAGTAGCAACCTCTGGGTGCCCCAACGTGGTGGGGGCTGGGGTGAGGGGCACTTCATCCCTTTCCCTTCCACCTGAACAGCTGCATTATCTTAGGCACCCTCAGCTCCCAGCTGTTCCCTAGATAAAATGCTGCCTCATGGTTTGGCAAGCATCTTTCACCATCAGCCCAGTGCACCATGCTGAACAGGAGGGGTTCTCTTATTTCTAATGCACTTCACCACTTAAAGCACATTTCTTTACTTCAAATGCCTACATTAAAAGGTTTGGATGAAACACCATACATTCTCTATTTTGGTATTGTAAATATCTATAGAAACTGACCCACAGTCAGACAAGTGGTTAAATAAGTGCACCATATTTTTACATCTGCAGCATATATAAAAACAGGTGAATAAAAAGGCATCCTCTTTTTCCCAAAAGCAATGTTTCAGATTAACGCTGCAGCATGCCAAGCCTTGCTTACAATGAAATTCCTAGAGACAGAAACATGCTTCCAGTAAAAAAGAAAAACCAAGGAAGCTGCACAAACTTGGATTTATTTGCACCCCTATGCAAACTGTAGAAACTGTAACAGCTTCTATTCCAAACCATATTCCTCTCCCTTACCAGCTTCACCCAGTTATCAGAGGTATGCAGGCCAGAAGGAGGTAGGGGTTCTCAGGCACCCTCCCCACCCACTTTTTCTTCCTCTTTAATCAGTCTGCACTTCATGCAACCTTTTCTTTACAATTTACATTCACCTGGAGGGTCTGATTTTAATTAATGTAATATTCCTGTTAACAACAGTGCCTAATTAAGACATCCGTTAAGAATCCATAATGTAAACTTAATGAGGAGTTCTGCTGGAATTTTTTTGTGAACAAATAAAATGCTGCAGATTTGAACTTTAAAAAACAATTATTAATAGGTATATTCAATTCATTAATTGACTGGGACTTATGAAAAAGCCTACCTAGTATCATCACTCCCTGCCTCTGGTAGAACTTCTCAACCGCAACTCCACTGCTTGAAGAAAGAATTGGGAATAATCCTCAAGAGTGCTGTAGGTTTGTATGAGATTTATTTGTGAAGTCATCTGGTCCCAACCCAAAGCTCCTCTCTCATGAGCTGCTAGACTACAGTTTATGGCAGGTTTAACTAGCACGCACTCTTCTGGCTCAGCTACCCAGGGCTTCTCCAACTAGGAGATCTTTAAACCATCTTCTTAAACCCCTTCTCCTCCATCCCACCCACCCAGAGATATTACATCTTACAAACCAGGAAGACAGCAAACACTACATATCACATCTGGGAGGGAGGGAAGGAAGGAAGGAAAGAAATTCACAATACAGTAATCTTCCACCACAGCTAGTATTTGGCTCTGCAGCTGGGCTTGCTAAAGTTATCACCTATTTCCCCTGAAGCTACTTTGCTCCAGACTGCCTTTGTAATGATTTCCAAGGGAAACACTCATTGTGTGCTTCCTGCGGAGGTGCAATAATGTGTGTGATAACAGTGGGGGTCTGGTGCTGGAGGCACAACCCCCTTCCGAAGCACTATGGCCTGGGATAGTATTGCAGGGCACCGTATTGTTATTCTGCACAGCAACCCAACTTCTCCGTGAAGGCTGCAGAAGAAATAATAAAAAGGGCTTTGCACTGCACTCCCCCATTACAGCCTGTAACCTCCCAATGTCAACACCACAAACGGGGAAGGGAGGAGGGGATCCACTGAACACAGTAACTTCCATCCTACAAAAAGCTTCCTTAGTGACCCTTTAGGAACAGAAAGTTCAGCCACTCATCAGCTTAGGAAGCAGAATCCCCTGCATCCCACTGCAGCTACTCTGACCCAGTCCCACCTGAACTCCACTCGCCAGGGAGGGCCTGACAGGTTCCTGGAGCAGGATTTTTAACAGGTATTTCACCTGAATGCGTTTCAGAAACTCGTGGACAGGATACCACTGGCACCCTTAACTCCACATGCATCCCCAGCACTTTCAGAGCAGTACACACCCGGCACGTCTCTCCCCACCCCAGCGATTTATAACCGCATGCCAGGCATCACCCCGGGGAGAGACTTCACTCTCTCCACTTGCCCAAGGCATCCATCATTCACCTCTGGAGCGGGACAGGCCGATCCCTTCTTCTCCTGCCCCCCAACTAACAAGCAGGCAGGGTACCCACACACAGAGTTACAGTAGCAAGGCAGAGGAAGCAAGATTTGCTCCCTATATCCCACCTCAGCATCCCGGTTACCACCCACCTACGTACACTATTATTAGGGGGAACAACATGGTGGGGGGAGTGCCTGAGTATCTCTGTGCCCCCCCCCCGTGTCTCCAGTGAACCATTTCCAGAGTCTGGCTTCACAGTCTGTTCCCACCCATCTGAGGGTGACTGGCATCCCCCCCCCCCCCCCCCCCCCCCCCCCCCGCCCCCCCCCCCCCCCCCCACCCCCCCCCCCCCCCCCGCCCCCCCCCCCCCGCCCCCCCCCCCCCCCCCCCCCCAGCATCCCCTCCCACCCCCATGTCTGGTACCCCCATACCCTGCCCCCCCCAGGATCCCCTCCAGCCACTCCCAGTTAGTACCCCCAAACCCTGCCCCCCCAGTATCCCCTCCTACCCCCGTACTCTGCCCCCCGGCATCTCCTCCAACCACCCTCAGCTGGCACCCCCATGTCTGGCACCCCCATACCCTGCCCCCATCCTGGCATCCCATCCTAGCCCCAAACCCTGCCCCCCTGGCATCCCCTCCAACCCCCATGTCTGGTACCCCCAAACCCTGCCCCCCCCCCAGGATCCCCTCCCACCCCCATACCCTGCCCCCCCCGGCATGCCCCCCCCAGGCCCGCACCCCGCACCGGTTGCCCGTTAGTCCCGCAGCTCCCCGCGGCGGCGCCCCCCGAGCCCCCGGCCCGGCCCGGGGTCACTCACGTGCTCACGGGTCCCCGCGCGCCCAGCGGCATCTCCCGGGCAGCAGCGACCGGGGCGGGGCGGCCCGGGCAGCACGAGGCGGCGGCGGCGGGTCGGTGCCTGGCGAGGGAGGCGGCGGCTCTGCGCTGGGTCCCGACACACGCGGCTGCGCCCGAGCCGCCCGCCCCCAGCCGCCGGGGAGGGGAGCGGAGCCGAGGGGGCGGCGCAGGCCACACGTGCCGCGGCACCTGCTCCCGCCCCCGGGCCCAGGCAGCGGAGAGACCCGCGGGGCTCCCGGCTCCCGCCCCCCGCTGCCCTCCGCCGCCGAGACCCGCCCCACGCGGGACCCGTGGGCTCGTTCCCTGCAGGGGCCCCCGGGGCGGGCTCGGGCTCGGACCCGCCCTGAACTTCGGGGCTGCCCGGAGCTTCCTTCCCCTCCGTGCCCCGCCTGGGCGGGCAGCAGCCCACGCGCGAGGGGCGGTGGTTCTCAGCGGCTGGTTCACGGCTGCTGGGCCCTCCTCTCTCCTGGGCAGGGGTAGCTCTGGCCTGGGGCTGCGTGTGAGCCATCCCGGCCCGGCCCCCTCCTCAGACCTCCGAAGGAAGCAAGAAAAGACCATTTGCTACCCTGCTGCCTAAGATGTTCTCCTTGTAGTCCCGCCTGTTAGCATCTGTCTCTAGTCTCAGTGTAAACGGTGTGGAGCAGGGACTGGCTGTGTTGGTACAACGGGTCCCTGCCCATGCCAAGGGCTCCTAGGCGCTCTGGTCATACAAGAATAGCAAGACAAGGACTTTCCCAAAGCCAAAGCAATGATCTGAATGTTTCTGCCTTCTCCACCTATCCCATTTCATTCCTCACACGGTTCCACTATGAGATCTTGGACTGATTTCCTCAGAGACCCCATCCATACCCAGGGAGAGAGTTATGCTGGTCAGAGATGCTATGCTGGTCCAGGTCCAGGTCTAGGAACTAGAGGCTAAGGTGTTCTCAAATGGATGTCCCTCAGCTAGAGGACACCAGACCAGAATAAACCAGCTTGAGCCCAAAGACCATACAACAAAAGAGGGGACACAATACCTCAGTTTTCTTGAGAAGAAGATTCTACACACACAGTCCCAGCACTGATTTTGAATTGAGAGCCAGATTTGTTCCTGATGTTTCTTCATGGAAGGTGATGGGGTTACATCTAACACACAGTGCTACCACACACACAGACTATAATACACACCTTATACATCCCCAATACACATTTTACACAATCAAAATGTATATTTAATGTGCATCCCGGAGTCAGATAGCAACATTTCCCTCCTGAGTGAAGAGAGGAAGCAGAAGCATTGGTTCATTCTCGTGACACTTCTCACAAGTGCAGCTAAATGATGGAAGAGCTCAGCCAACATGAATTCTTGGTCTGTCCCACGTGGCTTGTTCTCCCGCTGCTCCCTTGGACTGAAGCTGCTTTAGGCAGCAGGTGTGGAGAATGGAGAAAGCTGGGAGCGTGGGGGGAAGGTTCTGAAAATGGCTCCGCTTTTAGTAGCCTGGGGGGTGGGTCCCCACTGAAATCTATGCATGTGATTGCAAAATAATATCCACCCAGCAGCTGAAACCTTACCAATCAGAAGGTGCATGTGCACTAGCTGAAGTGGAGAAGAAGCTAGCAGCTGCTGCAGTGAGATGGTGTCGGATTGCTAGGCAACCCCTTGCTTGAGTGTGGGGAAGAGGTCTGTGCTGAGCTGGTGCCATGGAACTGGAGCTTGTGTCCTACAGGACATGCACATCTGGGCTTCAGAGAAAGAGAAGTACAGATGCAGAGGACATTTTTTGAAATATATTTATGTGGATTTCAAGGAGCACAAGCAAGTGGAACTAGAAGTGGGAGAGAAGAGATTAGGATAGAGTGAGAGAGACAGTTGGATAAGGGGAAGCAGCTAGAAAAACATGAACTAACTAAAACATGCTTTATGCAACATTAAAATTGTGATACAGACCATCAGTAATCTGGAAAAACATTTGTTTTTCTTGGTTTGTGTCACAGCATGTATGTCACTTTAGAGGGTCCCCCTCCAATCCCAGGAGGGGTTTTATAGGTGTTACATTATTTAAAAAACATAACAGTGATATCCTTACTTGGGAAAGGAATTCCTCTTAGCGAGTGGGGGTGCAGAAATCAAAGGGTAATAAAATAAACAGCCGTGGCTCCAAAATCCATCAAGGGCTCTTCCCCCTATGCAGATGCTGTAGTAAATTGCCTCATCTTCCCTAGCTGTGCATGTGCTCATCCATTTAGCTACTGGGAGTGGGAGCGCTGCACATACAGGGAAGACGGTACTACTAACTCCTCCATTGAGCAAGGGGCTCTGCACAGACAGACCCCTGCACCTTCAGAGCTCATGCAGGATCAGGACCCAAGTTTGTGCATTAGATTGATCCTCATCTAGACCCCTGTGACCAGAGCTGCAGGATACAGTTTCTGGGACTATTTGTTCCTATTTTTAAATTAATTAAATTAATTCATCCATCATATGCTGCTTGTTGACTTAGGACTGTGAACTGTACTTGGAAAGCACCTTGCACATTGTGGGAGCTACTGGAATATAAAGGAATAATCATCATAGAGATGTTTCCTCCTGGAGTTCCTGCTGGGGCATGCCAGCCAGATATGCATTGTACGCAACACAGGACAGTGCCTATACAGCACAATCCAGTCCTGAATCTTTACCCTGGGAGGGGTGTACAGATGGGGAAACCAAGGCACAGAGAGGTGAAGTGACCTGCCAAAAGCTAAAACGTGTCCACAGTTGGACTAGACCGCCGGAGTTCCTGGCTTCTAGTCCTACATTCAGGGACGAACTCACCCCTCTCCCTGTCTTAGCCCGATCTTTCAGACAGAGAAAGTGTCCTCGTCGGGAGGTGGCGTGCTGAACGATACACAAAGAAAGGGTCCTTTTGGCTGAAAAGTGAATGTATACCAACATTAGGAGCCAAATTCAGCTCTGACATAAGTCGATGCAACTTCCCTTTGACTTCAGCCAGAGCTGCACCCAGTCATGTCAGCACTAGATGTTAGTTCTACCCATTTCATAAGTGTTTCAGACAGTGCAGGGCCTTATCTCTGTACCAGCACTAGAAGCATCTCACCGGCTGCAGCTTTCCCATCATAATATCCAAAGGAACACTCCCTGTGCCCTCACAGTCATCTGCCAACACGGACAATGTGGCATGACGTATCAGGGTCAAGGTTCCTTGGACGGAGTGGGAGAGATCCTAGACACATTCAGCTTTGAGTTTGTAGGAACACCATCAAACAAGCCATCCCTTGTCTTGAGTAAGTCCAGCCTGCAAAGCACTGGAGAGGCAAAAGCAGAGCCCTGCTAATGTGCTTTGAAATAATGCTTTTTAAAGTATAATTTATGATGGATGACGTCGTTAAGTTATGCAACATAATGAGCAAATCTAAAATGTAATTGTCACTGCACATTAACAACAAAATCCTGAACCTCTATTATACTAACAAACTTATTAAATCAGTGAACATTGCATTGCATCAGTCAATTACTAAAACAATGCCAAGATCACTAGCACAATCTGATACCCATTAGAGAGAAAGAGAGAGAGACTGAGCTACCAGAGCTGCCCACAATGGCTGCTACATGTATTAAAACACTAAATGCATTTACATTTTTGATACAATGCAGCATTTGGTGGATATTTTGCTGCTGTTCTGCATGCTTCAGTCCAAGTGAAGGAATGTAAAGTGCACACGGTGTGCGTTCTCAAAACTTCTGGGATGGAGGTGGCAAAATCATCACATATGGGCATGGGCAACCTTAATTCTGGCATTTCCTAACTTTTGAGTGCTTTTAATATAGAAAACATTCTTTTAATATAGAAAATTACATTAAAAATACTATTTAAAAAAAAAAGAAAATTGGAAAAAAAATTCCATCACATGGAACCATATTGATCTGCTACACAGGTCAGCAGCAGGGTTGGGACCTTTAGGTCCACACACAGACCTCTAGCACTGTAACTAATGGAGTAACTGATAGCTGTAGTAGGCTGCTATCCTATGTGGACCAGCCACTAGAAGGGAAGAGACATACACTTTACCAGTGGGTTTCATTGCTCTTTGCTGACAGCAAAGGAATGTTGAGTCTCAAGAATCCTGAGTTCAATTGCAGATTCCAGAGACACACGTGGTCAAGTGGTTATAAACCTTTCTGACTCTGTCCCCCACATCCTGTCTCATAGATTCAGACATTCCAAGGGCTAGAAGGGACCATTGGGCTCATCTAGTCTGACCTCCTGTATAGCACAGGCCCTAGAACTTCCCCAAAACAATCCCTAGAAAAGATTTCTTTTGGAAAACATACAATCTTGATTTTAAAATTGTCGATGGAGAATCCACCATAACCAGCTGGGGCGGTACAGCCACACCGGAGGAGCTGCGGGCGGCCCCACATTCTGCACCTTTCGCCGCTGCAGTTCTGAAGTCTCCGGCGCAGTGGGAGGAGGACAGAGCCCTCTCCTCTCCAGGTAAGGAGGGTGAATCATGGGGAGGGGACGGGGAGAACGTGGGGGCCCCGGGCTGGGGGCATGGCAGGGAGGAGTCACGTGGAGGGTCACGTGAGGAGGTCACATGCCCCCCATGCCGCGGCCCCTCCGTACCAGTAAGAAATGAATTCCACTTGCACCACTGATTGTGGGCCGCATTTTCAGCTCTCTCTGTGTTATGTGCACCACATCCACACAATATATGTACTACCTGTATGGCTAGGGTGACCAGACAGCAAGTGTGAAAAATCAGGACAGGAGGTGAGGGGTAATAGGAGCCTATATAAGAAAAAGACCCCAAAATCGGGACGGTCCCTATAAAATCGGGACATCTGGTCACCCTATGTATGGCCCTGAGGATGTCACATGAACCGCAGCGGTGTGCTGATTGGGCCACAAGCAGCCCATGGGCTGCGTGTTGAGAACCACTGGTATAAGGCATATTTTCTAATCCTTTCGTTGGTCTCATGGCTCTTCTCTGAACCCACTGCAATTTATCTTCTTGAATTGTGGGCACCAGAACTGTACACAGTATCAGCAGCGGTCACACCAGTGCCCAGTACAGAGATAAAATGTCTTCTCTACTCCTACTCGAGATTCCCCTGCATTAGCTCTTTTGGCCACAGTGCCACATTGAGGGCTCATGTTTAGCTGATTATCCACCAGGACCCCCAACATTTTTTCAGTCACACTCCCCAGGATAGAGTCCCCCATCGTGTACCTATGGCCGACATTCTCTGTTCCCCCGGTCCTATCCATCCAAGTCCAGGTTCCTGTCTGCCTCTTGGCTCCTCTCACCTGCCACAGCTCTCAGCTCAGACTCTTTCCCCTTTCTCCACACTGCCTGGTTCCTGCTCTCAGCTCAGGGGCCGCAGTGCCTCCCAGGAGGAGCAATTCCACAGAAAGTCCCGCGTAGCTGCTGTCGCACCAGGATGGCACATGCTCAGTCATGCTGTGGGGATGGCACATGGGCAGTCCGGTTGACCCATAGGAGCTGTGACAGGCTGGTGCCTATTCACTGCTGATGCAGTCTTCAGAGAGCAACGTCACTAGCTTCTAACTAATCTCTGCTGAGCAGGGGCAAACTGGAATTTTTCAGAAGCTTATAATTTAGCCAAACTTGGGCAGATTTTCACAGGGACAGCAAAAGGCACATCCCTGAAACCAGGATGACCCCCTGCCAAATTTCAAGTACCTGCCCCAAAGCAAGGAGACACCAAAGCTTCTCAATGAAACAGTTCTAAGAAAAAACAATATATTTTTCCATTAGCCTTGTTCTTGGAAATGGCAGAACCATTTTAGTTGCAACGTTCCAAAAATATCCAGCCTGAGGCAGACACCCAGCATGGAAAATTTCAGCCTGAATAGTTAAACTTTACCAAAGTTATAAGCAACTGAAAACAGGGTCTTATAATAGAAAGTGTTAGTCATCCTTAACTATAGGCATCACTACCAGCTATGTTCTCAGATGGAGCCCTCAGAGCATATTAAAGGCAAAAGATTTACCCTTGGTTGTCCACTACTCATGAGCTTTCCCAAACAAGTCCTAAGTGTGGCCAAGGAGACATCCAGATTTACCATGCAGGGACCCTGATTTGATGTTTTCACACTGGGAAGAGTCTGAAGGGTGGTCTAAGGGCCTAGAAATCAGTGCTCTCCACTACCCTGCAGGAGACCTAGATTTGAAGCCTAGCCCTAGTGTGGTTTGTTATTGTAGGGTTGCTCATGAATATTGAATGACTGGCACTGACTTTAAGTGAAAAAAGTATTTGTTTTGATAACAAAACTGCATCCATCTACAGAATAACATGGATTTTACTGCTATCAGACTCTAAACCTCTCAACCTTGACAGAGTCCTTTCAAATCTCCCATTCTGACACAGCTGAATGCAGGCACCATTAATGCTACATTCTTGCAGAATTATTAAAAAACAGTAAACAAGGAGGGTGAGAATTCCAGAGATCCTGCCCCAAATCTGCAAACACAACCACACAAACATTCAAAGCAAAGTGTGTTCAACACTTCCATGTAGTGATTTGACACAGCACTAATTATGCAAATTAATCATTGGTAAATCAGGTAGCTTTTTATTTATTTAATTTTTTGTTTTGCACAGCAACCCAGCAGAATAAGTGTTGTGTAAGGAAAGCTGTGAAGTTGCTCTATTTATTCTGATAAGAAATGTTTAGTAACACGTTGCATGATCCAACCTCCTCTCATTCTTTTTCAGATTAAATTTTAAATTGATTTGCTGGTATCATACCGTTCATAGCTCTCAGTATGTCATTGCAGCTAATGAACCGTGCCAGGGACACATTTATAACCCTCTATTAGCCTTTTCCATCAGGAAAGGAATTTTTTTCTCCTTTGCATTGAAGTTCTAAAACGGAGAGAGAGAGCAAACAGTTCTATCTACTGAAAACTATGGTTTAATCCAGGGGTAGGCAACCTATGGCACGGGGGCCGAAGGCAGCACGCGAGCTGATTTTCAGTGGCACTCACACTGCCTAGGTCCTGGCCACCAGTCTGGGGGGCTCTGCATTTTAATTTAATTTTAAATGAAGCTTCTTAAACATTTTAAAAACCTTATTTACTTTACATACAACAATAGTTTAGTTATATATTATAGACTTATAGAAAGAGCCCTTCTAAAAATGTTAAAATGTATTACTGGCACACGAAACCTTAAATTAGAGTGAATAAATGAAGACTCGGCACACCACTTCTGAAAGGTTGCCAACCCCTGGTTTAATCCCTACCGCGGGGATGGGCTAGGGTAGAGGTGACAGAGGGAAAGAGAGAGAGCCCTGTATGTTTCCTCTGAGTCTGAGCTGTCTCTTTGGCCTCGCTGACACTGTCCTCACAGCAGGGCTTCAGCTAACCTGGCTTCCAACACATTCTTGGCTGACTCAGGCGGATGGAACCAAGCTGTGGTTTGGGCTAAGCGCCTACCCAACACCGGTTATAAAACATGCCTTTAATGGGGTTTGCCAGCCAAACCGTGTAGGGAACTGTGTTTAAAGACTGCTGCAAAGCCAACATAGGGAGAGGTCTTTTACCCAACTTCACACCACCTCTGTTCTGTTACCCCCCTGCAACGAGCAAACAGGATTCCAACGTGGAAGGGATGCTCAAAGTGGGATCAAGCCAGCTACCAAACACAGTCTAGGACGTTGAGACCATTACTCTGCAGGAGTTTGTTTCAGATGACAGGTGCAAGCAGGCAGACATAGCCATTGGTTGGGCTGGATGTGCTATTGGCCAGCGAGGAGGAAGTGTAGCAGGAACCACTGCTGGTGAGCACATCTTCTATTGTTGGAAGCAACTGCTGTTATCCCCACCCTTCAGGGACTCTGGTTTTGGAAGCCTTCAACATCACCTCTTCCTAGTGTCATATTAGCAGGGCCCTACCACATTCACGGCCATGAAAAATGCATCACGGACCCTGAAATCTGGTCTTGGGTGTGCTTTCACCCTATACTACACAGACTTCATGGGGCAGACCAGCATTTCTCAAATTGGGGGTCCTGACCCAAAAGGGAGTTGGTGGAGGGGATGGGGGACACAAGATTATTTTAGGGGGGTCATGGTATTGCCACCCCTACTTCTGCACTGCCTTCAGAGCTGGGTGGCCGGAGCGTGGTGGCTGCTGGCCAGGTTCTGGAGGCAGCGCCCCGCCAACAGCAGCGCAGAAGCAAGGGTGGCAACACCATACCATGCCACCCTTACTTTGGCCGCCCAGCTCTGAAGACAGCAGTGCAGGAGTGAGGGTTGCCATACCATGCCATCCTTACTTCTGTGCTGCTGCTGGCAGCAGCACTGCCTTCAGAGCAGGGCTCCCAGCCAGCAGCCACTATGCTCCACCTGCCCAGCTCTGAAGGCAGCGCTGCCACCAGCAGCAGCGCAGAAGTAAAGGTAGCAGTACCACGACCCCCCCTACAATAACCTTGCAACCACCCCCACCCCATAACTCCTTTTTGGATCAGGACCCCTACAATTTCAACACTGTGAAATTTCAGGTTTAAATAGCTGAAATCATAAAATTTACAATTTTTAAAATCTTATGACCGTGAAATTTACCAAAATGGACAGTGAATTTGGTAGGGCCCTACATATTAGGCATGGATTTTGCATAAAGCACAACCCAGCAGCAAAAGGGCTACATGTGTCAAACTACCTGTATTGCACACAACCTGGGTAAATTGTCTGCTGTATTCCTATTGACTAGAAGGGGCTGGGAAGAGCCAAGAGAGGATACATTGTTGCACATACTGTTCTAATTTCCATCTCTGTTTAATTAACTAATTTAAGCATGGGGCTGGGAGCAGCGTGCCACTTTGAGAACAGTTCCACTGTTGTGCGCCTCTCTGGAATTTATTTGTGTGTGTAATAAACATGAAGCATTTTGTTAAGGGGACTCCACATGGCTGCTTCATGATTCTTCAGGCTCCGCAAATCACTGGACTCAGCAAGCCCACCAGCAGCACCTCTAGCAGTCCTGTACTCCAGCGGGCCAAATACCCTATACTCCAGCCCCTCCATCCTCATTGCAATTCCCGATTGGTCCTGGATTCAGAAAATTAACCACCGTCTCCAGCCTGGAATAAGTGAGTCCAACATCCCCACAGGCCCTCCCATCCCCAGCATGCCCTGGATTCATCAAGTAGTTGCTCTCAAACACAGAAAGCAAACACCTCCCTCATCTTGGGTTTGGTCTCTGGCTGGTACTGTCCTATACCCTCCATGCAGAATCCCCTGCCTGTTCTGGAAGAGTTTCCTAGTACGCGGTGGGCGTGGTATAAATGGTCACCTCCAAAAAACAAGAGTTTGGAAGCATAATCCCTCCTGTTTCAGAATCAGCTGATTCCCAGCAGCTAATGGCCTGGGCTGGAGATGGTGGTGGGATGGAGTTGAGCGGTGAAGAGGCCACTCCTCAGGTGGCATTCCCGCTGTACACACTGCAGGAAGACAACACTTAGCAGCTCAGCTGAGCTCCCCTTCATTCCGAATGCAACGCTTCAGGAATGGAGAGACAACTCTATTGGGGGAACAAGAGCTAATTAAATTTACTGGGATCACTGAAGAGGAAATTATTTAATATTCTGTATGGAATTTAATATCTGAAAGCATGAATGGCCTTGTTTCATCAGAGATCTGTTCCTTCCTAACAGCTGCATTTACATTTCATATCTAGACCTCTTGCTGAGGGGCTAAGCGGGGATGCTGCCTGAAAGGACCAGTGCTGTCAGAATCACGGAAGGAAACAGAGGAGAAGAGGGAAAGGCGGCGCTCCAATGCCACCAAGCTTCTTGCAAGCCCCTGGGATTGACTGTGTGGGATGCCCCAGCTACTCCTAATGGATCATCCCAGCTTAATGATCTAGAAGGGGAGCTGTTCTTGTGGGATCTGCCAATTCTCCCTAGGGAAAAATTCCATCCCAGTCCTAATTCAGACCGCTACGTTCACACTGAGCATTGTGAACCAGATTGTGACCCCACCCCCCTTACTCCCATTGGAGAGCAGCTATTCACATGAGTATCATCATTAAGGTCAATGGGATTACACAGAAGAGTAAATACTCACTAGTGCAGCTATATCTGACCTTATATAATTAAAGCATCTGATCCTAGATACAGGTGATGTCCAGTTCAATTGTCCACTTTTTTTGCATTGAATCAGAAGTGGATTCTGGGATCAGAGAATACCAAACCTCAGACAACAAAAGCCCTTACATACATTTAGTCTGCTCATCGGGTACTCAATTTCCAGGAGTGTCCCTGTTGCTGCCAGTTACTCAGATCTACGTTCCTGTGTTAGGTACCATTTGCATAACAATTAGATCTCCCACAGCCGCCTCTTCTCCAAATGCTATAGGATTTCAGGTCTTCACTTTGTCATCCTAGCAGACACCCTCCACCCTATCCCTGGGACTGATTTTGGAGTTCTTCTCTGGATCTTCTCCAGGAGCCTCATGGAGCTCAGGTGTCCAGAACTTGGGCCAGCCTCATGGCCTGTGCAATGAGGTCGTCACCTCGTCTCATTTATAATAATCCCTTTGATACAGCAGAACAATATATCCCCACCTCGATGTTCTCGTTCATTTGAATCCTTGTGTGCCTTTCATTAGCCGCACATTCCGATTCCATGCACAGGACAGATAGGCTGCCTAGTGATGTTGAGAAGCACATTGTACCACTTGATATTTGCTGTTGAATTTTAGTGATTTCCTAGATTGCTCCCTAAATATTGGTTACTCCCCAACCTCGACAGTACAACCAAAATACACCATGCTCTGCCTGGCGGCGCCTCTCCGCTTGAACCTACATGCCACAAGGACAAACTTCAGGGCCCTTCTGCCCTCCTCAGTAACGAATGGGTTTTATGAGGCAGCCTGGATGGGGATCCTCAGCTTTTACCTCTTCACCCTGAGTTCAGTCACCTTGCCTCCCTACCCCCACCCACGAGTTACTTGCATTTCTTGCCACCCTCTCCCAAGGCCAAGAGCTGCTTCCACTGCCAGTCACTAGGAGCTGCGTGGGCTGGAAGCGCTGTGAACGGCACACTCACGCCCCCAGAGCCTGACTGGAATGCTCTGAGCCCCTCCTGCTGCCACTAACTTGCAGGAGCAATTTACTGTTCACCATTTTAGCACAAAATCTCCATTTCAGCTCTCTGCAGAAACACAGAGCAGTTTCTGGTGCTACAAGGCACACCCCCCGTGACCTGTCTTGCAGCCTCGCTCAGAAGTGCAGTCAAGATCATAACATTTACTATAGAAAAAGTCATTATTCCACGCTCCCTCTGGGCCTCCCAGTTGGGTTAACTCTCTTTGCAGCCCTGACACAGCCAGGTGGATTCTCTCCTGCTCTGTGCATCATTGGCAGAACCATCAGCTGACTGGTCCGTGCAGGACCTGTATTACTGGTGAGGGCGTAAGCGGCAGAGAGCACCCAGCTGCAGTTTCAGGCTGCATATGGAGTCTGCAGGACTGGGAGGGCGACAAGATGATTTTTTTTCTGGTTCTTTGCTTGTGCTGTTAAAAACAAAGTCACTCTCCTGCCCACCTTGCTGCTGACCAGGAGAACTTCCCCCCCAGACTGTAGGGCCGAGCAGTGATAATGTAGCGTACTTTCTGAAAGATACTCTCTAGCCCAATGATACATGAATCACTGGGCAGAACCTAATGGCTTCTGTTACGCTTCTGGCCTTATGAATCTATGCCACCTTGCACAGACAGCACATTTCAGCTGAGGGCCTCCAGGTGCTTTGCACACATTAATAAATGAAGCCTCACAGTCTCCCCTAGGAGACAAGACATATTATCATCCCCATTTTATAGGTGGGAAAACTGAAGCACGACACAGTGGAGTGACTTGCCCAGATCACACAGACAGTCTGTGGGAGAGCTGGGGTCAGAACCCACGTCCCGACTCCAAGTCCCTTGAGCCCAGAACAATATTACATGCGCACAGAGCATCCACACCATAGAATTATGGGCACGTGCACTGATCATGCACAGAATAGATGCCCCTGCAGTATACTTTACATCTGGGAACACTCCCATAGCATCAAGAGCTGCAAACTACCCTCAAGAGAAAACCTGCAAAAAGCACAGATCTTACAATCAGAGGGGGAGCCGTGTTAGTCTGGATCTGTAAAAAGCAACAGAGAGTCCTGTGGCACCTTTAAGACTAACAGATGTATTGGAGCATAAGCTTTTCGTGGGTGCGTCTGACGAAGTGGGCATTCACCCACAAAAGCTTATGCTCCAATACATCTGTTAGTCTTAAAGGTGCCACAGGACTCTCTGTTGCTTTTTACAGATCTTACAATGGTGATCTTGGGCTTTTTGCCTTTATGGCTACCTGCTTCTCTCTCCCCCTTTTGCCCTGATACTGTCTCTTTGTCTCTCCTACATGAAAGCAATGATGAATACAGAAGCAAAATTACTGCTACTTATGTCACCAATACCTTCAGCTAATTCCTGTAGCTGCCAGCAAGGAAGCACTAATACCTCTGCAAAAGACAAAGTAATTATTTCTAAACATAGTTCCTTTTCCCCGCACTGTCACTGTCTAATTTGGTGAAACCCTGGTCTGTTGTCAACGTCCCTCTCTAACTAGCAGGGAAGGAGAACAAGAACTGCTAAAAACTAATTTAGTGGCATCAAGCAAACAAACAAAAAGATACCCCAATCTTATCAGAAACCCAATTTCAGAGGCAACACTAAAGCCCTGTTCGCCAGGCTTCTGTAGTTTGAATACATCACAAAACTGCTCAGTGGGGATGCAGAACAAGTGGTGTTTCACTTACAGGTAATGGGGGCAAACCTATGGCCTGGAGAGAAGGACTTAGATTAGCAACTGCCTGTTATCAGGGACAAAAGAGAAAGCAAAGGGAGCATGAACACTCAAGAATAAGAAGAAAGCCGAGACCTCCCTGCCTGGGTAGACTTGTATAGAAGCTAAGCAGCAGCAAGAGAAAGTCCAGGTCACATCGGTTCCCCTAGAGAGGTCCTATGCTTTGGTTAGTCCATTCCTGAAACAGGCCTTCTTTAAGCAGGTTCCACCCAGTAGCACAGTGGGAAGAAATCCTTGGGCTTTGGAGTTTGTTTGCAAATACAGACAGCAGGTGAGGGCCATTTGGGATGGAGTGGAACAGTCCTATAGCATGTTACTATCTCCTCTGCCTAGGAAGAGCCATTCCTTGGTGACCAGCAGGATACATTCCAGATATGCAACAAAAAGGCAGCGTAAAGAGAGCACATTGTTTGATTAATTCCCACCTTCTCCACATGCATGTAGGAAAGGAAGAGTGCTCCAAAGGCTGAACAGGGCACCTCACTGTGTGGTGTGATCAGGACAGGTACCAGACGCTGGCTTCCTCATGAGCCTGGGGAATTCTCAGCCACACCAAATTAGCCTTTAGCCCTTCGTTCTGGGCTCCATTTAATGTCCAAGTGACAAATTCACCAAAGTAAAGCAACCCTTGTATCTGGGGCTTTCTACCCAGTCACAGCAGCCATGGCTCACAACCTGGCGTCTCCCTCCCGCAGGGAACACTGCAGAACCTGTCCCTTTCTGCAGCTTCTCCCTGCAGTTCCCTTTACCAGAGTCACTGGCTGGCTTGAATAATTACTTACTCCCTTCCTAGCTGGGCCTGATAATTGTCCAGGGCTGGCTGGCCCCAGGCCTCTGGCCCTTAAAGGGGCAGGCCACCCTGTTACAACAGGCATGCTGAAGGTGAAGATAATGGCCAGATGGAAAGGACAGCCCCATTAGAGACAAGGGGTGGCTATCCCGGCATTGGCGGCAGCCTGAATGGACGCAGGGGCTAGGTAGAGTGGTGGTGGAGGGCACATTTTTCAGACTGCATGGGAACAACCAGGCAAGGGTCCCGATCTTTTCCATATTGCTCCAGAAGGACGCGGAGGATGGGGTGGAAGACAGAGCCCCTGTCAGGTTTCAGAGTAGCAGCCGTGTTAGTCTGTATCAGCAAAAAGAACAGGAGTACTTGTGGCACCTTAGAGACTAACGAATTTATTTGAGCATAAGCTTTCGTGGGCTACAGTCCACTTCTTCGGATGCATAGAATGGAACATACAGTAAGAAGATATTTATACATACAGAGAACATGAGAAGCTGGAAGTAGCCATACCAACTGTAAGGGGCTAATTAATTAAGAGAAGCTATTAACAGCAGGGGAGAAAAACTTTTGAAGTGATGATCAAGATGGCCCATTTCGGACAGTTGACACGAAAGTGTGAGGCTACTTCAACATGGGGAAATAGATTCAATTAGTGTAATGACCGAGCCATTCCCAGTCTCTGTTCAAACCTAAGTTAATGGTATCTAGTTTGCATATTCATTCAAGTTCAGCAGCTTCTCGTTGGAGTCTGTTTTTGAAGCTTTTCTGTTGCGAAATTGCCACCTTAACGTCTGTCAGTGGGAGATTTGGGCTGAGGAGGATGTTGTACACCTGGCAATGGCTCAGTGGAACCCTCATTTGTACCATGTGCTGCTTGGAGCCATTTTCAGCCTCTTGCTTTATGCATAAATGATTCCTGCTTCGGGTGAATAATGAACTTGGTCAGCAGCAGGGTGAGAATTCTGCGGGCTCTTAGCCATGTGACCAGGAGAGAGAAGATGGTTGGGTCCAATTATTGCACGACCCATCTGGTTCATGTTCACTGTAACAGCAGAGAGACAAGCACAGCGTCAGTGACAACAAGAACACTGAAGGGAGAGATTTCAGAGCAGCAGCCGTGTTAGTCTGTATCAGCAAAAAGAACAGGAGTACTTGTGGCACCTTAGAGACTAACAAATTTATTTTCTGCAGCACTTCCATCCAAAGGTCTTCAGATCTCTCCCTTCTTCGCTTGTGACATCCCAACAACAAACTCAACAACAACCAAGTGTGATGTCACAAAACAAAGGATGAGGAGCTTAGATAGGAAATAAGCAGCAGCTGCTGGTGAGCTTATAAAAAACAAAAGATCCTGCATCCACAGAAACCTGAGCGAAGGCAGAGGCAAGAGAAATACTGAAAATACAGGCAGGAATCTGAGCTGTCCCTAAACAGAAGCTTTCCGAGCTGGCCACAATGTGTCAGCTGCTCTTTAATTTCTGGGCTCATCTGCTTCAGCAAAAAAATGCTCCAGCACCTTATCGAGATGACTATAACATGGCACTTTATTAACATTTCATCCCCACACATGGTACATTCATTCCCCAGTGGATCTCTAGAGCACTAGACATTATTATACCGTGGTGCACTTTAAAGAAACTAAAATAGCAATAAAATGGCAAGGAAAGTGGAATATGGAACGTAAGGAGCAGAAAGGATGTAAATCAAGTAATTAGCAAACTGTGACTCCCGTGTACTTGCAAAGTGGCTGTTCACCACTTTCTCAACAGCACAGTCCCTAGGGCGAAGGGGCTCTTCTGGCAGCAGAAGCGTGCTCTGGCATGCAAATCCCCTGGGTGCGGTGTCACCCCCCTTTCCAAGCTACCAGTTTATGGAGGAGCAGAAGGGTTGAAAACACTTTGTGCTCTTAGGAAAGTGACAGATGAACCCTTGTGCTGACTGCAATGTGGGCAGCATTCTGCTGGGTTTGTAAAGAAACGGGGACTTGAGTGCTCATAAAACTAAGAGAATGAGCACTGGCTAAAGCCAGACGTAGTGTGGGCAGGGGCTTTCCCAGCTTCCCCCGGACACCCCTCTCTGCTAGGGTACCTCTGTCCTGACCTGTTCCATGCCAGGGCTCCCCACCACACAGTTTCTCCAATTCACCAGGCCTGGCTACTGCACAAACATCTCTTCACATACACCTCGATTTTGCCCTGCAGCTCCCCCTACTATTCCAGTTCTGGGTTTGCCCAAGGCTAATTTTAACAGCTCTGTGGTGCCGGTAAATGTCCACTGCAAAGTCAGTTACCAGTCAGATCTGACCAGTTTGCAATGTAACCTCTAGGCATCCAGGGGTTAAGGTGAGTAACATCTTAGGGCCTGATCCCACAAGTTGCGTAGCATGCCGGCTCCAGTCCAGTAAAGCACTTAACAATGTGCTTCATTCTAAGCATGGGAGACAGCAGAGTGCTCAGCACCTTGCACAATTGAATCCTTAATCCCCTTAGTCATTAGCATGCCCTGTGGTTTCTACTCCCTCCCACCAAACGATTCCGAGGGTGAGACTCTTTCCCCACCGGTCACCGGGCAGACTCCTGGCAAACGTCCAGCTACCCATTTTTCACAGCAATGAGCATCACACGCCTCCCACCAGCTCTGGGGCATTAAAGGCAAAGCAGCACGAACCCCGTGTCTTGGGAAAGAGGCTCATCCTCAGGTGTCATTCCTGGGACAGAGCCCAGAGACTTGCTTTTTTGGCTGCCAAGGAAATGTCTAGGGAACTGGGGCGAATAGCACTAGGGGAACCCCCAAACTCTCCTGCCCTGGGGCTGGAGGAGTCAGGAGTGGCCAAAAATGGCAACCCCTTAAAGTTCACAAACAGAGGCGCGAAGGGAGGAAGTGGGTGAAAGGTCAGGGGGAGGGACTCCCTTCGCAGGTTTTAGTGAATTGTTAGTGCGCTGATCAGGTATTTTCTCTGTCTTGGAGGGTTTTGCACGGGCGCCCATCACCATCACAGCTGAACGCCTGAGACTGACGTGTCCCAGCCCTGCCTTCTGGAGCCCCAAAGGGAGCAGAGCGATCACTCCCCTGCCCACTAGGATGGGGGTGCGGGGTATGGTAGGGGGTGAAGCAGCCACAGAATGAAGGAGAGTGAAAGCAGGATCCCAGCAAGGGTCAGAATGAGCAGACACCTGGAGGTATCAGCATAGCTGGCTGACCTACAAATCCACCATTGATGGGATTTTTAACAATTGCGTTACTGTAGATTCTACTGAACCCCTCTGGGCTTTCGTGCAGCATGGAAGGTGCATAGTGACCCTCCCGCTCTGGAGAAGAGCCGACTTGCTGGCCTCAGATTTCAGAGAACCTCCGATGAATTGACAAACTCCACGTGAATTAAGAGTTGTACTGAGCTAATCCTTCCAGGCAGGGTGCTCCCAAAGCCCGGTCTCAGCAGGCTCTGGTCTTGGGTCGGAATCTGGAGGGACCTTCCCAGCATCTGACGCAGCTGACTGCCCAAGTGACCTAGATGCTTTCTTCCTAATGTTCCCTTTCTAACTCCAACTGCCAGGGTCCTTTGCTAAAGTGAGCCTCCCACCACAGCCCTCTCCTTCCTGCGATACAATCCCAGACCGAAGAGCAGGCACATGGGGGGAATACTGGGGTACCACAAATCGGGATGTGGTCACTTGACCGCGCTAGCAGGAGCCCAAGTCTGAATGAGACTGCAGGCGTGAGCTGCATTGCTTGAGCCATGGCTGGAGACCCTTGGCCCGCACTAGCTGGAGGTGCTACAGGGCAGGAATGAAATGCCCTCATCGCTCTCTGCAGAAAACAGACCGAGGAGACGAGACAGACCTCGCTGTCAGAATGAAGGGAAAGGTCGCAGTTTCTCACATAACAGGCCACTCTCACTAGTGAAAGGCACTGACCAGTGCCCCTCCCCTCAGGCCCAAGGCAAGGAAAATATTCAGCGAAAACTCCTTTATCTCCAAGATAGAAACTGTCCTTTAAAAATGCACTTAAATAATATTTTATATCCAAATTACAGTAGCACTTCCTGTGATTAACAGCAACGTTTTAATTAAACATTGATTAGCCACTAATTAGTCTAACGATTAGTCACCTGGAGGAGGCAAAGCAAAATACTGGGGCTGCCAAGTTAGGGGAGGGAGAAGGCAAATAATGAAAGATTAGAGGCAGATCTAAATTCCATTACCACCTCCCTCTGGGCCAAACGTTTCTGATTATTTTGGTCCAGTATAAATGATGCCCTCAATGTGAGTTTTTCTAATGGTGGTGAGTCTGATGGAGTCCCAGGTGAGTGATGCAGGGAAGATGAGTTTATTCACTGTTCCATCCGATTTCAGCTTGTTAATTCAACTAAAGAACCTTTCCACACCTGCAGAGGAATTAGTCTCTGTCTCCATAATGAAGTCATCTGGGGGGGAGTTTAGTGTGCGTGTACACACACACACACACACACACACACACACACACACACACACACACACACACCCACACACACACACACACACACACACGCACACACACACACACACACACACACGCACACACACACACACACACACACACACACACACACACACACACACACACACACAGCAATATTTAACGTCCTGGGAGGAGAGGGTTCCTACAGCCTGAACCTGCCCAGCAGGGGGACACAGACGTTACCTTTGGCTTCACTCCCATATGACGCTGGCTACTGTCCTACATGATGGGCCCAGGGAAAGCTCGATATGAATGGGGAGGTGGAGCGAGAGGAGCGGGGGCTACTGTGGCTAGCTGCAGGCTGGGGAGCGGCACCCCAACAGTTCCTATTGCTGTTTCCCTGGCTGGTGCCCAGTGCCCCATGCACCACACCCCTGGCAGCTGGTGCCCTGTCCGAGCAGCTGGCACACAAGCTCTTGCTGCTTCCCTGGACCTGGTGTTTTTGACCGGCCCTGCAGCAGCTGGAAGGCAGGACTGGGTTGGGCTGGGGAGTCACAGGAGTCAGCCAGCTGGGAGCATGCACGGAGACACCCCTGTGCAGCCCCCGCATGCTGGCCCCAGCTGGGGTGGCCACTCAAGCCAGCTGCGTGAAAGGAGGTGGGGAAAGGAGAGCTCCTCCCACCTGCTCCCCACCCCACCTGAGCTTTGTGATGTAGATCTTAGTCAATAGGTCAATAACGTGCCGTCACTGGTAATTAGTACCAATGGTCAATGATGGGATACTAAAAGTTACTACAGAGAACTTTTTCCTGAGTGTCTGGCTGGAGAGTCTTGCCCGCATGCTGGGGGTTCAGCTGATCGCCATATTTGGGGTCGGGAAGGAATTTTCCTCCAGGGTAGATTGGCAGAGGCCCTGGAGGTTTTTCGCCTTCCTCCGCAGCATGGGGCAGGGGTCACTTGCTGGAGGATTCTCTGCAACTTGAAGTCTTTAAATCATGATTTGGGGACTTCAACAGCTGAGTCAAGGGAGAGAATTATTCCAGGAGTGGGTGGGTCGGCTTTTGTGGCCTGCATCATGCGGGAGGTCAGACTAGATGATCATAATGGTCCCTTCTGATCTTAAATTCTATGAGTCTATGAGTCTATGAAGCGGCCGCTCCAGCCCCTGCTCCAGGTCCTGCTCCCACCTCTGCCCTCTCCTGGCATGTGCGGGGGGTGGTAGAAACATAGTCAGGTCCCTCTTTTACCTCCACCAGGTATTGGGGGGTGTGTGTGGAAACATACATCATCCCCCCTGTGCCGTCCAATATGTCCATTGTGGGGGCCCTGGCCCCCATCCCTGCAGTTCTGCCACCCCTGTTCCCTACTGCTCCGAGAGTGCTCCACCTCGGTGCTGCTGCTGGGAGACCCTGGGTCTCACCTGGGTGCGGGGCTGGAGACACAGGCGCTGTTCCAGGGCCACCAATGCTGTGAAGACTGAACGTGCCATTGGGGATACAATGGCATGGGCCCGCCGACTCTTGGGCAGACACACTGCTCTTCAGAAAGAAAATCACCTGAGCCAAGCTCGCGTGCATCCCTCCCTCCGGGATGGCAGGTAAAGATGGCAGACACTCCCTGAAGGTAACCGGACACTGCTCAGCTGCTGCCCCCCCCCCCCTTCTCTCTCCCTTCTAGTGATTAACATCACTTGGGGAGCTTTGAATGGAAACCTGCTTCCTTGTGTTTTCTGCCAGCACAAGCGCATGCCCTGGTGCGTGAGCCTAGGGCTGGTCACGAGCACTGAGACACATGCTCTGGTGTGTTACTGTAGGGCTCCTTAAAACTACTTCACCTACTTGTCGCCTTTTCTACCACCAGGTAGGACCTAACCCAAATCTCCCCTTGCCTTTGTATTTACAAGACATGCAAGATCGGGGGCCTGGGATGATCCCCCATATGCTAAACAGCAGCAGTAGCTTTTCTACATGCTAGATTCCAAACCTAGTCCGCCCTGGGCAGGCTGGATGAACAGTGCATTCCCAGGATGGTTACTGGGTGAGTGTATCTAACCTCTCCGCTGGCGCCTGGCCCTAGCTCGTGTCATTTAGCAGGGCATCACCATTACGGGGACGTTTATTATCCTGTCATTCCCTTTTGTGCACTAATCCTATTTACCTACGTTTCTTATGCCTCTGGAAAGCTGGAAACAAAGGTTATTAAAGTGCTTATGGCAGAACACTCCTCCATGGCAGCTGCAGCCTGGTGTGCTCACTCGCGTATGCCCGCTGGGAACCCCTCCTGCGACTCTGCTGCCATGCCCAATGGGGGGTGGTAGGGCAAAGGGGCTCAGGCTCCCTGGACTCATGTCACTTCCCTTGTGAGGGAGCTGTGGGTGCCGTGGGCTGCTGCTGATACATTCCCGTGGTGTGTGCCAGGCAGTTAGTGAAATCCTCGTGGGCATTCCCTGCCCGCCACCTGCTGCCATTTCTTGGTCACCGTCTCTGGCAGGCCCCGGAAGTGGCTCCACCAACACCTTCTGTTCTTGTTAATGGTCTTCCCCCCACCCCCTTTTAGGGGCAGGCTTCGGAGGGGGTGAGAAATAAGGCCGAGAATGAGAATGGGGCTGCGAGTTTCACTATGAAACGTGGGTGGCCGCGCTGTAATTCCCAGTGTGGTGTGTATACAAACCTGAACAAAGCCTGTTGCAGGCCAGGAGCCTGCTGCCCCTTGGCTCTGAGCCTGACTTCATAGCACACAGCACCCTTCTCGCAGTGGTACTGAGCTCTCAAATCACAGCTGTGCCTAACGCGCTCAGATGGGCAGGCCCATTGTGCTGGGTGGGGTACAGATAGTGCTGGGGGAGGGCGAAGCCTGGGTGTCAGGGGTGGGTGCAGCGGGTGGCCTGCATGCCAGAGAAAAGTACAGAAGTGACTGAAACAACATCAGCAGGATCCAGCCCAGACACAAGGAAAAGCTTGAGTTGATGCTGAACCATGTGGGCCAGGGGCTTTCAAATGCAAGGGCTAGAGCCTAGATTGGTGGGACTGGTTTTGTCTCCCTGGCTAGGGGTGTGTGAGACAGAAAAACAGAAGAGGTCAGGAAGCCAAGCAGGCAGGAATGAAGAAGCTGCAGGCGCAGCCTGGAACGGTGTGTGGCCCTGGGAGAAGCCTAGAGAAAGGCTTTGCGGTGTGTGTGTGTGTGTGTGGGTGTGCATGTGTGTGCCAGCTACAAGAGGCTTGGAACTGCGCAAGGACACTGCCTCCTGGTGTTTGGTTCCTCTTGTGTTCAGGGAAACAGGACTTTGTCCAGTCTTCATAAACAAAGAACATTGCATCAAAGAAATACCTGACTCCATCATCAATTTCCCCTCCTAACGAACAAGCTACTAGACACTGAATTTTTGGCTAACTGGTTGGGTCAAAATGGGGGAAAATAAACAACAGTCCCCCCGCTCTTACTGTCTGAAAGACCAGATGTAACTGGCAGATGGGGTTGTGATGAATCTGGGAATTTTGATATTTTAGCGATGCCAGTGCATGCCTCAGTTTCCCTCTGCTCTTTGTACTGCTATGCACTGATTATAGAGACCATGAAATGTGAGATGTTTTGTCACATAGCTGTCTGGGGCCATACGAATGGGTCGTTAAGGGCAGGCTGGGACCAACCTATATCAATGGAAACAGAAACAGGAACCCTGAGGGCTGGACACTTGGTCAACAGTAGGCTCCCGGGTTGGCTGGGTGGAGCACATATGAACTCAGCAGAGTTCTGCAGCAGGAGGACAATGGGCAGAAGTGACAGGAGGTGGTGGGGAAAATGGGACGCACAGAGATGCAGACTCTTATAGGAGAAGAAAACCAGGATGGTTCCCACAGCAGCATGACTCACAGGCATGGCCAATATGGATCAGGTCTTAACCTTTGCTTCTCTGGGCTAACCTAAGGACTTCCCAATGCTCTGTTCCAGCTGACTGCTAAACCCCACTCTGTTTGGAAAAGGCTGCCTGGGGCCACCGCTCCCTGAAGAGAGTAAAAGTCTCGTCACAGGAGTCTAGCTCAGCTGGTCTCCCGGAGCAGAACTCAGGGGAGAAACAGGAGTGCTGGAGCCCAGAGGCTCAACCTCCGAGGCGTGGACGGGTGTGAAACCCCTCTGGGTCTGGCTCACTGACAGGGCACCTCCAAGAGACTCCCTAGGAGCTGGAGCATAGCTAAGGTTGCAGTTCAAGAATAAGGGACAGTTTTCTTAGCACCCCCCTTCCCGATATTGTTCATACTAAGCAGCACCCCCCTCTATTCCCCAGCGGCATCGCTTGCAGCACTCAGCAACTCCCGATCTTGTGGTACAGAGATGAAGAAATGAGGGACTGCTGGTGACTGTAGGCATAGCACCGAACCGGTGGGTGTGTGACAGGGCACCCAAGTGGGACAGGGTGGGGCAGGACAGGAGAGGGAACAAATATACTTGGACATGCGCAATTCTGAGGCAGTCAATAGCAGTGCCCACAACTCAGGCTAGACACGTGTCTCCCAGGCACAAGGCACAGCCAGATCAGTAGAACCTCAATAAAACGCAGGAGGAGAAGAACTCTGGCATTCCTTAAGATAGCTTGGGCCATACAGTAGGGGAGCACGAAGGGTTAATACTGTACCTCCAGCCCTCAGCCTCCTCCTACCCACATTCACTTGCAGAACTGCAGGTATATTGATTGTTTCACACATCTCATCAGACTCAGATCGGTACAAATCAATGGGGTTAGGTCAGCAACGGAGGTAACTGAGTATGTGCTACCCACCTCCTCTGTCTGGGAATGGGATCTAGTGCAAAGCCTCAGCAATCCCCCAAATCCCCCGCATGCCCACGTGCACCCCACCCCCCAGCCTTTGCATGGCAAAGATAAAGCAGCAGAACCTCCCTTTGTGAAGAGACCCCGCCGGATTCTTCATCTTTCAGTAGGAAAGAGCCACGCACAAACTATCACCTGTGAGCGGAGATTTAACACTTCTAAGAAGTGGCGCCACCTCCTTCTGGGGTGCAGGTCACAGCTGGGCCATGTCATCCCCAGCTATTTGCTTTCTAATGTGTCCAACCATTTCTGCCAATTGAAACTCCCTGGGAGATCCTGGAGCCGCAGATCAGTGATGTCAGGGACTGGGGAGCGACTCTGCCCTGGCTACCCACACACGCACGCTGGTCTCAGTCACAATTCCCCGCCGCCCGCCCCCTGAGATGTTCCCAGACATGGCAGAGACTCAAGATCTCCCCCCCAGAAAGGCCCATTATCCAGCTGAACCAAGTGAGATTTGTTAGCAGCAGGCAAAGACAGGAGCTCTGTCTGTCACTGTTTGATGCTTTCCTACAAAGCAATCTGCTGCTGGAGCTGCTGCGTTCCTTCCCCCTGTGCAGTCGCGCACAATGCAGCGAGCAAGATCCCCTGGATGCCAATTTATTTGAGGAGCTGGGGTGGGTTTACAGCAGCTTTAGTCAGAGGACAAGGAGCAGCACTGCCTGAAACGCTGCTTCAGAAACTCTCCCTCTTTCCCTGGGACTGTCCTTCTCCAGGCACAGAGCCGCCAACTCATGTCCCATTGTGCGGAGCAAGGAGTCAGGGGAGCCCACGAAGCAGCTGGCCAGGCTGTGTGCCAGTCGGGTTGGGCTCAGCTGGGTGTGGCCAGGGAAGTGGGGATGAGCTGGGGAGACTCCAGCAGGATATAGACAACTAGGCAGACGAATTTTAAAAACCTGACCCCAGGATTTTAGGAATCTCCACCCTAAATAATAACCAGCCCCTGGGAGCTCCTAGGTGCTCAGACACGACCGTTGTAGGCAGCATAAGCACTTGATTAGAACAGAAGAAGGGCCGTGCTTTCTTCATCAGCCCAGTGACCTGACATGCTGGGAGCCGTGGGAACTGGCAGCAAGGCCCCAGCTGGTGAAGGTGGTGGTGGGAGGGAACTGCCAGGCTCTCCTTGCACCCTAGCCGAGAGTATCGGTGACTGGACTCGCTGAGGCGTTGCTGGGCGCAGACGTCTAAAGGGATCACAGTGGTAGGGTGCAGGGCCGAACAGTTAGCGCGGGAGAATGCAAACACGGGGGGGAGGGGACAGACAGCGAAGGGACGAATTGGCTCCCAGCCTGGGATGTTTGGGGAATGCAGGGTTTGGAGCGGGAAGGCAGGGAGCCTCTTCACCCCCCACCCCCGTCCCACTACCACTAACTCCCCACCACCCCTTTGGGGCTATTGCAGAGGAATCGTGCAATAGGGTCATTTTCAGCAGGGCCAAATTTCGACTCCCATTGGTGTGAGCCAAGAATGACGCCAGTGAAGTCGATGGCATTAGCACGGGGTAAAGCTGGTGTGAGGGGGAGCCAGGCCACCAGCTTTACACAGGTGTTGTGATGCCAGCACTGCCTGAGCAGATCTGCACCCGCTCTCCTTGCCAGCACAGCTCCTTGTCCCAGGGCAGCACAGCCAGAGCCCCAGCCACGGCTGGCCAGCCCCTCTCCTCCTGACACATATATCGGGGGGAGGGGGGTATGGCCCTGCCTGGCCTGCAAGCCCCTTTTGCCTGGCAAGCCCCTGGAGCAGACCAAAACTGCACAAAGGCTCTGGGGGGAGCATTCACTTCCTGGCTGCCAGCTCCACCACGTCATGAGAACCAGGGCCGGCTCTATGTATTTTGCCGCCCCAAGCACGGCAGTCAGGGAGCTTTCGGCGGCGCGCCTGCGGGAGGTCCGGCTGGTAACGCGGATTCGGCGGCGCGCCTGCGGGAGGCCCGGCTGGGAGGGGTGATTCGGCGGCGCGCCTGCGGGAGGTCCGTCTGGTAGCGCGGATTCGGCGGCGCGCCTGCGGGAGGTCCGGCTGGTAACGCGGATTCGGCGGCGTGCCTGCGGGAGGTCCCCGGTCCCGCGCCTTCAGCGTCCCCGCTGCCGAATTGCCGCCGAAGCCACGGGACCGGCGGACCTCCCGCAGGCATGCCGCCGAAGGCTCCCTGACTGCCGCCCCCACAGCGCCCAGCAGGCCGCCCCCCGTGGCTTGCCGCCCCAGGCACGCGCTTGGTGCGCTGGTGCCTGGAGCCGCCCCTGATGAGAACGCCCCAGGCCAGGAGGTGCCAAGCAAGCTACGGAGCCTTGTGCATGGTATAAACGCCCATCTGCTACAGCACGCGGTCAGCGTTTAGACAGACGGAGCCAGATTCTTCCTGCCCAGGCACCAGGTAGATGCAAGAAAGGGGTGCCCTCCAGCGAGGGTGCGACGCGCCCAAGGGAGATGCAAGAACGGGAGGACCAACTGTTAATAACCGGGGCCCAAACCCCACATTGGCTGCAAGTTCTATACTTGGGTTTCACCAACCAATGACCAAGTGTAAACTCCTCAGGCACAATAACAGCCTTAACATGGAGTCACAGACCGCCCCGCTGGGCACTCCACTCTGCCTCACCACCCACGGGAGCCTACCTGTGTGAGACATGGTCGCTTACAGCAAGGATCACAGCAATATTCAGGTTCCTCCCATTCCCAAAGGGCCAATCACTTACTCCAGGTCAATTGCACCTCAGGTCTCACACAAAGACAAGGCTTGTACCCAATCCTAGAATACACTATATACAGATTTAAATAGGAAAAGGAAACAAGAGAGTTATTTACGATGTTAAAGCAAGCAAACAGACACACAGATGGGTTGCAATCTTAACTCCAAAACGTAATATAAACTTCTATAATAAGCAAGCTCTATATGTCCTTTAGGGCTAACCCAGGCTAAGCAGCTGGAGATAGGGACACAGGGAAATTCCAGTTGCAACGTCCCACAATAGTCTGCCTAGCATGGATGGACCTTTCCTGTTGGGAAGGGCGTGCCACCTGCTGCTGGAGATCAGCCCTTCTCACTAATGAGGAGCAGATGAAAGGCAGACTCCACTGAGGTCCAGTTTTAAAGGCGCTCCGTCAGCTCCTCAGCGTCGCCCCTGGATGTACGAGATTCTTGCGGAAATGACAGCAGTTTTTACAGAGCACATCCTTCTATTCTGTACCCCCCCTTCCTTCATCAAACCCCTGTCCCTCCATTATCCGTCCCACCCTCTGTACATGGGACACTCTCAAACTTGTAAACCTCCCTGTCACTTTGTCAGATGACGAAAGCACTAGAGGGAGCTCATTGTAGGAGAATCTCCCAGCTGTCGCTAGTCCTGTCCCCTCCCCGCACAAGGTAGCTTGGAGACCAAACAAATAGGGGAGTAGGGGAGCAGAGTTTGGAGTAAACCAATCCCCTTTCTCCAGGCCCCCTGATCTCTCTGCATCCTCTCTCCACTTCCCTCTACTATGAAGACATTCAGGGAACACAAATTGAATCCAATTACCAGCCCCTCGCAGCCAGCCGGCTCTTCTTTTGTGGGGACTTTCAGCAATTATAGGTTTAGTGGTGCAAAACCGAGTTTAATAGCAGCCAAGGCTGGCGGGATTGATTTCTTGTTTTGTTTTAAGCGCAGTTAATCTAATAGTTAATTTATTTAAATTGATAGGGCACAGGGAAATTACATTTCTATCTTCTCTCCATAGATTTTGCCCCGTCTGGTCACCCAGGCCTGCTAAAGGGCTGGGTTAAAGGCCCTAACATGCCCCTGAAATATCTGCTTTTATCAGGTTGCAATTCTTTCAATTCATTATTGCCATTTTAGCAAACAGCTAGTATAGATTTTATGTTACAACAGCTCTTAATTTGTTAGCCAGGCATACACTGGTATGTGCCTTAACCACTTACAGGAAATCTTTCCCTACAGAAAACCAAACCACCAAAACCAATCCAGAAAAAGTTGGTTTAGAGCCTTCAAGCAGCATCAGACAGACCCCCTGCAATCCCCAGCAGCTGGGAGCTTGTTAAGTACTGCGGGGCCAGTGTGGGCCCTGGGCCTCCTCGCCTGAGCATTGTTGGAGCAGATGCCTTGTCGTGCTGCAGAAAACTTGTTTCTGGGCAAGGGGCTTTAATTAAAATTGCTGATGGGGATTTGTGCTGTTTACAGTTGAAACCTGCTAGGAAGTTGGTTGATTTATGGCGATTTGCAACGGACCCTGTTTTTGGGAGGGAGGCATTTCGGGGCTCTGCAGCTTTTGCTCTCATCCTGGCTCTTGGGCATTTCTCTCTCTCTCTAAAATGTCACGGTCCAGCTTGAGCTGTGATTTATGGGCTCTGCTGAGACACATGCCAGTGGAAACAGGAACAGTGTCTCATTGGGAGGGAGAAACACTAAGAACGATTGATTGGGGAATGTGTCCCTTCACCTCTCACGCTCCTGAGGTTGCAGCATCTAATCAGGGGAGGCGTCCCTGCCGATGATCCTTGCTGGGTTTACCCGGTTTGGAATGGAGGTGGTGTGCAATGGAGTGTGTGTGTGTGGGGGGGGGTGTCTCGCACAGCCCCGGGCTGAGGGTTATTGCTCTGCCATGTGGGAATCTTACTGGGCCAGGATTTGTGTCTTGATTTCACTCCTCCTTCTAAGGCAGGATCTTTTCAGACTCTTGACTGCCACTTTCATAGCCAGATTTCTAAACACCTCAGCTGTTAGTTTTCACTGTCCTATTGCGGTGCGTGGGAAAGCATTATTGTCCTTCACTTACACAGGTGGCAACGGCGGCGCTTAGAGGTGGAACCATGTGCTCAAGGTCAGAAAAGCCCGTGGCAGAGCCAGGACGGGGTCTCATTTCCCTCCCTCCCCCAACACACACTGTGATGGGGTCCACTCACCGGTAGTCTAGCGCCTCCTCCTGGCTGCTCTGGGGATTAGCTCATCGGGTCAATGCCCTATCCCATGGTTGCACACAGTCGTTCTGTCTCTCTCTCTGGTCTGCAGCATCTGTCTCAATCCAGAAAGTGCAGTGTCCTCTTCATGACGCAGCCCTCCAGCCAGGTCGCTCAGCATTCCCCCCTTCTGGAGTATATCAAAGTCTTTCCTTCAGCAGCCCTGGGCAGGCTCCCCGTTCGCTGCCTCAGGTGCCGCTCCTTCAGCAGCTGGTAGGGGAACCGGGTCCACTCTCTACTCCAGCTTCCAGACCAGAGACCATCAACCCAGCAGTTCTGGGCTTTACTCTCCCAGGCCTCGCTGCTCCTTCCCACCACTCCTGATTCATTCCCTTTCTCCAGGAGTGCCAGCAGCAAACCCTCTTCCCAGGGAGCGACTGCCCTTTCCCAACCGCAGTCCCTTGTTGCCAGCTTCCTGGCTTTATAGACCCCACCTCTTACTGCACAGCTGAACCCGCTTGCAATCAATTCCTGGGTCTCCCTCCAGATGCAGCCTGTGGCATTAACAGGCCTACCTGGCCACCTTAACCCCTTCCAGCCCTGTGTGGGGTGGATACCCCATCACACACTCACTTTAACGGTGCTTTAACCTCTAGGGAACACCACCTCTCCACATCGAAAGAGGGAGACTGTCCAGTGGACACAGAGAGTGAATGAGGTTCCTTTTGCCACGTGTCTGGGGGCTCTGACTCTGAAGACCCTTCCTGTGTGCCTAGATGTGCCTTTCGATTCCTGTGGCCCAGGACATCCCAGCTGTGCTATTGCGAATGGTCACATTTCTCCATCGGGGCTGCTAGGCAGCTGGCATCCTCTAGGGCAGGAGTTCTCTTTAATTGTGGTGGCCATGGAGGGCAGGGCACTGTACGTACACGGAGGGGAGGGCAGGGCACTGTACGCACACGGAGGGGGGGGCACTGTACGCACACGGAGGGGGGGGCAGGGCACTGTACACACACGGAGGGGAGGGGGGGGCACTGTACACACACGGAGGGGAGGGCAGGGCACTGTACGTACACGGAGGGGAGGGCACTGTACACACACGGAGGGGAGGGCAGGGCACTGTACGTACACGGAGGGGGGGGCAGGGCACTGTACGTACACGGAGGGGGGGGCAGGGCACTGTACACAGACGGAGGGGAGGGCAGGGCACTGTACGCACACGGAGGGGGGGGCAGGGCACTGTACGTACACGGAGGGGGGGGCAGGGCACTGTACACACACGGAGGGGAGGGCAGGGCACTGTACGTACACGGAGGGGAGGGCACTGTACACACACGGAGGGGAGGGCACTGTACACACACGGAGGGGGGGGCAGGGCACTGTACGCACACGGAGGGGGGGGCAGGGCACTGTACACAGACGGAGGGGAGGGCAGGGCACTGTACGTACACGGAGGGGAGGGCAGGGCACTGTAAGCACACGGAGGGGAGGGCACTGTACGCACACGGAGGGGAGGGCAGGGCACTGTACGCACACGGGGGGGAGGGGAGGGCACTGTACGTACACGGAGGGGAGGGGGGGGCACTGTACGCACACGGAGGGGGGGGCAGGGCACTGTACGCACATGCAGATGCTTCTCTTGCATTATTACTCCCAGCTCCCCAGAGCCTGGATCGTTCCCTAATATCCCTGCTGTGATGAGCCCATGAAAGGAGGCCTCTGGCATGGAAGAAAATGTATTGTTCTACCTTGCCCCTGGGCTCCTTCTTCTTGCTCCCTGGGGCTGGCCGTCCGGCTGAGAAAGAGGACAGCCCTGGTTTCTCAGCAGCACTTTCCGGGTCCCCTAGGTTAAAGTTCCTACTCACAAAAAAGGGGAGTCTTGGCAAAAATCTGTAGCCAAATGGCTGCAGGCAGCCGCGAAGGGGCTTGCACCTGTTATAGGGAGGCACAGAGAGCGACCCTGCCTGCCGCTGCTTTGGTGGGCAGCTTCTGCAAAGCAGCCAGTGTGATACTTGAGGCACAATTCACGTGCCAGAGACAAGCAGGAAATGCGTTTTCTGGGACTTGTTCAGGTGGCGCTAACTTGGAATGAAGAGAAAAAACTGGACTTCGGGGCCTGCCAGGATGCAGCCGGCCCAGTGGGAAAGAGACGAAGTTGCAGCATCGATCCCAGTAGAGAGCCTGGGACAGCTCTCTGTAAGGGAAGAATTTCCAGGGGGATTTGCAAGGAATTCCTACTCAAAGGCCCAGGGTCGAACTGCTCACGTCTCTGCATCTTGGAAGGAATTTTTCCCTTGAACCACGTTAATGTGAGCCAAGGTGAAACTTACAAACTTGGACTATCCAGCAGGGCAAGAGGAACATGGATGGTTGCTGGTGTGCCCCAGGCCTGCTCTTTTTCTGTTTCGGTGCTTCCATGTTTCCAAGATCCGTATAGACTGAAGGGCACCGGCAGGGGAGACAGAAGCCAAGTCCTGAGCTCGAATGCTTTCGTTTACGAGCTGTCGCTCTGTAGGACTTTTTTGTCTCCCCTCCAGTCATCAGCAAGATTTCACAGATGTCCTGGCTTTAGGTGGCCCAGATTCCTTGTTAAATTAAATATTTTGTTTGTCCGGTACCTCTGTGTGAGTGACCATGCTGAAGGCTAACAAGGAAATTCCAGAGCACTTCAAGGAGGGACTGGCCAGCACAGGTCAGATAGCACAAGCGGGGATTGGTAATTAGCCATAAATTTCTAGGCCATAATCTTGCAGACAGGAGGTATGTGTGGGAGGGAGATTTGCTTTGGGGGCAGAGCAAATGACTTTGCTGGAACAGGGCAGAGCACATGCTCTATCAGCAGTGCTGACAGAGCCGCCCATCAGGATGTTAACAGCACTAGCCCATTTTCCCTGCTGGTGCCCGGCACTGCGATGCAGACAGATGTGCAGGAGGCAAAGGGGAAGCGGGCACACAGAATAAGGTGATTACTGCTTGCTGGAGTGCTTTATGATCTGTCTGTGGTTTTCCAACCAGGCCATAAAAAAAATTTTTTTTACCATGAGATTAAAATCAAGGGCAGGAACAGCAGCAGCAAGCAGGACTCAGTTCTGGGCACAGCAGCCTGCTCCAGTGGCACCTTTATGAAATCTAAATGAAGGCATCTTTGCCGCGGGCCAAGGCAGGGTGATGGGGGAGAAGCGGCACAAGATCTGAAGGAGTGGGGAGTGAAGGGGATACGGAGGCTCATGCGGGAGAGGCAGGGTGATGGGGGAGAAGTGGCACAAGATCTGAAGGAGTGGGGAGTGAAGGGGATACGGAGGCTCATGCGGGAGAGGCAAAGTGATGGGGGAGAAGCGGCACAAGATCTGAAGGAGTGGGGAGTGAAGGGGATACGGAGGCTCATGCGGGAGAGGCAGAGTGATGGGGGAGAAGTGGCGCAAGGTCTGAAGCAGTGGGGAGTGAAGGGGATACGGAGGCTCATGCGGGTGAAACACGGGTTCTCCAAGATGCTGGACATTAATGAGGAACAGTATTAACCCACCTCTTCCCGGAAGCTTCCCTTGGTAACATTGTTACCATGGAACAAAGCAAGAATTGGTGTCTCCCGTCTGACTGACATAACCTGGAGCAATAACTCCAGCATGTGGGGGTTGCAATCTGGGCACTAAGCCTCACGGCCTTTCTGATGCTGGAGGCTTAGGCCGACTCTAGGCCCATGTATCAACTGAGAATCTGCCAGGCTTAATGCTAGGAGGACAGTATTGAAAATAAGTTGTTAAAATCGCAGTAAAATATGTAGTGTGGGGACTTTCCTAAATGCTGGTGAAGGGAGGACTGCAATACTCATGTGCGAATCTCTGTATTTCTCGTGTTAAACGTAATCTCTGTACATGTGTGTTACGTCTCTCTCACACCGCTGGGGCAGAGCCCAGGGTAACGAGCCATTAATCATTCTGAGTTTTGCCCATAGAAACGGCTACACCCTTGGGGGGTGAGGGTGGTCAACTGACATCCATTAAAAAGCAACATGCCCAGAGGAAACATCTTGATTCTCACTATAGTAGGTAGAAACCAGTTTACAGCTCCCTCCCTCCCCCGCCCCCCCAGCACCTTTTCCATCTGTGAGCCCTGCAGTCAGAACAGGGTTTTCAGATAAAAGCTGCCTAGTGGAAAGAAACAAGGTTCTTTTTACCAGTCTGGATCCTAAGAGGCAAGGACATTGTCAGGGTTACCCGTCAGGGGTAACCCTCAGAAGCTGACCCTGTAGGACAGAAGTTTTGTAAGATAATAACCTCAGTTTGCCTTTGTCTGGCTGTCTTTGGTATTCCCAGCATTGTGCAAATACCTCTTGCTTCATTTTCATTTAATTACCAAAACCTCAATAAGTTTACGGGAGGATTGGACTGAACACTGCCTCACTGGGTAAAGGGGAAAGAGCTGAGGAGGAACTGAGCTGTGGTACGTGTCCAGTCCTTTAGGAACAGAGGGACTTGGATTTTCTGTGACATTTCAGTGAAAGGAGCCTAATATCACAGGGCTCTGCTCGCTTGGTGTCAACAGGGACTGGAGTTTCCCGGGGGACTGTTTAAATTCTGCATGAAGGCTGGCAAAAGCCTAGGGAGTTAATAAGCAATGCTGTTAGCTGGTGTGTCTAAGGAGTTCGAGTCACAGCTGGGCTAACCTCCCCGTTATTGAACAGTCTGCCCTGAAGTACACCCCACAGTGCTGATACCAAGGGGTGTGACACCGTTCACTGCCAAATGGGCTCTCCAGGAGCCAGCTTCCAGAGTAACGCCGCCTGTGCTGCATCCCAGCCAGAGGAGGAGAAGCTGCCCTGCAGAATGATCTCCCAGAGTGAGCTTGGTAACCTTGTGGCTTTCAGGACAGAAGATATTCAACAAGCACCATGAGCCCTTGGCTTAAGGTCAGCTCTGTAGGGGAGCTGGTGCCAAGCCAGAGAAGAGTGGTGGGTTTTTAAACTCTGAACTTCCTTGTTCCACTGAGGTATGTTGAGTTATTTCTAGTGTCATCTGGAGACCTCACCCAAAAGCTTCCTTCCCCAATGCCACCAGCTGTTGTCTGACAACACCTCTCTAATGCGCACAGCACCCTCCCCACGCACCCTGCTTTCCACAGCACAGCACATCTACACACACACACTGACTGCAGGCTCCAGCCCTTCCTTCAGGGTTTTCTAATAGACCCTCACAAGTGTTGGTTTCTGTCCCAGGCAGCTCCCTGCTTCCCAGGCACTTTGCCTAGAATCCATCCAACGGGGTACCCAGGCCCTCATGCAGTTCCTCACGAGTCGCCCATCCACGGCCAGTCGGAGGCTGTGGGGTGCCACCCACTGGGGCTGGAGCTATGCAATTACCGCTGACATGATGTAACCAAGGCTGCTCGATTCCCCCCAGTATTGGCCAATGCACCGGAGCACCCAGCACCTCGAGGGTGCAAGCCCGTTGCTTTGCCCTCCCCCTCTGCTCCAGCTCCACTGAGGAACCAGTTTAATCACATTTCCCCTCGCACCATCTCCCCCCCTCCCCAGGATGACTTTAATAAGAAGTAAATCCCCATTGTCCTGTTCCCAGCGGTAAGAGCTCATGTTCTGAACCAGCCTGCTGAGGGCTTTTTCTATCCCCTTCAAATCACTCATTGCGCGTAGGCAGGAGCGAAGGAGTGTGTCCTTCAGCCAGTGCCCAGCCAAGGAAAGGTTGGAGCCAAGCCAGGAAAGGCCAGTCTCAGCATGGGTGCGCTGGTGGGAGGGCAGGACATGGCACAGGTCAGCAGAGGTGAGTGGACTCCATGGGAATGTGGTGCCAATGCACAGCATCAAACTTCTACAACAGGCAACAGCATTTCTGGATGGTGTAGACATGAGGCCTTCTCTAGGTGGGGTCAGTACAAGCTAACGTATGAGTTTAAACCAATCTAGTCACACCAGGATAACCCCCCTGTGGTCACGTGCCAATTCTGGGATAAGAGTGGGCTTCGTTTGGCTTCGTTTATATCATTTGGGAAGGGGTTCAAGCTAAACTGGAAAAAGCCACTCCTATTGGAATCAGAGAGTCCACACAAGGGTTACACTGGTGTAACTAACATTTCCCTGGGTAGACAAGGCTCCAGTGCTGTCTGATCGGAGTGATTGCAGCTCTCACGAGCCAAAGGCTGAGCCTCGTGTCTACATTGGGGAGAGAGCTATAGCTAGGGGGTGGAGAAGCAGCTGCTCTATCTAACACCAGCCACAGGGATCGGTGGACAAGGGAGACCGTGTCAAGAGCAGCAGGGTCTCGGACCATAGAAAGTTAGCTTGGGAAAGGGTGCTGCCCAGAATAACAACTTTCCTGCTGCGAGGGGGCTGAGGCCAGTTTCCATGCCAGATGGACACAAAATCCAGTCCAGGTCCTTCTCCTGTGTATGCTACATGAACGGAGAGCCCGAGAAGTCTTGCCCGTGTGTAGCTATTACCCCAATGCAAGTGGAGGCGTTGATCGCTACCCCTATAACTTGGCTATTCTTCATCCTCCAGCATGAGGCCAGGGATGTTGTGCTTCTCCCTTTCTGACGATGGGACTGGTGAAGGAGGGAGTGTGGTGGGCAGAGCATCACACACATGCTTGACACTTTCCTCAGAGACGCCTGTTTGCAGAATAAGAAGGGGGGGGGCTGCACCTGGGTCTCAGTCCCATCTCGTACCCACAGGTGCTCCCTGCTCGCTGCACCCTGCCCTGCCGGCTGCTTCCGTGGAAGTTCTTCCGCTGCTGGTTGACAGCCCCCCCAAACTCCAGCTCTGCAGCCCCTTGCCTGGCCATGGGTTTACTGTAACTGTCAGCATCACGCCAGATTGATGGGGGGTGCAGCTCATTATTTAATGACTGCTACGAACAAACCCATGGCGGCGGCTGTAGCTGCTTGCGAAAGCACTTTGTAGATTTGATTATGTGATAAGGGGCATTAGAAAGGCAACTTGTTGCCTATTTCCCAGGGTAATTAATTTCATCTGTATTGAACAGATGCAATAATTCGAGGATTTTGGGGTTATGGATTAAGTAAAGACCAGATGAGCGTGTTCCCATTGGCTTGGAGATTGATTAATTCTATTGGGTGAAGCAGGCTCTCTCCTCCTCAGGATTGCTCTGCCTGTGCACTTTTAATCTACCTGCCTTGCACTCCAGCTGACCCCAGAAGACAGCCGGCTTCCTCACTTCCACGTGACTTGGGAGGTAGCATCATCTATTGATCACAGCAGGTGGAACTCAGAGTCAGAACTCCTGGCCCTTGCCCAGCTCTGCCATTGCCTTGCTGTGGGACCCTGGCTCCCCCATATCTACAATGGGGATGAGACAACACCACCTTTGTAAAGTGCTCAAAGACCCTCTGATGAAAGGCACAAGCGTTCTTAGCTCCTGTTTCTCATTGGTGGCTTCACTCCACATTAGAGACTGCCACAGTGCGCCCCCCTCCCTGGCTCACTCCATGGGCTGCTTGGCTCGGTTTCCTCTTCCGATTGTCTTGCTTGTAAGGGCTAGAGTCCCAGGAGAGGCAAAGCGATACTGGATACAGGAAGATTTCGCATCCTTTAAGTAGGGTCCTTCCCACAACGGATGGTTCAACCAGAAACAAAGCTTTTAACAGCTTGAGATGCAGCCCTGGGAATTCATTCCTTGGAGGGGGGGTGGTTCTGCCTGGACTCTTCTGAGCCCTGGAGGCTGTCCCGTGGGAACGTGGCTTTGTTAGGAGAGAGCAAAGATTAGAACAGTCCAACCCCATGGACTCTCTCCACCACCCCAGCTGACCCCTGCAAACAATGTGACTAAATGCCAAGCGCCCTCAACTCCTCTTGTACAACACACTGATTTCAGGGGCATCGTTCACTCCTCTACCCGATTGGGGATGGCAGAATTGGTGTCTTAGCCTTTGGGGGGGTTAATACCAAAGATTTTGCCTTTGGAGACAGTGGTGCAGATCTGTCTGGGTCCAGTCCCATACCTAAGGCGATGCTCCCCAAACACACTGCTCTGGGTGGGCAGCCTAGCAATCCAGCCATTGGCATTCCCTAGCTGCCTTGCCCCATGCTCTGATACAACGAAAACCGGGCTACAGGTCATGAGCTCCGTGGTCTCTGCTTGGTCCCCAGGGAGAGTGAACCACCAACGTTCTGCTACTGTCTGCCAGATGCTCTGGCCTGGCCTGGCAGGAGGGGCGGCATTGAAGGACTGGGCCCCCCGGCTAGAATAGCAAGGCTCAAGGGGCACTGGCAAAGCTCTATGGGGAGGAAGTTGCCTATAACACAGCAGATCAGGTGTCCCTTGTCTTTGCTTGGCTGGTCTCTTTCAAAGGGACCCCATTCACAGAGCATCCCCCCAGAGAGCCCAGCCCACACCGCCAGGGGCTTAGCCAAGACCACTTCAGACTAAGGAAAGTGGGACCATCAGGTGCTGGCTAGTCTGCCAGTCTCTCCGTTCTACTTTCATGTCACCACCCCTGGGCTAAGCCCACAGCCCTTGCAGGCGGTGATCAGAGAACCTTGGCCAAGGTAGCCAGAGAGACACTGGTTTGCTGGCTGGAGACTGCTCAGCTGCTTGCCACATGTGGATTGCAGGTTTCACAGGCTCAGGGCAGGGCCCCTCAGCTCTATGGGCAACAGAGCAGATGATTCCCAGTCCAGTTTCCTCTTCTAAAAATGCCTTGGAAACTGGCCAAGTGTGAGCTATTGCGAGACACCGATTCATATTGTCACATGTGAAATACAAACTCCTGCCTGCAGCACAGCAACCCCTAAAGTCCTTGGAAGAGGGGCTCTGTCCCTGGGTGGGTCCCCAGGATGGACACTCAGGGTGTAAGCTTCGTTATTCTCCCATGTGTGCACCCCCTCCCCCAGGCTTTGCTCACCTGGCTAACGTTTACTCGGAGGCAGCTCCCTGTTGCAGGTGTCAGAGAGATTCTGCAGAGCAGAGTTCACCCACCTGCCTCAACACTTAGCACAGGTGCAGTGGGACTTGCTCCTCTGTGGGTGTGGGGCTGGCAGAGTGGTGACAGAAAGGAGGGGAGGCGAAGCTGGCAGAGTAGGGATGTGTATAGGGAGGGAATAACTGGGGTCTGGTTTAGAAGAGACAAAATCTCCTGTCCCCCATCCAAGTCCCCATTCTCGGACTAAATGTCTCACTCCCAGACTAGCCATTCCTGGGCTGGCTCTGCCCATCACTGCTTCCCCAGGACCTGCTGTCCCTGCCCAGCACTGCTGCACTCCAGCCTGAGATGCACCAAGGAAGGATTCCCTTTCCTTTCCCTCCCAGGGGTTGGCCAGGCCAATAGGGGGTCTCAGGGAAGGTCAGTAGGAGGCATTAAAGCAGAGCAGGGTGCATTTAATCCTGACCTCTAGCACCCTCTTGTATTCCTCTCCCCACACAGCTCTTCCAGTCCCCGCAGTGCTGCCCTGCCAGTCCTGCCCTGCTCTGCCCAAGGACCTTCATGCACCTTTTAGCAAAGCAAAGGGGCATACGTTTGGGGTAGGGATTCCCCGCCCCCCAGATTCATTTTGAATCGTCTGAGTGGAGCTGAAAAATAAAGATTCCGTGCAGCATTTATTCATGAGCCAGGCATTTTATTTAATGTGCCTTGCAATGGAGGATCAAAGATACTGAGCAGCACCTAATTAATTATTTCTCTCTTCTGTATCATCCCCTAGCTGAGCATCGAGTCCCCGACTCTCAAAGCTTCTCTTTCGATGACTCTGCATAATGAGATGGATTTGGACTCCAGCAAATTTGTTGGGTTTTATGGAGTATTACATGAAAATGCTGTGAAATTAAGTTCTGGCTCTGCTATCACACCATGGCGATCAGAGCACTTTCATGTACGGGCCTGAGACTAAAAGATGGGAAAGAGAGTCCTGGCTGCAATAATGTGGTGAATGGGGAGAGGGAGGAGCTGCCCAACGAGGGTGACAGGGTGGCGGGCTAGACTCGGGGAAGTAATGACAGACACAAGAAAGGGAGGCAGATAAAGAGAGCAACGCGAGTGAAGAGTCCTAGAAATGGGACAGCGGGTTTGATTGGCAGCAGCCAGCCAGTTCTGGAGAGAGAGGCTGAATCTTCGCTGCCTGGCCCCTGGCAAAGCAGGAGTGAGGATGCCACCCTGGTGTGAGTGAGCAGAGCACCCCCATTTGCTAGGGTGACAGGCATGAGGCCTCCTGGGCCTCACGCCTTCGGGTGTGTCAAGCCCCCCCAGGGAAGCTAACACCCTCCGAGCTGGGGTGTCACCGTCTCCCAGATCTCACTCCGGCAGGAGCCACTGCAGCCTATTTGCCCCCCTCTTGCTACAGGCCTGTAACTGACTCAGCTCTGAGGGGAAGGGACGCTTAGGACCAGCCAGTCTAACTGGAGGCTCCAATTGGCCAAACAAGGAGCCCACCCTATAGGAGCCAAGGCTCAGAACCCCCAACCCCCAGCAAGGGGCAGGGCCCATTCTGGATACCAGCTTCCCCCCACAGCTCTCTCCCTCCAAGCCTCCAGAGACACCAGGCCCATGGACCCAATGCCCAGTCAGAAGATGGAGCTAAGGCAAGGAACTTTGCTAGGCCATCGGGGCTCCCTGGGAGACTTGCCCCACTGGAGTTGGCTAATCCAGGCCTGGGCTGAGGAGCAGTGGGGATGGGGGACACCGTGTATGCGAGGACTGCCAGGCACCTGGACTCTAGGCAAAAGATCTGAGCCCCAGAAACAGCCCAGAGGAATAAAGCGTAGCTAGCCTGCGGAGACGGGATAAGGCACAGAGCTAGTCGAAGCCATTTGCCAGGCTAAGACCTCAGCGGTGCCTGCAGCGTCCCATTTAGTAGCGAGTCCCCAAAGTCAGCACAGAGCCCCCCAGCACTGCCACATGAACCCCGCTCAGCCCAGAGTGAGAAGAGACACCAGTAGGTACAGCCTGTCAATGCACAGCCTTCAGCCAGGCCTAAATCCTTGGTGAGCCCAGGGTCTCCTGTTGGGTGCAGAGCTGTCCCTGAGTGCAGGCTTTGGCCGTCTGTGGGGCACAGCTATTGCCAAGCGCATTGCTCCTCCTCACCCGCTCACTGGGGTCGCAATATGTACATCCCACAGGGCCGCCGCGGGCCAAACACTCTCGTGGATGAGAGACGAGGGTTCCAGGAATCAGCAAGATGGAGACAAGGGCCGCGTAAAAGGGAAATTGGGGTACCCCACCTTTGCTCAAGTGTGGCCTGGCCACCCTCACATCAGGACAGAGGGGTGGCTGGGCCCCACCTGAGCAGCAGCGTGACCCCCTGCACCAGGTCACAATGGCATCCAGTGGTCAGGGCCTTCCTGAGATGGGGCCCTGTGCAGTGCACCCAAGACGTGGGTTAATCGGGGCCTGGTGGAGCCCCCTCCTCCTAGGGCAGGGCTCTCGCACAGGGGTTAGTCCCACCTCAGCCACCAGCAAGAGGAAATGCTTGACTAGCTGGTTGCAATAGCAGATGGGGTGCGCGGGGAGGGGGGGGGTGGATGTTGTGGGGGTTCCCGCACCCAGTCCCCCTTGTTGTAAACAGGTCTCATGCATACCAGGGGCATGTTCAGCACAACATGTTTTACCTACAATGCTCTATGCAAGTGTTTGCTCCCCACAGGAGAAGGTTTCCCTCCGGCCCTTACCTGCTACCTGGGCACAGGACAGGAATGGGTGAGAACTCTCACCTCTCCAGACGGATGTGCTGGGTTTCCTTGTTGATTGGTTAATCACCTGGGGCAAAATCAGTTATCTCACCCCTTTGGCTCACCTGGGGAGCGCACAGAGCAGTGAGTCAGTTTTAGCTCCCCGGGGGGGAGAACAGGGCAATGTGGATGGTCCCATCACCTCCTCTGCGCTGCTTCAGCTCTTCCCCTGTACCAGAGCCCTCCAGCTGCTCCTCCCTGCTCCTTTCACTCTTCCCCTCCACCCTTTCTCCCATTCGTCCTCTCGCTCCCTCTTCTTACCCATCTCTCTTGCCCTCCCTTCTCCCCCAAATGATGTATTTTTTCCCCTGGCAATTTTATGACCCATTTCCTTGCTTGACAGCAATTAAGCAAATGCTTCAGCTCCAATCCCATGCCCCATAAACATCACAAAAGGGAAAACGCTATAAAGAAGAAAACCATGAAATAGCTATTCTTGGGGGGTGGATTATGGAGAGGAGATGGAGTGAGGAGGACGCTGTGTTCTGGGCCCTTCCCCCTAGGGTTGGAAGCGGGGGACTCGTCCTCACACACTTGCTCCGGCTCAGTCTCCCATCCCTAAAAAAGAAAGCAAAGGAGCGTGCTTTGTAGCCAAAGCATGAAAAACACCAAGCTGCATCCATCAATCACAGCAGCTCATTATCAGCCCCCAGCTCCCCAGCGCTGGCTTCCTGTGCTCAGGCCCCGCTGCTGCTCAGCCACGCTCTCCCACAGCCCAGTCGCTCGTACAATAAAATGGCCAAATAAAATAAGAGAAATAAAAAGCCCTCCCCTGCTGGGAGGCAGGTGATGTTTTGGTGCCTGACAGGCCCAGGGTCTCTGGGGAGCTGCACTGATTAATCGCACCTTTCAGTTTGCTGTGAACATCTTCACCTTCTCCGGCTTAAAGAAGCCTGACATGTTAAATTGTGCCACTCGGGCCTCAGTGCCAGCCTGTCGGGGGGAAGTGGCGGCTGCCCAGAGAGATTCCCAGCCACCTAATGAGAGCTGCTCCTGCATTAGTGCCGTGAGAGCCGCTCTGATGTACAAACTGCTGGGAACAGGGAGCCCTGTGCAGAGGAAACTCAAACAGACACACTTTCGAATTTCCATGACAACTGTAATAGGGCATTTGCTGGGTTGGCGAGTGCCTGTGTGTGCAGGAATGTGATCATTAAACACCAAACAAGCCTGGGCTGCTGCTATCCTCCCTCGTGTGGGTCTGTGTGACGAGGGTGGGGAGTGAGCGTGTGGTGCTTGTGCACAACCCGAACCAGGGCTGCTGCTCTCCCATTCCTTGTTTGTGCAAGTGTCTTCGCACTCCCACTGCTTCCACTCATGTGAAACTCCACTCACTTCCCGGCAGTCACTCCTCATTGTCACAGGCGTAAGCGAGGCCAGAGCTGTCCTCCTGGGTGTGTTTGGTGGAGGGTTCTCTTTGTGAGTAGGGGGCGTGGGCGTGTCTCCACAGCTTGTGCTTCATGTTTTCATCCTCCCAAAGAGGCAAGAGTGGCTATTTCCCTACTCACTTTCCAGCAGAGGCTGCAGCCTGCCCCGTGGAGGAATGATAGGAACGTGTACCCCATGGACAGGAGCGAGGCCAGTGTATTTCCTTAGAGAACAGTTCTGCCTGCTCGGACAGCAGCTGGACTCACCTATGGTGCAGAGGGAGTTGCAGCCGAACTGGGAACTCAAATACTCCAGGCTCCTGGGCAGCAGTGGTGGAAGCTGAGGGGTGGCGTATGGAGCAGGGTCAAACAAGGGGGAGGGAAGGAGGAAGGTTCAAGTAATCTGCTCCTGCTGAGGAGAGGAAAAGGCCTCAGGGCTCCTCTGCTCCCTGAGGTTTTGGGCAGACCCAAGCAATGGACTGGCAGGGGTGGATGTTTCAACACTGCCCTCTCCTGGATGGAATATCAGGCCTGGACAAGTGTGTGTCATAAACCCTCATACTGCTACAGCTAAGGAGAGTCTCCCTGCTCTCATGTGGTGGGTGCTTTTGGAGCAGAAGGACCTGAGTTCTATCCTCACTCATTACTGTGCAGTCCTTGCTGGCGACAGATCCATTATGAGCAGAGGCAGGCACAGTGAAATAACATGAGAGGCTGGTGGCTGGTTCCCAGCCCAAGGACCCTTGGGTCTCACCTGCACAAAACCTCAGGCTCTTCTTACACTTACACCTCGCTGCATCTCCCCCGACTCTGACAACTCAGCTCCCAGGCATGGGGAACAGAGACGGCCCTGCACCCTGCAGGACTGGCCCTCAGACAGCATCCACAGTGAAATCATTCCTCCTCCGCGTGGACTGAGGTTCCTGCACCTCACCTATAAACACTGGGCTTCAGAACAAACAGGGAGCCAGCAGAGCACATTTAGCATCAGACAGAGGATGGCCCCATGGGCCCATGAGGGCCTCCTATAAAACGGTGCCAGGTCCCACCTGAATTCCTGTTGGCTCCCAGCAACCTGTCATCTGAGTCCACCTGTCCTAGGGCAGGACACAGAGGGAGTGTCCTTGAGCTAATGGGAATGCGACTGAGACCTCCGTGAGTGTGTGCTGCAGGGCTGGGGCGTCTCCACGAGCTGTAGTGAGCAGGGGGGGAAGGGAAGAGAACGGGGGGGAGGCTGTTTCGTGGACTGCTGTCCTGGAAGATGCCAGGAGCTAATTCCAGCTTGTTCTGAAGGAGCGATCTTGGCTGCGTGCCTCTGTGTCAGGTACCTTTGAGCGGCTGCAGGGATTGCAGTGAAACCCAATGGATAAGTCTTGGCAAATAGCAGCTTCTTCTCAAATCCCTGGGGGATCTTAAGCAGGAACTGAGCAGAGACCAGGAGAAAGTATTACCCCATTAAAAACAAAGAAAGGAGACGAACGAGAGAGAGAGAGAGATCCAGGTGGCAGCTGAAGAGCTTGGACACAAGATGTGAATCCCAGGGCTGCCCACAGTGCTCCTGAGCTATTGAGAGAAAAATCAAGAGGTGGACAGCGTTAGATTGGCCAAAGGTGAAAAACGGCTCAATTATTCCCTCTGCCAGAACCACCAACAGACATTTCCCTCCATGCCTGACCCAGAACAGCAGGCACCAGGTCCAGGAAGCCCTGCCAGGAAGCCGGGAAAGCGGTAGCTAGAGAGACAGTGACACGGACACCCCTGGTGTGCACCTCAGTCACATGCACCATCACACACTGAGCTGCTTGGCAACCTGCATGAAAGCTGGAGACTTTCATTTGGTGTCGGAAGCTAGGGGACGGTGCAGCCTCTAGCCAGCTCCAGCATTTCAAATGGTGCAGAGCTGTTTGGGTGATAGATGGTGCTGACCAATCCCCTGCTCTCCCCACAAACACACACACTTGATCTGGCTCTTATGCAACTCATGATGTCGCAATAAAGTTTGAGCAGTTCAACTTTGCTGAAACTCTTGCCGGAGAGCGTCCCATGCCGGGGGATAATACTCTGTTAGAGGGTCCCACAGATTTAGAGGGCAAGAATAACAGAATCATAGAAATGGAGGGCTGAAAGGGCCCTCAATAGATAATCTAGTCCATCCCCTGCACTGAGGCAGGGATCAGTATTATCTAGACCATCCCTGGCAGGTGTTTGACTAACTTGTTCTTAAAAACCTCCAATGACAGAGATTTCATAACCTGCCTAGGCAATTTATTCCAATGCTTAATTACTCTGACAGTTAGGATGTTTTTTCTAATGTCCAACCTAAATCTCCCTTGCTGCAATTTAAACCCATTGCTTCTTGTCCTGTCCTCGGTGGATAAGGAGAACATTTGATCTCTCTCCTCTTTATAACCTTTTACATACTTGAAGACTGTTATCATGTCCCCTCTAAGTCTTCCCTTCTCCAGAGTAAACAAACCCAATTTTTTCAATCTTCCCGCATAGGTCATGTTTTCTAGACCTTTAATCATTTTTGTTGCTCTCCCCTGGACTTTCTCCAATTTGTCCACATCTCTCCTGAAATGTGGTGCCCAGAACTGGACGCAATACTCCAGTTGAGGCCTTATCAATGCTGAGCGGAGTGGAGGAATTTTTTACTTCTCGTGTCTTGCTGACAACACTCCTGCTAATACATCCCAGAATGATGTTCACTTTTTTGCAACAGTGTTACATTGTTGACTTAGTTTGTGGTCCACTCTGACCCCCAGATTCTTTTCTGCAGTACCCCTTTCTAGGTAGTCATATTCATTCTGTATTTGTGCAGTTGATTATTCCTTCCTAAGTGGAGTACTTTGCATTTGTCCTTATTGAATTTCATCCTATTTACTTCAGACCATTTCTCCAGTTTGTCAAGATCATTTTGAACTCTAATCTTGTCCTCCAAAGTGCTTGCAACCCCTCCCAGCTTGGTAACATCTACAAACTTTATAAGTGTACTCTCTGTGCCATTATCTAAATCATGTATGGAGATATTGAACAGAACCAGACCCAGATCCCACTTGATATGCCCTTCCAGCTGGATTGTGAATCAGTGATAGCTACTCTTTCTGAGTATGGTTTTCCAAGCAGTTGTGCAGTATATTTCCCTAGTTTGCTTATGAAAAGGTCATGTGAGACAGTATCAGAAGCCGAGATATATCACACCCACTGCTCCCGCCACCCACAAGTCTCGTTACCCGGTCGAAGAAGGATATTTGAATGCAGTAGTGCAAGTAGCCATCCCTAAGCCATGGGGTAGGAAGAGACCAAGCAGTGATGGGACACTCCAGCATTAAAGACAGTTCAAAGAGACCTGAGCCCACTCAGCTGCTGAGCAGGGAGCAGAGCACTGGGCCAGCCTGCTGAGGAAGGATGCAGATCCTGATAAAGCTCCGATGTGAACCCTCCTTGGGAGGCCAGGGCAGAGGGTGCTTCAGGAGCTAATCCACGTTGTCTTCCTTCTCGTCTCTTCTTTAGGGAGGGATCTCTGAAAGCAACTGATGCATAAAAAGAAAAAGTTACCGCCCCCACAAAAAAATCCAGCAAAACAAACCACTTCTTGAACATGCTGTCATCAAGAAAAATGATACTGGCGAGAGAGAGAAATCCACTGCGGTTGATAGCAATTTACCACGCTCCAGCGCCCAATGAGCATTTATCGATAGTTTCAGGATCTGCCTGTCACAATCACTGACTTGCTGCTCAGGAGCGGAGATCTCTGGGTAGCCCAGCTGTCAGCACCACCCTGGGGAGAATGAGACCAATGAAAAGGGAAATCAATTAGCCATTCATAAGGAATGAGAATCTACAACAATTTACTTCCGTTGTCTCTTCCCTTTGCTCTAAGATCTCTTCCCTTTGTGCTCAGTGAAATGCCAGAGCAGGAATGGAAACAGGCCAGGGAAAATCAGCACAAATAGCCACAATCCTGGGAAAGGGAGAGGATCCTAAACAAGGATGGAGGAAATAGATGAGGGTCCCCATTTCTCTGCTCAATGCAGGAAGAAGGGGAAGGGAAGGCAGAGGTGGCTTTATGTATTGTCTTGCTTGTATTCTGGGCACAGCCTGGCCTGTAAGTCAGAGCAATCTCAGGGCTTTACATGGCCCAAGGGAATTGCCTCTGTTCTCCAACGATTCCCAGATGCCTGAACAGCTCCTTGGGGGCCACATGCAGCCTCTGTTTCCACAGCCACATCCTCTACACATTTGCTACAGGAGGGAATGCAGGGGGAGCCATGCCTCCAGTTGTGTGCCAGGCAAATCCCCAAGGTGGCTGGGTGTGCTGGCTTCAGAGCCCCGCTACACAAATGGGATGTGACACAGTGCTGACCTGTCCCCAGTCCATAGCCACGGGCTCCTATTCAGGGCAACCTGATACTCAGCTCCCCTCCTCAGGCTTGAGGACAGTCCGTACACCCCAGCCATGGGCAGCAGAGGGGTGCGTCATCCGTTCGAGGCTTTGCAGTGGGGGCAGTAGAGACTCTTCATACTCTTTATGCAACATATAAACAAGCTGTGGCTCTCCCTGCTACAAGATATTAGTGAGGCAAGTGGCATCCGAGCTACACTAGCTAAGACAAAGGCCAGCAAACCTCATGCTTCTTACGGTGTAAGCAGCCTAAGTGATCACCAGAAGGGACTGAGAAGAAACCTGTCCCCACTATAACAATGCACCACTAGGTGCTTAGATAGATAGATAGATAGATAGATAGATAGATAGATAGATAGATAGATAGAGGGGGTGGATGGGGATAGATAGATAGATAGATAGATAGATAGATAGATGGAGTGGAAGGGGATAGATAGATAGATAGATAGATAGATAGATGGAGTGGAAGGGGATAGATAGATAGATAGATAGATAGATAGATAGATAGATAGATAGATGAGGGAGGGTCTTTTACCTTCCCTCTATAGTTTTCAGCATTGACCATTGCAAGAGCTATGATAAGACACTAGACAGACCACTCATCTGGCCTGTTTGACAACTCTTGAGTTTGCCTGGACCTCCTCAAGCAGAAAGGAGCCTAAATGGGTCTCATTTGAATGAAACTAGTTTATAAATAGAAGCAATGGGTTTTCCTTATGATTGCTTTCCAAGCTGTTCTCCTTCCTAGATAACCCCCTCTCATAGTGACATTGTTTGTTACCAAGGGGATATTTCTGTAGATACTTAATATATTAGATTTACAGTCCTGTGGGCCAAGTTCCATCAAGGCAGCTGCTGTTCCACATTCGCGGTTTCCATTTCAGATCACATCCTCCTACAAGGAAGATGACCCTGGCTGCTGAGATCACATCAGGATTAGTAGGGGAACATGGCATCATTTTTAACTGCAGAGGTTTTCTATTTGCATTTCTCTTTGGTGCAGTTTGCAGCTCTCACTCTCTCTCTCTCTCTCTGAGCAGATCTGACTCCCTTCCAGAGACTCCAGGAAGGGGGGAAAGTCCAGGCATCCTGCAGAAAGTTTGGACAGAACTGCAGAGAGGAGCAATCCTTTCCAAACATGAATGTCCCCCTGTGGTCTATGGAAAGGCTGATCCCTCTGCCCTCCACTGACCCGCCTCCCCCTTCCACAGTGGGGATTATCACGGATTATGACTCTGGGCACACATTGATAGAGATGGACAAATCAATAGGGAGTGACAGCACATGCCATTCAAACACATTTAGACTTTATCGAAGGCTCTGACACACCAAGGAGAAATCGCACAAGGGGACGGAGCTCATCTGCATTCTAAAGGTCATGGATGCATAACTGGGGCCCTGCAGGCTGCACTGCACAGGTTCTCTTTTAGGTTCATCAAGTCTGTGGTCATTTAGAGGAGTGTGATTCTGGGGGGACCGCAGGCCACAGTTGCCAACTTTCACACGGTAAATAAGCACCTGACTTTCACAATAAGCCAAAAATCAAGCTAATCCCATTTCAAAACAAGGCCAAAACAAGCCAATCCCTAAGAACCCAACACTCTATGTGACTAGAATCCCCCGGCGTACAGTGTGGGACTGCGGTGGGCCTGCTGTGCACCCCGACTCTCTCCCCCCTTGTCCCCGCTTGCCAGGAGCTGATAAAAAAAAAAAAGCAACAAGCAACAAGACAAAAACTATCCAACAAGCAACTCACAAGCCAATTAAGCCCAAACCAAGCCCAATGTCTGTGTTTTTTCCACAGGTTTGGCATGTCTTCCGCTGGGCTGTGAGGCTGGCAGGCATGGGACTATGGACGGCCAGTTCAGCACCACGGACAGAGCAGCCCCTGCAACGAGAGAGGAGAGCCTGGAAGCAGGGCCTCAGCCGGGGCGCTCCACACTTACATCCCTTTGCTCTTGACAAAGTTTTGTTGGCATTTCTCTGTTTCTCCAAAGGTCATGGGAGACAAGGGGGGTTCTGCTGGGAAATACTGCAGGGGAGGGCAGCCAGTCATGAAGAGAGTGCTGGGAAAGGAGGGGTCAGGACAGCGTGCAGACAAATACCACATCCCAATCGCGAGAGGTTTGCTCTCAGCCCAAGACAATCCGTGTGGGGAACGGGATCGCCTCAAAGGGAAATGTGCAGGGCGGATACTGGCCGCATGCACAACCCCAGTGGGAAGAATCACTAACTCAGACACAGACACACACAACCTGTGTGGGAAGAACCACTCATTCACAGAGAACTCCTGCAAGCCAGCACTGGGAAGAGTGATGCATCCTGCACACACGCATGTGCACACACACACAGGTTAAGGCCCACATTTTTCAAAACTGGCCTCTAATTTTGGATGCTGTTTGGGTGCCCAGAGAGACACCTTGGGCCTGTTTTTAGGAGGGGTTGAGCACATGCCAATCCGCTGACTCCAGCTGGAGCTGTGCTTGCTCAGCGTCTCTGAGAATATGGCCCTCGGTGGCGCAAGTCAGGTTCCCAAAAAATGTGTGAGGCATATAAAATTAGAGGTCACCTATGAGACTTTTTGCCTGAGCAGCTGTCCCCGAGTCCCATGCAGTCAGGACTGGAGCTCCCAGCCCTGCACTCCATCCACTAGACTGCAGCTGCCTCTTTAGGAAGGAAAAAAATGAATAACTAGAAAGATAAACTCGCTTGTTATTTCTAGCACTGCCTCGTGTATTTATATAACAGTCCCATTTCTGATAGCCTTAAACAATGGAGCCATTCAGGCATGTCTAGGGCTCTTACCTGTCCCTTTCAGAATTGCCAGGTGGCTGGCTACCAGCCTGGACTAGTGTTAATGGCCACTCATGTCACAGTGGCTCTAGTGTAGCTGTAATGGGTTGGTGACACCGTTATATTTATGGGTATGTCAGGAGAAGGGGAATGGCTACTGGGTGTTCCCCGTTGTATTATTTAAGAGAAGCCATTTGAGATCACAGGCAGAGCAGTGTCTGCTCCCAGCAGAAGGGAAAAGACTGGAGGGGAATATTTGCAAAAAGCACAGTTCAGTAAATATTTTATGCCCAATAATGTTCTGGCTTTTGAATGATGCATGCCAGTGAGCTGAAGGGAGGTGAGGCACATGGGGAGGTGGCGTGCATGGTGTCAAGTGTGAAAGGGCTCGTGTGCAAGAGGTGAAAAGGAAGCTACTGGCCCCATGCCCAGTGCCCTGTGCAGTGGCTGTGTGGGGTGGTGGGGAGACACAGCACGTATTACGGCTATTGGACTGACAAGCCCCCCAGTCACACTGCAGAGCTGCCCTCACACTGGCCTTGGAGGGACATGATCTGTTGGTTTTGTCTGGAGAGGATGAAACTTGCTGACACACTCACCCACCTCCTCCCCCCATTTGGCTTCAGCCCCCCCGTTCCTGCAGGGCAAGGGAAAGCGCCCCGTTTGCACCCAGTCAAGGAAAGCAGAGGAGACTCCCCAGAGTCTGCAGGCAAAGGTCAGGGGAAGTTTTACACAGAGAACCTCACTTCCAGTCAGACAAGATGCTCCAGAACAAACCCACAAGCAGAGCTGTAGGAAGGGCTGGGGTGCCCCAGACCAGACGGGGGATCTGCAGCCCGGCTCCTGCAGAGCTGTGGGACCCTGGGAGGGGCAGGCGGTGAGGAGGCCCAATCTGAATGGAAAGGAGGTCAGTGCAGAGGCGCCTGGCCAGGACCTCTGAGGGTGAAGCCGTGCAATCCTCCCTATGTTGTGCAAACATGGGGGAGACATAGGCCCTGGCCCAACGAGCTGAGCATCCATCCTTAGCATGTGGGGGACACTGGATGCTTTGCTGGGGTTTGATTTTCCTTCCAGAGCAGACGGCAGAGAGCAGAGCTCTGAGCTGGGGAGGGGAGCACGTGGGTCAGGGGGAGAAAGGGGAGAGCACCTCAGAATGTGAGCTAGAGGGGAGAGGGATTATGCTGGGGCGGGAGGGGACAGAGGCAGGGGAGGGGAGCAAGGAGGAGGAGAAGGGAGGCCGGTACAGGTGTCAGAAGCGTGGAGGGAAGGGGCTAGATGCGGGGGGAGAGGGACTTTTTCTGACCCAAACAATTATCCTGCTCCTAAGGGCAGCCATGCTCATAAAGCTGTGCCAGGAGCTGGATCCACCACTGAGTCCTCTGGGCTGTAGCAGAATGGGGTGGGGATGGTCTCCCACCTCCCGAAATGGCCATGCCCTCCCCCAACACGCACTGGTGCCCAGGTGCATCCCCCCCGTAGACTGCTCACCAAAGACATTGACTTGCCTCCAGCCCACGCCGTGTTGCTCTGGGGAGTTGTTCTCAGTGTGTTACAACTTCCCTCCTCTTTCCTGTTCCGGTGCTGGCCCTGGCTTAAGTCAGACCAGCAGGTCTCACAACGCAGCCGCTCCACCCAGGCCTCACCCATGCACCCTGCTACTTCCACACACAGATTACACGCCTGCCCTCCACGCCTTGCCCAGGTGCAGAGCCAGCCCATGCTAATGCCCCGGGGACGGAGAGGAGGCCGCAGATTGGAAATCAACCACCTCATGGATGATTTCTCAAGCAGCCACATGGGGAAGAAAAAAGGCCCTGTGGAAAGGAAGGGTCCTGAAAATTCAGGGCTCTCCATTGAGTCCAGGGATTTATCACTAGTGAACCCGGCTGAAATACCAGTCCTGTAGCACAGGCTGCTGGCGAAATCTGGGGCTGGAGGAGCACCCCAAGGACCTGGGATCTCCCCACAGCAAGTCCTTTTGCTTCACTGTCTCTGGATGACTCCAGCCTAGGCTGAGCTTCAGCCCCACAGGGGCCACGCACAGGCACCCCCCTGGAAGGGCAAACCATGCTCAGAGTGCCAGCCGTGGAGTCAGAGTGCTCTCCACAGGAACGCTGGCTGCCTGCCTGATCTGTAGCTAAACAGTGTCATCTGGTGGCCAGGCTGGGGCACAGCGACTGCATCCTGTTGGGCTCAGTTCTCCCTTTGCTCTGCGCCTCATCTGATCATTTACCCCAGTGCACAGTGAGGGGGGGGGACATCCCTGTTCTAATGGGGCCCTAGGGCACGCCCGCTTTGCACAGGTGTCCACGATGCTGCCAGATTGCAAGTCAATGGCAAATCAGGCCCCTAGGTTTGTTTTTGTGCACTGTCTGTCCTTAGCCGTTTGTGCCTCACTTTGGGGGGGCGGGGGGGTTGTGGGGCAAACCTGTCCAGTCCAAACCTTTCACAAGTGCCCAATTTCTTGCACACGTCAGGGTTCCCCACTCCTTGGCCTAGTCTCTAGATGGGACGAGGGGCAGGAGCTGGCAAACAGGCTCAGTGTTTGCCAGGAAAACAACTGGGACTCTGCAAATGCCCAAGGTACATTTTGTGGGGGGTAAGACACACCCCTGCCTTCCAGGATGAGCTTCAGCCACTGAGATGCAGCATCCGTGCCTGTACACTGGCCCGCAGGTGCTAGCAGTCGAGTCCAGGGCTCCCGTAGCTGGCTGGGACAAAGCTGAATAGAAGCTCTCTGAAATGCTTCCTGGTCCTCTCCTGGCATTTCTGCTGGGCTTCGTGGAGCTCCTGGTCCCTGTGTATTTCAGCCGGGGACTCCGGTGCAGAAAGGCCTCCAAGCCCTGCCTCTGCAGGGATTTTCCTTCCTCTCCAAACCTCCCCAAAGCTGCTTGGCTTTCTCTCCCCCCCGATCAAGTCTCAGGGTACAAGTCTCTGGGGCTGCTCCTGCGTTTTCATGACATGCACTGTCTCTGCTCTGCTCTTGAGCTCATCATCTGCAGTTACTTTAAGTGCATCCCAATTCCTTGGCCTCCCCGAGGAAGACAAGCAGCTTGACCGTGCACAGAGCAGTGATAAACGTCCCTGGGCAGCAGTGGCTGTGAGCAGAATGGGGCGTGTGCTTCACCTGAGAACAGCCTCTTCTAATAAGAGTTTCCTCCAGCCGGGCTCAGCACACACTGTGGGTTCAAGTTCACCTCTGCCTCCTGGATTTGCTGCTCTCATCCTTCAGCTTCCTGTCCTCCCTGCATTCTGCCAGACCACAAGCCCCTGGGCTCCTGGGGCAGGAGACTCTGTTCGGCCTTGTCATTCGAGTTTCAAAACTTAAATTCTGTACAATCTTCATGCACAAGTTTGATGTCAAAGGGCAACTTCCAGACAGCCCGCCCGACCCAGCTCCCACCGGCTCCGCCCAGCTCCACCCAATTCACACTGGCTTCGCCCAGCTTCCACCAGCTCCACCCAATTCACACTAGCTCCGCCCAGCTTCCACCAGCTCCACCCAATTCACACTGGCTCCGCCCAGCTTCCACCAGCTCCACCCAATTCACACTAGCTCCGCCCAGCTCCCCACCCTCCACCAGGAGAAGGAATCCCAGCACTGGCCATGCCTGCACCAACCCAAACCAGCCCAGCGGGAGGCGCTGCTGGGCAGTGGAGGGCAGCTGTGCTCGGCTCAGGCTGTTCTTAGCTACATGAAGCAGGTTTAGGGCTTGAGTCTGTGTAGTTCCAGGGCCGAAGATAACATAAGAACATAAGAACATAAGAACATAAAAACGGCCGTACCGGGTCAGACCAAAGGTCCATCTAGCCCAGTATCTGTCTATCGACAGTGGCCAATGCCAGGTGCCCCAGAGGGAGTGAACCTAACAGGCAATGATCAAGTGATCTCTCTCCTGCCATCCATCTCCATCCTCTGACGAACAGAGGCTAGGGACACCATTCTTAACCCATCCTGGCTAATAGCCATTTATGGACTTAGCCACCATGAATTTATCCAGTCCCCTTTTAAACATTGTTATAGTCCTAGCCTTCACAACCTCCTCAGGTAAGGAGTTCCACAAGTTGACTGTGCGCTGCGTGAAGAAGAACTTCCTTTTATTTGTTTTAAACCTGCTGCCTATTAATTTCATTTGGTGACCCCTAGTTCTTGTATTATGGGAATAAGTAAATAACTTTTCCTTATCCACTTTCTCAACATCACTCATGATTTTATATACCTCTATCATATCCCCCCTTAGTCTCCTCTTTTCCAAGCCGAAGAGTCCCAGCCTCTCTAATCTCTCCTCGTATGGGACCCTCTCTAAACCCCTAATCATTTTAGTTGCCCTTTTCTGAACCTTTTCTAGTGCTAGAATATTTACATTTCACTCACATTCACAAGCTTCTCCAAACCCATGGTGCTCGTGGGCTTAATTACGTGGCAGGAGCCGAGAGGAGCACTGGGGATGTTTCCCCGTCATGTCCAAGCTGCAGCTGGTTGATGAAAGCGATGGGATTCATGCAAACGCGTTTGGGAGCAGAGTGGGGCATCTCTCCCCCTCTGTTTCCTTTGGTCCCACTCACTCTTCCTCCCTCCTTCATTTCATTCTCCTTTTCCCTCTCCCACTCACCTTCTCTTCCTGCACTTCCCCGACATCTCTGCCCCTCTCTCTGCTGAGCGGGGCAGCTCCACCTCTTTGTCTGCTAGGGCAGACTCCATGGAATCGAGGGATTCTGGATGATAAAATGGGGGGAACTGGAAGGGAACAGCCAGTTAGTTCCCTTTAGAACCACCCTCGTGAGGGTGCCTGGTGCCAGCATGTCTGGCCTGGCGGGTCCCGCGAAGCCCTGGGTGGCACGGTACGGTTATTCTGCCCTGGTATTATTACTCCATGGTGAAGCCAAGGGAGGGGAGGAGATTTCTTAGGGTAGCCCGAGGGAGACATGGCAAATAGGTAAATAATCCCTAATTCTGAGGTTTGTCCCACTGTGGAGCCTTCTCCCAGAGAAGCAGTGGAAGCCCCATTGCTTGAGTCCTTTCAAAGAGGGGTGTACTAGGCACTGGAGACACAGGACCACAGGGAGCCATCTTGAACTCGCCCAGGGACAGATGAGGAACCTTTGTATTTACTGTCCCCTTGTCAGGCGACACCGTTTGCTGTTAGTCATTGCTCTTGACCCAACTACTTCTCAGCTGCATTCAGTTTTATCTTCCTAAAGGCAAAGAATGAGATACATTAATCATAGACTCATAGGGCTAGAAGGGAGCTCGAGAGGTCGTCTAGTCCAGTCCCCTGCACTCATGGCAGGGCTAAGTATTAATGCAGCATTAGGGCCATGCAAACTATGGGGCAGGGCACATGCAGCCCGTTTCTATCCCCTAACAAAGCACTCAGGTTTCACAGCAGCAGCTAACCCCACATTGGAATAAATGGGGCAAGTCTTTCGCCCAGGGCTCCACGGTGGGAGGAATGAGAGGGCCGTTCAGCACGTGTATTTCATGCGCTGTCAGTCAGAGCAAAGACTGGGAAATAAGGGCCTGCCACCCACAACACGCAATTTCGAGTTTCCCATCTCTTGAATACTTAAATTAGCACCTTCACGTTGCATCACTATATTTGTCTGCATTGAATGTCCTTTTTCAGTAAAGGAAACGTGCCCCCAAACTGTACCTGACTGAGAGCACATTGGAATAAATGGGCTTCCTCTGACACCCCCATTCCTCAGCAAGCCCGGGGTAAGTGCTGAGCTTAGTCCAGCAGGGGTCTCTCTGCCCCTGGGAAATGCTGGTACCTTGTGAGGGAAGACAGCAGCCTGCCCCTGCCCAGCACAGCGCTCGGTTCCCCTCACTCAGAAGCAACCCTGCTTAGCCGGCCCCACTGTGGGGTTTAACTTCCTGGCTATCGCACAGGCGGGACATAAAAACCAAAAGGAACCTCTGGGCTGAGAACAAGTCAGGCACGTGCCTGCCCCAAGAGTTACTGAACTCTCTGTAAGTGCCTGGAAACGGGCGCGGCCTGAGCGCAAGGGCAAAGGCAGCTTTCGGACAAGGGGGTTCTGATAGGCCCCTGGCTTGCCCATCGTTATTGTTATGATTCAGTCGACAGTTGTACCTCGCCAGGGTCCCGTGGTGCTGGGTGCTGTAAAACGCGACCCAGAGGCAGGCCCCACCCTGAGGGACTTGCCGTCGCAATAGACACAGGGGTGGGAGGGAAGTGATTTGTCCAGGGTCACTCAGCACGTCAGTGACAGCATTTGGACTAGGACCCAGGTCTCCTGATGTCCAGCCCCTCTTCAGCCATGCTGCCTTCCCGCTGGATCACTTCAATGGCCCATCTATCTGCTATCCTGCAGCTGATGCCCGATGCTTCAGAGGCATATGCTCACTCCCAGAGGTCTTAGCTTCCCTCCACACTGACTTCCTTCTCTGATTACTTTAGAACTAAGTATTGACCAAGGCTGGGAGGGGGAGGGAGTTAGTGCACAGATCCTCCCTCCCCCGCCCCTTTCAGGCAGCTGACACCAGGATGGTGCTAGCAGGGAGGAGGACCTGCTATCCACAGTGGGACTGGGGTGTGGAAGGTGTGGGGGACGATGGGCCCTGAGGCCTCCATAAACCTAACACACCCACAATCTGGGCCTGCAGGCTTTAAGATTAGCCAAGATAAATCGGAGTTAATTCTGTCCCCTAGCCTATTAATCAGACATCTGTGACCTTGCCCCATGTAGAGTGGGCCAAAGGTAGCGTTCTTTATCTGGGCCTGAAGCTCCCCAGATACTGAATCTCTGAATAAGCTTTTGAGAAACATCCATTATCACATGCTCCCTAGCCCACCAAGGCCGAGGTCCCAGCTCACTCCTTCCCTGCTTGCTGTAATCCCCAAGATAAGGGATTAGGACTTTCCCCAGGTGACAGCTGTCAGCGCAGGAGCCCATTGGCTCAGTCACGCAATAGCACTGCAAATATTTTGGCTTCCTTCTCAGCCTGATAAGCGATATTGCCCTGTAGCGTGTGAGGCCCAGTAAGCTGTTAGTACCACCCAGGCTCCTGGTTGCTCATAGGCAAGAACAGCACAAAATCTCTGGTGGCTGAGGGGGGAAGACCAGGAACAGGGAAGCGTCATTAAAATGATTTACAAACTGTCCGAGGGCATGTCTGCCCCGCAATGTAAGCCCAGTCTTCGTGGGACTTGAGGCCATGCACCCTGGATTTGAAAGCCCAGGGCTTGAGCATCTGCACTCATTGGTGACCCTAAATTAAGAATTTTTGAGCCCAGGCCCCATCCCGGTGCTCCAGCGTCCACACTGCAGTACACAGACTATGTCCAACCAACCATATTCCAGACTACCTAACACCCTCCTGAAATGGGGCTTCTCTGGCCCTTTGGTCCAGGTACAGTGTGGGAAAAGTTGACTGTCCACCCCCCACATCACGGGAAGTTTTCGCAGCCACCAACATTTCTTGCCAAGCCATCCTTTTGGTCGGCATGCGCCCAGCAACTGGAGCCAGCAGCAGGGAGGAGTCACCACTGAAGAACGTCTCTTGCTTGGGCTTTGCTCCTCTTTCAGGAAATGGGCAGAGCTTCCACGAGATGCTGGTGGACATTTCAGCGGTGTTTTCTGACCCACCCAAGGCACCAGAGCAAGAGGATGAGAAGCCAGAGGTGAGCCGTTTATTCATGCATTGACCTACATGACCGCAATGGCCTGCTGAACCCATCCGTTCACTCGGCACGTGCACCGATCACAGCCGGAGCAGGATGCACCAGGCAGCAGAACTCAGGGATGCTGCGTGTTCCCACATTACGGGCTTGCAGAGACCCACAGCAGAGGGCGAGCGATGGACGGTGTTGTGGAGCACTGCTGCCAGTCACTGAGGTACGGTCACATCCCGCCAGGAACTGGGGGGCAGGGGATTTCGGATGCCATGGCAGTGGAATGGAGGAGGAACTGGGCATTTCCATTGCTGACTGATGCACAGAGATGAGACGCTGTTTGGACACACCTTGCCCTTTGTGCTTTCCCTTCTGTTTATCTTTATTATTCAAAGCACACACTGTAAAAGATGTGCTGCAGTGACAGCAATAAACTTTCTTAACAAAAAGAAAACCCTTTATTTGTATTCCAAAAACAGACCCCTGCTCTGATGGTGGCCACACGCCCTGAGGCTGTTGGTGGCAGGACCCTTCTCCCCAGCATCGGCTTCCCGTGAGGGTCACGTTCCCCCCGCTCCGAGTCCGGCCTCCCAGGCCCTCTTGTCTTGTCTCCCTATGCTGGGCCCTCTGCCCAGGGCCTCCTCGGTCTCCCAGTCACAGCTCCGCAGCTCCGGTGTTATATGTGGCACAGCTGGCACCTGCTACCCCAGCTCTGGCCCTGCGGCTCCCCCTGCGGCTCCGCCCTGGCTCCCTGTTGGTGCAGCTGGTCTGTGCTGCTCTGGCTCCGGCTCCTCTGGCTCAGTGCGGCTGCTCTGGCTCTAGCCCAGCTCTGCCCTGTGGGCTGCTTCTCCAGCCCCTCTGACTCTGGATGCTGCTCTCCCCTTAGCTCTGCCCTGGGCTCCTGGCTCCCTCATCGACCTGCCTGCCCTGACAATCGGGCTGACCTGGAGCGATGGCCTCTCCCCATTGGCCCTGGGCCCTGTCCATCTCAAGATCCCGATTTCTGTGTGGTCTTCCCCTTTCTTTTGGTATTGGGAGATGGCCAACCTAAAAAACCCAGCAGCCCCCTGACCCATGACTATGTTCAGACCCAGCTGGTTTTGCTTCCATACGCTAAGTAGTGAGGTGCTCCGATTGCAGGGTGATGGGTGGCCATATCAAACCCTACGGTAGATAGCATACGGTCACCTATTGTCCTGACACGGAACCCTTTCAGGATACAAGGGACGTATCCATAGTAGAGTTTGAAGAGAGACCTGGCAGCTGCAGACTAGATGGTGTCTGCAAAACAAGACAGTGAGATCACTGTGGGCTAGAAAGGGCAGGTCATGGCTGAGGAGGTCTCAGAGGTGTCGCTCCGTCAGTACAGGAGGCAACTGAGGAAATGGGAGGGGAGGGGAGGGAGGCATCATAAACACGTGGGTTAATGGAAGCCCCTGAGTTTGAGTCATGTTTCACGCTGGTGCATTAGTTATACAATATTTACCACACATAGGATACTTGGTGTCAGCAAGGGGGCTAGGAACCATAGAGCTGAACCTCGCTGGCATGGAGAAGAGACTCAACTGACTGAGAGCTGATAACTCGCCAACGGGGGAGAAAACCAAAGGGAAGAGCACGGGACCCAGAACCTACCATGGAATCAGAAAGCCATGACAAACTGCTTTTACCCTGCAACTGAAAAGCCAGACTCAGCAGCCAGGAAGTGAAGCAATCAGGAGGAACCTGAACCCAATGAACGAGGAGGGATGGGGTAAACACACAAAGGTCGATAACTCCCCAGGGACACTGCATGATGTTAAACCCACTTTATGTAATCCCGTTAAAACATTAATCCCCGGTTTGCTGCGAAGTGAGTCAGCAACAACAATAACGCTCCAAAGCAGTAATAAAATGCAATGCAATTGATCAAGTGGAGGTCTGATATCATAAAGCTCAGTAGCGCTGAAGGTTGTAGTCAGGGATTAGCACTTGCAAGATGGATCATCCCCTCGATGGCCATCAGCGGTGGAACGGGGAGGAGGCTCAGAGGCTGTGCTGTTTGATACATTCCCATGATGATGCTAAAGACAATGGAAGCCATGCTGCGGTGTTCCCAGGGGGCAGTGACAAACAGAAGTGATGCTCACACCACCATGGTTCCATCATCTCCCCCAACAGTGGGGAGCAGCACAGGCTCCCAGGGATCTGTCGTGGTTTAGTTCCCAGGTCAGGATTTCCCCCTTTGGTGCAAAGCAAGTCTGTCCACATCAGTCTCTCCCAGGGTCCATTCTCAGGCATGCTGCAGCTCTGCTGGGCTTGGTGCATGGACAGCCAGCAGGCCTTTCCTGAACCGGGTCGTGCAATCCCACGTGACATCGAGCCGTGTGTTTCAGACACACTGCATGTCTCCAGGATGCTTTGCAAGGGAAGCAAATAGCGGAGGGAGAGAAAGCTGAAGGAGATGCAGGAGAGAGAATGACACTCTCAACTGGGATGTAAACTTAGGTGGCTGGTGAGCAGCAGGTTGGCCCAGATGCCAGGACCTGCTGAGGAGAAAGCTCTTGCACTGGCAGCAAGGACTGTGTGGAGAGACGGAGAAGCAGCCAGTGCTAGATGAACAGAGGAAGCAGAGAGAGGAGAAGTGGCTTGGGCAAGGCCATGGATGGTTCAAAAACAAGGGGACAGTGTTGAACTAGATCCTGAAATGGGGGGGGAGGGGGGGTGGCCAGGGGAGTTTGAAGATCATAGGAATAAGAGATGGAAAAGACCCCCTGAGGTCATCCAGCTCCACTCCTCTCCTCAGGGCGGAAGCAGGATTGCTGTCCGCAGCACATTGGCCACTGCTATGTGCCGTCTTCTTGTAAGGGTCCCATGAGACGTGTCCTGGGAGATGATTCCTCATCATATTAGAGCAGGGCTCAGTGCGTGCTTCCTGCTCCGAGGCAGGGGTATTTCAAGACAGGATGACGTGGTCCTTCTTTGCACATAGGATAGGGAGCTATTGAACTGTGCACATGGGGAGCTGGGACGAGGGGCCCAGACCTGGGCTCTTCAGAACCAAGACACTGGACCAGAGGGAAAGTTTGTCTTTAAAAGCGGGACATGGATACAATTAAGTTTGTCCTGGCTGTGATATTTAGAGCCCACGTAAGGGGCCCATGGCACTGCAGGGTCCCTGGGGTGAAAGACCTTCTCTTCACCAGTGTACAGCTCCAAGGGGTCTATTGGAATCCAAACTCTGCATCTGCTGGTGTTTGTGAGTCACTGATCACCCTATGCGGTGAGGGTGGATGGACAGCCCACAAAGAGAGAGGAAAAGTGCCTTTAAAAGCCATGTGGCACCACAGCCTCGGGGTCAGGTGTGGGAGAGCGCACGGGCTGGCAGACTGCCCTGGTCAGAACAGCTTCTTCTTCCCTGTTGGTTTATCTCCGCTCCAGCCTGATAAGCCCCTTCCAGCCACGCTCGACTGTCCCCAGTTATAGTGCAGAGACTCACAGCCAGGCCCTCCTGGCCATGCAGGAACTTGGTACTCACCAGAGCAACAAGGACGGCAATGCACCAAGTCTGGCTCCTCCACTCCTTCGCTCAGGACCTGGCTGTCTCAGACCCCAACGTGACACTACACCCCATATTCATCCTAGTAATAGTATTAGGATATGATTATGGCATAATTATGATGCATTTTGTACAAGATGAGTCATGTGAGGTGTCATTGGAAAAGTTATGATTTGCTGAATATGATTATCCTATCGGCATGCATGTATCATTTTTGTATCTGAAGTTAGGAAAATTGACTATGGATCTGTATTTCAGATGGGCTTACTCTGGAAAGCCCCCCCAGCCAGCCGTTCAGATACAACAACGAAGAAGCCAGACAGTGCTAATGGCTCATCAACAAAGACAATGGGCTGTGAAGTAGCTTAGGCTTCCTGTGGACCTTTCGGCCTGTAAGTAATGGCTGCTATGACTCTGCAAGGGCATGTGACCAGCCCACAGGGCTCCGGACTCCATTTTGGGTACCTGGATTTTTCCACAAACTGGGCTGGGAACTGTTTTTGGAACAAAGGGTTCCCGCCATATGCTAACGCTATGTAAGTGACATCACTGGGGGAGTGACATCATCTGTGGCGCTTCACTCCCCCACAACTCAACACCTGAGAGAAGCTCGGAAAGAAAAATACTTGGAATGGGGGAGGGGATCCCAAGCTGCAAAGGAAATGCAGCTTGTGCCTTGAGAATCTGCCAGCCTGCTTGTATCATCAGCCAGGGTGAGGATTTGCTAATTCATATCCTATCTTTCTAGTATCTTAGGTTTAGTTTGCAGTTTTGTTTATTTACTAGGCAATCTGCTTTGATCTGTTTGCTGTCACTTATAATCACTTAAAATCTATCTTTTTATCGTTAACAAACTTGTTTATGTTTTAATTTAAACCAGTGTGACTTTGACTGAAGTGTCTGGGGAAAATCTCAGCTTGGTTTAACCCAAGCGTATTGTGCATATTCCTCTCCACATTGAGGGAGGGGGGCAGACATATTAACGAGCTTACACTGTACAGATCCCTGTGCAGTGCAAGATGGTATAATTTTGGATTTATGCTCAAGGGGGGGGGGCGTGCCTGGGGAGCTGGGAAACTGGCAGGGGTCTGCTGTTGGTACTCAGGTAGCCCAGTTTGAGTGCGTGTCACCAGCTGCTGTCCTGTTGGGTGATAACGGGGCCCGGGTGAGGCTGGCTGTGTCCCCAACCCAGCTGTGTGTTGGAGAGGGGCGCTGCGGTTCCCACAGCCCCCAGACTGCATCCCAGGGTGACAACCGGGCACACCCAGCTCCTCCACACAGGTGACTCCCATCTCCCTTGCCCCTGGTTGTGGTGATGAGCCACTTTCATTTTCCCTGCAGCATCGCCATTTGCTATAGACTGTCACAACCCCATCACACGGACTGCAAGCAACACTTCCCCCTGGACAGAGCGTGGGGAGCCAAGCAGCAGTGGGGGGGGGGGGTCAGCCTGGAGCAGTGGGGGCTGCTGGTTGGGAGGAAGGTGCCTGAGCCAAGCGGTGCAGAGGAAACTTGCTCATCATCCAGCTGCCTGCAGCAAGGCAGCCTTGAGCCACCTTAACAAGCCCTCACGTTCGATTAACCAAATACACTGGAGGCGAAGGAGAGCCCCTGGGGGTTTGCTGGGGAAAGGTGCCCAGATAATCCAGTTTTCTTCAATAAGTCAAACCCAGGCAGCTGGCAAACGATTCGATGCAGCGGGAAGTTCTAGCCGGAGCCCGGTGTAGTAAAATGAGGCCCTGAAACAGAAACCCTTGTATCAGAGGCCTGGTATGAGGCCTGAGGCCTGAACTAAAGTAATGGTCAAGACTTTGCTAACATAAAGCCAAGTTAAGCTGTGAGCCAGAGGCAGGCCCTGCTCCCAGAAGTTGGCAAGAAGAAGGCTGCTCATTGCACGTATACACATAGCTAAAGGGTATCAGGTACTAATAGGATGAACATGTGCCAGGATGTCACCAGAACAGAAGCTATTACAGGTCTGTCTCATCTTACGCTGGGGTTACGTTCCGTGGTCAGCGCCTAAAGCGAAAACCGCGTATAGCCAAAATTACATTGAGTGTAATGGTGGGCAGAATCGCCCGCCCTACAGAAACAGTATTTAAATTGTTAGTTTTCTTTTTTTGTTTGTTTTTTTTCTTGTTTTTGCCGACCGCATAAAGCTGAAATCGCACATGTTAAATGCGCCTAAGATGCGACAGACCTGTACTGTGCTTTGTTTGACAATAAACCTGGCCGGGTGCCTTCGTACCTTATCAGAGTCTGTGGTCACTGAGGGTTCTCTCGGGGTCAGCTGTGTCCACGATCTGCGCAGAGCCGGGGCAGCACACAGTGGGAACACACACACACAGCCGACTGTTATCAACATTGCACAGAGCACAGCACCACACCGGTGACATCTGACAACACCAGGAACGCAGCCCAACAATTGCAGGATAAGATAGGGCCGTGAACTTAGCTCCCTGCTTCTCCTTATTAGCATTGGTTCTGTGGGATTCGTTTTATTCTCTCCGTGCAGGGGCAGGAAGATGTTTATTTCCTTGGGGCTGGTGCTTGCTGTCCTCTCGCTAGGAGCCTGTGCCCCTCTGCAGGACAGAGGCAACCGCAGCAAAGTCCTGCTGGTCTCCTTCGATGGCTTTCGGTGGAACTACGACCAGGATGTGGAGACCCCCAATCTGGATGCCATGGCGAGAGATGGGGTCAAGGCACGTTACATGACTCCTGCCTTCATCACCTTGACCAGCCCATGCCACTTCACCCTGGTGACTGGTAAGCGCCTGTAAATCCCCTTAGGCAGAGATGGGAGCAGGCTGGGGGAGGGCCCAGAGAGGGACATGATCAAACCCCCCAGCACAGAAGGGTTCCTCTGTTTTGTCCTTCTCATGCACTTAGGACACAGCCCAACTTGCACTAGTGACACCCCTGCTGTGACCTCCGCAGCCACTTCACAGCATCCCCAAGGCTGCTACTGCCTATTTGTTCAGCCTTCAGCAAAGGGCCTAACGGCGCCCACCAGACAGTTCTTCGCTGGTCTCCTGGGTGGGCCCTGAAGATGGATTTCGCTGCACTTAAAGGCCAGGTAGCTGCTCAGCTCCTACTGCAGTGGCACCGCTGTCCCAATCCCGTCAGTTCGGTGGCCATTTCAGTGCATGGGGCGGCATCTGATTGCAGAACCCCCCAAAGGCCCCCATTGGGATGGAGACTGGACAGAACATACCAGGAGACCTGCCCTGTGCTGTCAAGGCCTGCAGTCCAAGCCCAAGCCAGCTGAAGGAAGGGGAAGGGAAGCAAAGGGACCTGCATGCTGGAGGCACGGGGCTTGTTCCTCCCATAGGTTTGCTTTATTTTTATTGCAAAAACTTAGTTGTCGTTTTCTTGTTGGATGCGCTCAGAGCTGAGGTCAGGGGGAGGAATGGATTATCGCAGCAGGAGAGCGGAGTGGTAAAGAGAGAGGGAACCTGATGGAGGAGGAGGGGGACGCTGGGCAGCCAAGAGGAGCAGTGGCAGGAGGTAGGATGAAGGGGACTAACCCCAACAGCAGCACGGCAAACGCTAAACAAGCTGCGGGGTTGAGAGTGGTGATGGCAGGAGGCACCGAAGGCTCCACCCGCTGCTGCTGTTTGCTATGTGCTGGGTGGGGAGGGCAGTGCCCTGTGCTCGTCCTTCTGGGTCTGGAGCAGGGCCGAGGGGTCTGGGAGGAATTCCCTGTGAGACGCTCCCTCTGCATAGCTCTGCCTACCCTCTGCTCCTCGTGAGGTTTGCTTTCATGTTGGCGAATCACTAGGCTGGGGGGTGGGAGGACAGAGAGAGAGAGAAGGGGGTGGGGTATCAGCCTGGCATTGACCAGTTGCTCATCTGCAGCCTCCTACGTGAACCGGCCTCCCACCTGTGCCAGATGTGGCAATTTCCTGCAATATTCCTGAAAAACCTTATTGAACTAAGTATCAGTATCTTTGGGGTCCATTGCATTAAAAGCAACATGTCTGTATGGTTGTGGGCTGGGATTATATGTAACCTCTCAGGGTGGAGAGATGTGACGTGAGGTATGGCAGTTTCAAAGACTCTGTTGAAAATGGGCCAGATCAGACAGGACTTTGGGGACAATACAGGGTAAGTGGGTCCCTGGGGAAGACCTAGGGGGAGATCAATACACATTCCCCACCTCTGGTTATGCAACACCTGCCTTTGGAGCTCCGCCCTGAGGAGAGGGCTGTGTCTGCTAATCACCTGTCCCAGAGATCAAAGCACTGAGTTGCATCAAGAACTGGATGAACTGCCCAGGCGGCTGTTCTGGTTCTGAGTCTGAAACAGAGATAAACTGGTGACCAGGGGGAAAAGCCAGCTGTGGGTTTTGAAGGACTGACACCTACCAGAGCCAGGGTTGGACTTGGGGTGACCTCTGGTAAGCTTTTTAGCATGCAGGTAGGTTCTTTTATTGGGTTTAATGTGTTCTCTGTAATGCTTTCGCCTTGGGAATAAATGTGCTTGCTTAGAGCTGTGGGTAACTCGCAGCTGCTGGCAATACACTTCATTGCCTTTGGAGAGACAGCCGCTGGCTGCTAGGCAGTCTGGCTTGCTGGGAATATCGCAGGGTAAGGCAGGAGACTGCACAGCCTTAAAAACCCCAGTCAAGAGGGAAAGCGATTTGGGTCTCCACCCAGCTGGGAGATGGAAACCTTTAAGTGGGTGTCCCTGGTGGAGGCCAATACAGGTGCCACTACCCTGAACCTGCCTCCACCCCACCCCACCTCTCCCGTCTCTCTCCTGGCAGGGAAGTACATAGAGAATCATGGCGTGGTTCACAACATGTGGTACAACACCAGCACCGGCCAGAAGTTACCCTATTACCCCACACAGGGGGTCTCCAAGTGGTGGGACAATGGCAGCCTGCCCATCTGGATCACAGCACAGAGACAGGTAGGTGGCTGCAGCCTCCTTCTCAGCCTCACGGTCCTGCCTGGCATTCACGAGAATAACCAGCAGCACTTTGTCCTTCCCTCGCACCTTCCCTGCACGGGGCTCAGAGGCATTCCTCAGACAGCCCCCTGCAGAGAGGGAACAGGGGCACACAGTGAATCAGTGACAGAGCCAGGACTCGAACCCAGGACTCCAGACTCACAGTCCTGTGCCCCATCCACACACACACACACTCACACTCTTACTGACCCACAAGGGAGTGGGAGACTCCAAACCGTTACTTAGAACCCTTGAGAACTTCACAGCTCCTGAATGTTCGTGGCCATCTTTTGAAAAGGCCTCCAGAAATGCACCCAGCAACTGTGCCAACGTGCCTGCTTGCACGCTCAGAAATCTGTGCACGTGCAACCAGGGAGAAAGATGCCGAACTGTCCAGTTCCACCCAATTTGCACACACACACACACGTCTGCGGCATACACACAGGTATATCTGCCATCTTGCCAGCACAGTTCAGCAGCCCTTTGGAAATGTGGCCCTAGAAGTTTGAGTTTCATCACCAGTCCAGATGAGTGAAATCATCACTCCAGTATTGTGCTGCTTGCTTTGCCACAACGTGTATAATATTCCCCTGGACTGTAACATTTTCATTCACTCCAGTGAACCCTCTGCTGCCCCATTTTCAGAAGATGGTTATTCCTGGTGCTATGACCAGCAACACCATCCAAAGAGAGAACCTCATTTTTTCTCTTGGGATTCCCCGCGTTCCAGTGCAGCCACATTTCAGGAAGGGAAGGCAGAATCCTTGATGTTACTCACCACGCTTTTAGCCCCACTTAGCAATGGATGTTGTATTTTTTAAACACATTGCAAATATCCTATGGTAAATGTGGGTTAAAAAAGCCAGAATGTTGAAAGTATCCATCGAATAAGAACGCAAGGGGGACATCTGAATTATCCAAGTAACTCACCTAAACAAAGCTTTTCCAAACTTTACTAACCTCACCGTGTGCCTTTGCAGCTTCACTGAAGCATGCTCACAGGGCTGGGGTGAAATTCACCATTGGCAGAGGGACAGCACAAAGTCTATGCACCACTTAATTCCATGAGGCCCATGCACCATTTCAGTCCCACTTGAGCCCCTAGGAGGCCACTTAAATCCCATTTCAGGGCTCAAGTGGGACTTAAGTGGTCCTGAATTGGTGCATAGACCTTGTGGTGGTCCACTGCATTTCACCCTCAGGGCCCCAGCTGGTTATTGCATAACTGTCACGGAGTCCCCGGGAGATGCTCTGGAACTGCTCCCCACAAAGCCAGTCAGGATTTTGGGGAACCTCCTCTCCCTCGGAGCAGACTGTCTTCAGGGCAAGAAGCTCACACGTCTTCACCTCCTGGGTCTCTCCTTGGAGCATTCAGCATATGCCCCTCCGTGCGCTTCCCACAGCGAGTCCGCCCAGGCGGGGTCCTGGGGAAGCCAGAGGTCCTGCATGCACCCCCCCACTTCGCAGTCAGACGTGACTCTCAGCCAGCCAGTAAAACAGAAGGTTTATTGAGATGACAGGAACACAGTCCAAAACAGGTCTTGCCGGTACAGACAACAGGACCCCCTTTAGTTAGGTTCATCTGGGGGCCCCAGGGAGGCCACAGCCCCGTTGGGAAGCCCAAACCCCGTCGGGGCTCCCCTCTCCATTTTCCAGCCAGCTCCCAAACTGAAAAACCCCCTCCAGCCCCTCCTCCTCTGGGCTTTGTCTCTTTCCCGGGCTAGGAGGTCACCTGACCTCTTTGTCTCCAACACCTTCAGTTGGCACCTTTGCAGAGGAGGGGCCCAGGCCATCAGTTGCCAGGAGACAAAGTGTCAGGCATTTATGTGCACTGGCCCTCCGCTCTGCAACAACCATACACCCTTATCCCACCACCTAGAGACTTAAGAACTGCATAGGCGAAACTGAGGCACCCACACAGTATTCAGAGGAAACATTAAGAACATTCCCACTTCGTCACAATAACAGGTGAACTCACATTTTAGCCTGATTTTAAAAATACCCAAACAACATCAAAACCCAAGACGTGATTTGACATTTCCTGGCTGCAATTGTGTGCCGCAGGCAAAGGGCAACCTGTGACCAGTCACAGCCATGTTAGCACCTCTCCCTGCCATTGCCAGGCCAGGCAGAGCACACACCTCCCGCCCCAACAAAGCAGCTGCAACAACTGGGATCGTTCCGTTACAAAGAGCAGAAAAGTCCATCAGTTTAAGAGGTAAATTTCAGTCCCATTAATGCAGCTCTCCAGGTTATCCACATCTTGTGCAAGAAGCTGCAGCGGGACTGTGAAAATTGGAAACGACACCTTAAGCCTGCAATATAGTGTTTAAAGGCCAGGCCTCACTTCCTCAGAGCCTTGTCCAGCCACTTTTGGGCAGCAGCATTAGCATGTGAGATCTTGTGTCCATGGAAAGATTCCCACTGACTTCAGTGGACTTTGGATCAAGACCTAAGGCAGGGCTCAAATATTCTACTTCAGAAGAGCCCTTTTAGCCGCCTACAATCATACCGGGCTAGAAGGGATCACAAGGGGTCATTTAGTCCATCCCCCCACCCGGCCCCTGCAGAGGTACGACTATTTATACCTTGTTCAACTCCAACCACGTGGCTGAGTGGTTATACACATGCCGAAGTGCTTTACTGGAGAGGGGCCAGATAACCCAAGGGATACATGAATACGCCGCTAATTATCAAGTTACAGCGTAGTGTTACTAACATCCCTGGGGAAAACTCAGTGCAGAGGAATGTTGGGCTGGGTGTGTTTCAGACTAATCACTCTTCTAAATGGCAAATAAGGAAAACCTTACTAGAGACACAGGGAGAGGCATATGGGGAGGTGGGTGGCTGGGGGGAAGGAAGGGATACACAGGTGGTTGGATAGACTGAAGTGAGTAACTGGGGGAAGTTTCTGGCCTGAAATGTCATTCTGGCTAACAGGGTTTAAAGACGGGCTCCCTCTTCTTCCCTGGGGGGAAAGCAACCTACCAAGGTGAGCAGGTGAATGTGAAGAAAGTGGAGTCCCTTCTCCACAATTACAGCAATGAAACGGAGTGGATGCAGAACATTGACACGGTCATGAACTGGTTCCTGGAAGACAATCTAGACTTAGTCACTCTCTACTTTGGGGAGCCAGACTCCACGGGACACAAGTTTGGCCCTGAATCCCAAGAGAGGAAAAACATGGTCAGCCAGGTGGATCGAGCTGTCGGCTACCTAAGGAGACGCATCAAGGATAACGGCCTGGAGTCGACACTCAATCTGATCATCACGTCTGACCACGGGATGGAAACGGTCATAAAGGAGAATGAAATTTACCTCCGCACTGTGCAGAACTTCTCCTTCCAAGACATCCAGTTTGAACTCTTGGATTATGGACCAAATGGGCTACTGGTGCCAAAAGAAAATAAACTAGACCAGGTGTACCAGGTCCTGAAAAACGCCCACCCGAAGCTCCATGTCTACAAGAAGGAAGAGTTCCCCAAGAGATTCCACTATGCAAACAACACCAGGATCACTCCCCTGATGATGTACGGTGACCCGGGGTATGTGATCCATGGGGTAAGCTGCAGACACATTCTATTGTCTAAACTTGGACTTGCCTTTCTCACCCTCTTTCCTTATTGTGCAGCTGCATCTGTCTCCTGTTTGTGGCTCCAGGTCTGCTCCCCTCCCTGAAAACGGAAAGGGGAATGCAGACGTAGAATCCAGCTTCTAGTGCAATGAACTTGCCCATCATGTCAGAAAGCAGAGTCTTCGCTCCCTGTCCAACCCCAAAGGTTAGAACAGAGCATCCCTCAGAGACGTCTCTTCTGATTTGGGAGCCTAGACTCAGGGTTCACGTATACCTCAAAGTAAGGTGTAGCTATAGGGTGGGTAGGCGGCATATCTGAACTATCCATAGTACCGCCCTGCTGAGGGCCCTGAGTACATACCCAGGTGGCTAGCCCCCACTGAAGTCCGTGCCACAATCCCTTCACTACTATTGTTACTTCACGACTAGCTAGATTAAAGCTAATCCAGGTATGCCTACCGGTGCTGCAATTACACCTTCATTTGCAGTGTAGACACACCGGAAAATGGACCAAGGTGCCAAGACTGAACAAAGACCCTTCAAACCGAGTCCCACTTGGGGAAATCCTAACCGCCCACAGAGCAAACCAAAGCACCCAACATGGTACAATTTGGGACAGGGGGTTGCTGCAGGTCAGGACTCAGGTGCACTGGCAGAGCTGGGGGGGAAGAGGCAGGCAGGACTAGCAGAGGATGAGCTTCAGGCCAGGATTCAGATGTGCTGATCTTTATGATGGGAGCTTGCACAGAACTGACCTTCTTTAAGACAGGTTCTAGCCGGAGCTCTCAGGCCCTCGCTGTCAGTTAATGAATCCAAAAGGCCCCTAGATCTGGCAGAACACGGGGGCTGCCTGATGCCCAGTACCAAGGGTGGATACACGCTAGCAGCATTTCTGCTTTTCCTCCACCAGAATCTGGTCTGGGTGTCAGGAGATTAAGTAAAAATTAAGGGGCTTGTAGGTTTGGGTCCTCACTGAGACGTCTCTTCCCTGCAGAGAATCAAAGTCCAGTTTAACAAGGGGGAGCATGGCTTTGACAATGAAGATATGAACATGAAAACCATCTTCCGGGCCGCGGGACCAGCCTTCAGGAAGGGGCTGGAGGTGGAGCCGTTTGAAAGCGTGAATATCTATGCCCTCCTCTGCAACCTGCTGGGGATCATGCCTGAGCCACATGACGGGTCCCTGAGCGTCATGCAGCCCATGCTGTCTGGTTACTCCGATCCTGGGGCAGGTGACTGACTCCTCTCGCATTCAGCTTGGGGCTCATAGGTGTGGGAACTAGAGGTGCAGGGGTGCTGCAGCACCCCCATGTTTTACGTGGGTCCTGGCTGCCGGTCCCAAACCCACCCGCAGCTGCGGCCCCAGACTCAGCCCCCTTACCACTGTCCGGGTCCCCCCTTCCCAGAGACCCTGCTCCGGCCCCTGCTCGGGGGAAGGGGGCAGACCGGGGGAAGGGGGCTGGCTTTCAGCACCCCCACTATTAAAGTGTTTTAGTGCCACTGTTGGGGCTCTCCAGGTAACCAGAGGGTGCCCCTGTCTCCGTGGGGGACGTTCTTGCATCTCTGTCTCTCGGGTTTAAGGGCAGGCACTGTTTAAGGTTAAGCCATTCCAAAGGCACATTATCCAGCTGCTTTCCAAGGCACCTCCTGGCTAGCGGGCTGGAGAAACCAGCTACTGACAGATTCTTGTTGGAACATTGGCACCTAGTGGCAAAACACCTTCATTGCCGCTTCTTATTCCTTCTCTCATTCCCCACCCGCATCTCTCCTCCCCCAGGCAAGAAGTGTCTCTCTGAGAAATCTGTCCTGGACATTCCTTTCATTAGCAGGAAGGACTTACCAGAATTCCTTCCTCTGGGAACTGAGCATGCTCCCCCCATGTGTGTGAATGATGGTAAACAGTCAGCAGGCTGGAAACCTGGCATCTTGCAGTGCTGTGCATGCATTCCTCTGCGCCTGCCAGGCAAACAGGCCTTGATTACACTAGAAACAGTCACCGGTTTTTGGGCAGAGGTCCTCTGAGCCGGGTTAGACACGACACAGTGGTTAAACACACCCACACGCCAAGTCTACTCTAGGGATTCTCCATCTCTTGGAGATTTTAGATCCAAACTGGATGCCTTTCTAGAAGACGCTTTAGCCAAATACAAGTTATTGAGCTCAATGCTGGGGTAACAAGGTGCAATTTAATGGCCTGTGATATACAGGAGGTCAGACTAGATGAGCTCGTAATCCCTTCCCAGCCTTAGACTTTATGAAACTCGTATTTCCACTGCCGATCTCCACTGGTACAGAAACACTCTGGAATTTTCCCCGACTAGAAACACTCATTAAAATCAGACCTATGAAGAGCTCAATGATCCCTACAGAACAAGCGTAACAGAGCCGTAGTGAACATTGCCAGGCTTATGTAGACCCTCTAATTTTGCAGCTAAGTTAGTTTCATAGTTAGCCACTGCAGCCTCTGAACTGCACCTAAGGACAGCTGTGCTGAGGGCTGCAAGCAAAGCTGGGGAGCACATGAGCTGCTGATTAGTAATTCAGATACATACCTGAGAGAGAAGAGAATTTCTCATATACACGCCTACCTCACTCTGTAAAGAGAGCCTGGACCATTCTGACAATGAAATTAGTACAGGAAGTGAACCACCAGGATAGGAATGTGTGGACCATATTGTACTACAGGTGCAGAAAACCCTATGATATTTAATCACGTTATTTGAGATAGCATATGGACTCTCGTAATTAAATACTCTGCCATACTCAAGGCACAGAGTGATCCCACTGAGCGGGCTGGGCAGTTCGGACCCCTCAGTGCTATTGTACCTGGCTTGCTGCAGACTTAGGGAGATGCTAGTGCATTAGTTGTCTCAAAATTTCTGTTGTTAACCCCGACGGTTAAGCAAAAAAATTGATAGCTGAGACTCTGGAGCTCAATTCTGCAGAAAAGGGCCAGGTCTGTAGAATATGCCCTGATGTCTGTGCACAAGGGAGTACAGCTGAGGTAGTACAAGCAACTCGGTCTTTGGGATTTCCTGACAAAACAGCTTTGGAGATCTTATAACACAGTTAATGGAATTGGCTACGTTTTTTAAAGGAAAAGGATCCATCATGTGAATTTACACGGTTATGCACCAGTTGGACACACTATCCCTTGCACTGCACAAGGTCGACAAGAGGGAACCCTTCCCTTGGGTAACTTCAGAACTCTGAAGCTCTCCCGTCCCAAGATGTGAAGCAAAAGATGGAAGGTCCTAGCGGAGCCCTTGCCCATTCACGTTCCCACCTTCACTAACGTTTTTGTCACTGTCCACCTAAGCTAGCCACGTGTGCCTGCTTCAACAGCGTAGCAGGAAACCTTGGTGAAACACACTGTGCAGCTGGAGAGGGAGCTAGCCCATGGCTCATACCTTGATCAAAACAAACCAAATTTTCAGCAGAGCTGTCCAGGCACATTTATCCCCCACACCAAATTTTCAGGTTACTTTCATACCAAATTTCCACTTTCTACCCCCAGCTATTTCAATGCTGCATACCTGGAATATATTGTCACATGCGTGTTTTTAGAATGTGGAAAGTATGGGCAGGCATGTGTTTGTGAACTAAAATATTCTGCTCCTAAAGCAAAACCTTCAGAAAATGAGAAGTGACTAAAAACAGAAGACATGAATAGAAATGCTACAGCAACCTTCACTAGAGAGGATCCACCCTGCAGAGTGCAAGGATCCAGCACCATAGCCCTGGGGTCTGCTTATGGCCTTGCTCTCCTCGCTGGTTCTAAGCTGCTCACTGCATACGCCCCGGGTCCCTAGCTGCCTGGCCCTACAGCCCTGCTCAGCACAGCTCAGGAGGGCCTGCTTCACCCACAGGCAGAAGCTACTCAAACTAACCTGAATTTCCTTGAGAATCGTAGGATCTGGTGCTCTCTCCACTCGCCCCAAGAAGCTGCAGCTGGTGGTGGGAATTGCCATGGTGCTGGGACTCTGGCTCGGGATATACTAATGCCCTGCTATGCAGAGGTGAGTAGCTCCTTCGAATGATGCCAAGAAGGGCTGTGGAACTGCTGGCTGGCCAGCCCCCTGTGTGCCCTGCTCTCTCTCCCCCTTTTGCCATAGACTAGTTGGTTCTAACAGGGACAGCTCCCCAGTCCTCTCCTCCCTCCGCAGAGCTCCGGCTATGCCATCGCTGGTGGCTGCACGCGGTGGAGTTGCGCTGTAGGTTGTTATTTCGGCCAAGGATATTTACTGCCCTGCTCAATGTTGCACCATCCAGAGATCCTTGCCAGGCTCATTCACTGTCTAGGAGCTAGGGCTGAGCCTCTCTCCAGATAGCTGTTATTCCTCTTCCATAGCCAGGGGGTGTGCGAGGGGGGACCTGGGCGGAAGGGGGCTGAGAGAGAGGGAGGCTGGGAGAGAGAGGGGCACAGGGAGAGAGGGGGGGCTGAGAGAGAGGGGGGGCAATGTGTGTGTTGTAGGTCACATCACCAGAAGGGTGGTTTTCTCTCTCACACTCTTGGAGCCCAGATACCCCCAACTCCAGAGCTGTTTGCCACAGTCTCTGCACGGCTGTGGAATAAGTAAAAGTGCTGGTGCATTTTCATATTTTGACAGTTACAGAGAGTTCCCTGTGGCCCTGGAAGAAAAGCCCTGTGTACAGAGCTGGGGAAGAACATCTTGAGAAGACAGCCAATCCCCGTTTCACTGCAGAATGGGGAGCAAGTCAGAGACCTCGGCAGGACTGGGATCACGCAGGGCCTGCCGCACTAATAGTGGACTGGGTAAAATGTACTTTATTGCGGGTGGTATTGGGTGGGCAAAAAAAAAAACCAGACTGCAGTAATTTGCAGGAAAACACTAAATGGTGTAAGCAAGTTTTGTTTGATTCTTTTAGTAATAAAATTATGTCTGAATTCCATGTATATAACCCACTGTTTTTGTTTTTTTCAGTAGCATGGGAAAATCTGTCTCTCTTGCAGGATCTAAGGTTTTTACAGCTGGGAGCAGGATAAAAATGCAAGAAACAACGTAGGAGTGGGTGGGGTGGGGATTGCGGGTCGGGATAGGAGCAGGATTTTAAAAAATAGTCCCACGCAGGGTTCCAGAGCCAGCCCTCTCAGCCCCATCCCCGAGCACTAGAGCCATCTGCCCCAAGACACTGAGGCCCAGCACAGAGAGAGCTGCCCCTTTCCTGGCTACGGTACTGTATCATTGATTGACCAGGCATCACTACAGTAACTCGCTGTGCGGCTCTGGCCAAGACTCTCCACCTCCCTGCCTCAGGTGTTGAGGGGGGACAAGCATCGGGCCCCACTCGGCTGAGGGATAGCGAATGAGCGTGAAGCACTTTGGACGCTCAGCGTCAATGCTGAACACTGAAAGCCCACGGATCTGTGCAGAGGAGCGTAAATGTGACCCTGAAAGGCTCAAAAGCCCAAACACAAATAAAAAGGCCCCTGAATGCATTTGTTAAGTAGGGTACTCATCACCCAGAGCACCCCCTTGTGTCAGGGGGCAATGCCACGCCACAGGGGGCCCTTGTCTCTGGCACCTCCCACAGGCCATCTGCCGCCCACCTGGCCTTCCTGGGCTCAGCCCTGTGGCCATGTCACATGAAGTTCAGTCCTGCTCTGGGGAATAACAGGGGCAACTGAAAGCACAAGCTAAACCTCCAAATAATAATTCTTCCACCCCTCTCAGCAGCCCCTGAAATAGTCTTGGTAGCCCTCCCAGGAGTCTGACCCTGCAGGAGAAACCTACCTTCTATGCTGCACTCCCAACTCTGTTTAAGGGTCCTTCCTGATTCCCTGCAGCTGGGATGGCTAATTATCATAGCCATATCACCATCAGCTGGGGGCTCCCTGGTAGGTCACAAGCAAGGCTGAGCCAGACTTTTACCTTACAGGCCGGCCAGCCTGTGACAATCTTTTTTTTAAATCTCATGATGTTTGAGACAGTCTCCTGACTTTGAGGCCTGATTCCTGGCTGCCTGAGGTCAACACTCCTGTAGTCACCATATTTACCCTGCAGCTACATTCCTGGTACCTTTCCTTCTCGGTGGCAGGCAGATACCACCCCAAACCTCCCCCATCACGGTCTGAGTCCTTCTCTCCTGGAAATTGTTTTGGACTCTTGGTCCCTTGGGGCTGAGGCCAACTGCTGGGATGACAAGGACGATAATGAAAGGTAGTTTTTGTGCCAGCACTGGAGGGGGTTTATTCTTAACTCCTGGACTCAGCTTTGTCATTTGGTGCATTGGCTCAGTCAGAAGCTGGATGAAGGAGCAATAAACACGAGCCCAGAGGCCTGATTTCTGTCTGACCTGTCTTTCACGGGAGAGAAGGGGGGGTAAATCTCCTGCCTTCCCCATTCCCAGCGGCAGGAGAACTTCCAAAGAGCTGATGAATCTGCAGGTAACAACAAAGTCCTGGGGCTGCAGATGGCCTGGGTGGTGCACCCCAAGATTCTTCGCTTTGCCAATGCAGACAGGTGTGTGTCCTTCTCCATCAGCCTCTGCCCCTGCACTCTCCACTGGTTCTCTTTTCCACAGCCTCAGATCTCTTCTTCTGTCTCTCCCTCAGAGCAGATATCATGTTTTTGCCCCATTTTCCTCCCAGCACATGCCACAAGCCAGATTGGTTCCAGTGGGATTCTTCTACGGTCCTGTCATCGTTAAGGAAATTCAGACCATTACAACTGCATCCGCAAGGTTACTCTGGTGAAACCCCTGATGTAGATCACCAGGCAGCTTGTCAGTTGGTCTTTGCTTTCTGTCCTAAAATTGTGAGGGGTGTTGCTGTATTCCACCCCAGAAGTGGCTGCATTTGGTAGCAGTTGAAGTGATTCCAGGATAGTTTGCAGCGTTGGCTTGTAGGGAAACTGAGCGATGACTACATTCATTCCCAGCCAGACCCCAGGCACGGCTCTCCGGAGGGACAATTTGACAGACGGGAGGACGTTTGCCCCTCGTAGTCAGGGGCTGCGGGAATCAGTGCAGGTTAGGGCAGCCCTATGGCTCCCCTAAATCGCACTCCGGCTTTGGTGGCTCTTCTGGGGCTTTGCAGCAGTGGAGAATGGCTGTGGCACATGTCTGCCCTGCCACGGTGTGCCCCATGCACCTGGGGCTGCTGGGGAAGAAGGGTAGCTCTGCACTTGAAGGTAGGGGCTCACTGCCCTGGGGGTGCTCATAGCAGAGGGAAGAGTGTCATAGACCAGTCCTGGGACCCCTTTGCATCAGCCAAGGAGAGTCAGGCCCAGCGAGTACAGTGGGGGTGGAAGGGCCAGAAGGGCGCAGTACTGGGCATGTCGAACCATGACGCCTTCTCATGGGCTCGGGCAGGAACACAGGGATGGACCAGAGAACTGGCCAACTTCCCTGCTCTTAACAAAAGCGGTTCCAGTGCCCAGGGCCATGCTGGACAGACAGCGGCTGGCGCTCATGTCCCGTCACTCCTGCCAGCAACAGCAGTGCCCAACTTCTTAGTGTCAAGCAGCTGAGGGACCTTCAGTATGAACAGCCCCTACGGGAAACCCCACTTCCTTGTGTCGTCACCAGGCTCGCACTCTGCTGCCTCGCCGGGCTCGGGAGCCAGACACGGCTGCTGCATTCTGAAAACCTCGCAGCCTTTCCCTGCACCTCCATAGCAGCCGCACCAAACCCCAGCCCAGATGCTACACTGCCTCTCCCCAGCCCTGTGCCTCGGTTCAGGGGCTTGATAAACATCTGTTGCCATAGTGACTGGCCGAGCTGCTTTCACTCTGTTGGTTTCACCCACGAAGAGGATGAAACCAGAGNGGGGGGGGGGGGGGGGGGGGGGGGGGGGGGGGGGGGGGGGGGGGGGGGAGGCTTGCACTGCGGAGTGGAAATAGCCCGTTATGCAAATGATGCAGAGGTTCCTCCTGGGGGAGCAACATGGGCCAGAGCCAATAATAAAAATACTAAAGCCAAATGGTGATAATACAGATTAGCAGCTTCTATAGTAATGTCACTCTCCCTTCTGCACAGGACAGTATCAGCAGCAGCATTTAACATATATAGGGAAACTGAGGCACATAAAAGTGATTTGACTGACTCACGGTCACACAGTTAGTCAGTGGCAAAGCCAGGAATATAACCCAGGAGTCCTGCGCCTTGGTCTGCCGGNGGGGGGGGGGGGGGGGGGGGGGGGGGGGGGGGGGGGGGGGGGGGGGGGGGGGAATTAGTTTAGTCGATGCGGTGGTCGCAGTGGTGTATATGGCTAATGTAGCTGTCTGGAGTGGGAGAGAGGAGGACCGAGGGGAGCACAGAGTAGGGGATGTTTATATGGGCCGTGGCCACACGGGTGATGCCAGCTGTGACTGTGCATGCCGAGCTTCCCATCTCATCTGTAGGGCCGAGCCCTACAAATTCTCCCTTCACTTGGGTCAATTTCATGGCCACAGGATCTTAACAGTCATCAATTTCACATGTGCACATCTGAAGCTTCAAGTGTTGTTACCATGGGGGTCCTGATCCAAAAGGGGATTGTGCGGGGGGTGTGTGTGTCCCAAAGCTGTTGTCGGGGGGTTGCAGGGTTGCCATACTCACGTCTGTGCTGCCTTCAGAGCCCAGCAGAGTTTCCTGCAGCTGGAGGAGGCTCCTAGAGGTAGGTCCGATCTCCCCAGTGCTGCAAGTCAGGGCCAGTGGTGGATTAACGCATGGGCCTATGGGTGCCCTAGCCATGGCAGGAGCTGGGATGGAGGGGTGCAGGAGCCCCGAGCCTGGGCGCCCCAGAGCCCAAGCAGGAGACGTCAGGGACAGCAGCCCTGAACCCGGGCCCCCCGAGCCGGGCAGGAACTGCGAGGGCTAGAGCTGTGGGGGGGGGGGGTAGCAGTCCCTGAGCCTGGGCAGGAGCCACAGAGGGTGGAAGCCCTGAGTTCAGGCTGGAGCCCGGGTGCCCCCAGCCCTGGCATGAGTCATGTGGGGGGGCAGCATCCCCAAGCTCGAGCACCCAGAGCCCTGGCAGGAGCCGGGGGGGGGGGGAGCGCAGCCCCAAGCCAGGCAGGAGGCAGCTGTGGGGCCTGGAGCTGTGAGGGGGTGGCAGTCCCTGAGCCCAGGCAGGAGCTGCAGGGGGTGGAAGCCCCAAGCCTGGACCCCGGGCAGCCCCTCCCGGCAGGAGCCGCAGGGGGAGGGAGCAGCCCCCCAGGCAGGAGCTATGGGGGAGAGGGTGCGAAAGCCTCAGAGCTCAAGCGCCCTGAGCCCGGGCAGGAGCTAGGGGGGAGCTATGGGGGAGAGGGTGCGAAAGCCTCAGAGCTCAAGCGCCCTGAGCCCGGGCAGGAGCTGGGGGCGGGGGGGTCAGTAGTCTGGAGCCCAGCTCTGGCGCTGCTGCAGCACAGAAGTGAGTGTGGACCAGGCCTCACTTCTGCGCTGCCTATGGAGGTGGGTCTGATCTCTCCCCATAGCAGCCGTGTAAGGGAAGGACACGTCCTGTCCCTCCCAGCCCGGCTGATTTTGGGGAGATCAGATTTCACGGGGCAAGGCTCATTTTGGGGTCTGTGACATGTTTTTCACGGCCGTGAAAATGGTAGGGCCCTGCTCATATGGGCAGCTTCTTATAGTGACCAACTTCCTGATTTTCTAAATCCTTTTCAAACAAGTTTCCTGTTTGCCTGTTCCAAGTGGGATTGGAAACTCAGACAAGGTGATAGGGACTTTGCAAGGGAACCCTCAAGTGTACCAGACAGACCTTGAAGGCAGAGACCCTTATGGCTGAAGAGTGAGTGGAACCCAGAGCCTCAGACATGACATGTTTCCCTGTTGGCTTCCTCCCAGGGCCACCCTCACCTTGCTTCTCTGCTGGCTTTCTCCCCACTTTCGGGTTTCATACAGCTGCATGCAATTAAATCAGGGGTCAGCAACCTTTCAGAAGTGGGGTGCCGAATCTTCATTTATTCACTCTAATACAAGGATTTGCGTGCCAGTCATACATTTTAACGTTTTTAGAAGGTCTCTTTCTATAAGTCTATAGTATATAACGAAACTATTGTTGTATGTAAAGTAAATAAGATTTATAAAATGTTTAGGACGCTTCTTTTAAAATTAAATTAAAATGCAGAACCCCCCGGACCGGTGGCCAGGACCCGGGCAGTGTGAGTGCCACTGGAAATCAGCTCGCGTGCCGCCTTCGGCACCCGTGCCATAGGTTGCCTACCCCTGAATTAAATAAATGCCCCATCTCCTGCATTTGCAATGAGTCTCCAGGAAAACCTCTCAGGTTCCACGGCTAAGCGTTTACCCAGGCCTTGCCATGCCATGGGCAATGGCTTTTATTGTTTAACTATCACTAAACAAAGGGGCATTTAACTGCTCCTCATTTAGCCTGAATGAAGTTGCTTAGTGCACCCATCAATTTTTTACCAGGTCTGTGATTGATGGCTGCCATTAATACCTTCCAGCAGAACAGATCCCTCTGGAAAGAGACTGGAAGAATAAAGGGATTGAGGAAAAAGAAAAGCATTAAACTGCAGCAGCTTTGGGAAGGGGGGTGCTACACGCAGGGCCAAACAAGGCCCAATGGGGGAAACCCTTGTGAGGTGCCAAGGGTTTGGGTTCCATGCTCAGAGACTCGCCGCCCTGCTGCAATACTGTCTACAGACAGGTGATGGCTCCCGAGCTGTGTTGATGTCAACAACTGTGACAATGTTCCAACCCCTGCAGGAAGCAGCTGCAGGGTCAGAAGGCAGGGGGAGAAACTTCTAATAAAACCACATCCAGGAACTTGTCATTGAACGTTAAACTTGTAGGTTTGGTTGCTATGGCCCTTGGGTTCTCACCCCTCTGGTGGTAATGCTGGGTGGCTGCTCTCGGGTTTCAGATTGAAATGACTGGTTTACATTGGAAGGCGTTCCCTGGGCTCCCAATGCTAGTCAGTAACTAATAAAATGCTGCAGCTTTAAATGGGTCTAAACCAGAACACAGGACCTGAAATCCTGCCACTCCTGAACTTCGAAGCCGGGTGGACTGAGATCCGGATTCAGCCTGCCTGGCTTTGGCCGCACTAGCACGTGCAACGAACCCACACTGCCCTGGACATATGCACATCCAAGCTGAGCGTCAGAGCTTGCGTGCAGCTCTCCTGAGGACATCCCGGGGCTTAGATGCTGGAGAAGCAGTGCACTGCGAACCCAGCGTATTTCCCAGAGCAGAGAGGAAGACATGGGCAGACCCACAGCTGGTGCATATATCTTATATGGTTCCACCGATGTCAATGGCCTTGAGACAACTATTTTTTGGTGGTCTCAGAGCACAGCCACCAACTCTTGCTGGTGGCCGCTCTGACAAACTTTCCTAAAATACTTAATTGACTTTAGGAAAAACAAACAAATATGCACATACACATGTCCAAATCATTGTCATTTATTTATGTAGGGTGGTTGTTTGGGTTTTTGGTTTTTTTTGCAAACTCAACAACAACAACCACCAGTTGTCTCTATTTTGTACTGGACCTAAACAGAATAGAAACAAAAAATAAGGTGCTTTGCATGTTCTTGTCTTCTGTTGTTTTTCTTTTGCTTTTTTTTTTTTTTTTTTTTTAGACTTGCTAGCTAGTAAGTCTGCTGCGGTGAAAAGTGATATTTATATGTTTGCGAAAAATTATATCAACAGCAGCAGACTTGCTAGCTGGCTGGGAGGCAGTGAAAAGTGATATTAACAAACATACAAATATCACTTTTCACAGCAGATTTACTCAGCCCTGGCGAGCTGGGGGACAAATGAAGCCCTGGATGGGAAGGTGGATAAGGAGGCAGCGGGGGCCAGGGGCGATGGGGGGGACAGAGCCTGCCATTGCACAGCTGGAGCATGAAGCCCCACGGCTGGAGCCTTCACCCCAGGGCGGAAGCCTGAGCCCCACCGCCTCCAGGAAAGTGGGGAAACTCCCACCGACTGCTTGCTCCCCTGGCGTTTCTGGCTCCAGAGGGGGACAGGACCCAACCCCTTCTGGCGGCCCCGGGAGAGGGTCCACTGCTCCCCCCCTCCAATCACTACCCAGGAGACTGTGGCCGCAAGAAAAGCCTCTGGGGGCCACATTTGAGAAACGCTGCTTTACCCCGCCTCAGATTCTGCCGCATTGATTGGGGCTGACGGGGTTAAAGTTGTCCTAGGCTCTTTTTGCTTCTAACCCAGCCTCTCTCCTCTCATGCAGGCAGGGCCCTTTCTCCAGAGCTGCTGTCAGCCTGGGCTGTGGGAACTCGCCTGGCCCCTCACTCCACTCTGGATCTCACCTAGTTTGTGGTTTTGTTAAGTGACACTTCAGCTAAAGCATTTAACAGACAAGCACAAACACCTGGCTGGACATGCTGGCGAGCGTGGAACTCAATTGGGCTAGTGTGCGGAGCCCTCAGCAAGCCCTGGCTGGGTCAGCAGCACATTGGGCTCAGCTGAGATTCCGGATTCAACTGGGAATTTTGGAGAGTCTTGTTTTTCCAGCAGCCTTCCTATCACAGAGTAATTTGTTCCCCACTTGTCTGTCCCTCCTGGGAGGGGGGGTCACACAGCAGGGAGAGGCCTGTTGTGTATTGCATCCCAATTTGCTATGCGTTTCCACTCCATTTCCTTTCTTTCTCTCTCCTGTGCTGGCAAGAGGTTGCTGCCCAGGGGTCCAAACCACTCCAAGATGGAAATGTAACCACAAGAATATCTAGATACATCTATATTGCAGGCAGGGCCGGCGCAACCCATTAGGCGACCTAGGCGGTGGCCTAGGGTGCTGCTATTTTGGGGGCGCCGGCGCCGCGGCCGCCCGTAGAAATTTGGGGGCGGGACCTTCCGCCGCCGCTGTTGGGGGCGGGATTTCGGGGGCGGGACCTTCCGCCGCCTAGGGCGCCGGCAAAGCTGGCGCCGCTACTGATTGCAGGGAGACTCCCGCCGTGCACAGAGAAGCTGCCTGCTAGAGTGACCAGCCTGGGGACATGCTCCAAGTGCCCCTAGGGTTCCCCAGACATGGTCTCTGCCCGTCTGAGCTCAAGATGCTGCATAGTTAGAGACATGACAGGGGCTCTGGCCAGTGGATCATAGAATCATAGAATCTCAGGGTTGGAAGGGACCTCAGGAGGTATCTAGTCCAACCCCCTGCTCGAAGCAGGACCTAATCCCAACTAATCCATGGAAACTAAAGTTTCACAATCACAGCTGCAGTGTGGTTCTCAGGGACAATGCAGTATGCAAATCCCTGCATTCTGATTGGCTGGTTCCTTCAGAAAAGTAATCACCTTATGCCCACAACCAACATGGCTGCCATGGCATCTCATCTCATCCAGAACGAACACAGGAATTGATCCTGAGAGCGGCTGAGTTGAGGGTATTGTGGGTGCTCGGCATCTCTTAGGATCCCATTGTTTTTAACCCGATGATTACTCAAAAATACTGACCCAGTAGACATTACAGAAAGGATAGAATGGACCTTCCCCCCCGCCCGGAGGCAGCTGTCAATGCTCCCCCCTTCCATGCCAGGCCAAAGCACAAAGGAGTGGGAGTTCATTCCCAATGCCAGTTTGCCCCTCGCCATGTTGTAGAAAACAAACCTCTGGGCAGAAGAGGAGACCAGGATCCATGGCAATCGCAACAAGTTCCTTGCACACGGTTGCCGTGCTGAAGTGTGCGCTTTCTGTGCCACTCCTCGCACACCCATTAACTCCCAGGGGAACTAAATGCTTGTGGTGAAAAGGAGAAAAAAAAAATCGTGGCACTATGCTAGTGCGTGTTCTACCCTGTCCCCCCATTCTGTATCGGTCCGGCTGTTTGGGGCAGGGACCGGCCAGTACTCTGTTTGTACAGCACCGAGCACCATGGGGCCTGTTCTTGCCACTACCGTAATAGTAACAATAACGCTCAGAGGAGAGTAGATGGGGGGGCTGGAACAATTTTTATAGTGAGGGGTGCTGATGATGGAAGCCATGTATTTGGTGTTATTACTACTTCAATCCAGGGGGTGTGGCAGTACCCCCCAGCCCCCCGACTTCCAGCACCACTGAGAGTAGATCGCATAATGTGAAAACCAGGGGGATGGCAGATGCCATAACCTGAAGTCCACACTTGAATTTAGAAACAGACTCAAGGGAGGGGATAAAAGATGCATCCTGTGGATTCCCTGTTCTTTCCATAAGATTACAACTAGGAGGAAGTCAACCGGACACCCTTGGGGTTCAAATAAGCATGTTTACTAGCTGTATACAAACACACAAGGCCTAGCTATGTATGGACGTTGTTAAGTTCTGTAATAAGAGACGGAAAGGTGGGAAGGGCCCACTCAAGGGCTAGCACACTCTTTAAAGGAAGAGTGATCGAGTCCTATACACTACCCAGACCCTTCAATATTTTCTCCCAGAGACCCATGTTTCCATTGTGCCAACACAACTTTCCCACTAAATTGCCCTCTCCTCATTCAATTCCCTCCTGACATCCCACCTCTACAATGATGCATACAAGGAACGAGGTGGCTGATAATGGAGATATTGTCTCTATAAAAAATAAAAATAAAAACCATTGTGTTATTAAAACACTGTATTATTGGGGCATGGCCAGCTGACTCTTGCTGTCATGGGGCGTGACTCACCATGGGGGCATCTCCTGCTGGCCGTCTTGGGGATTAGCTCCGCAGGTTGGCATGTCCTCTCCAGATATTGCCTCTCCCACTGTCATATCTGCTCTCGGACCCATGTCACTCCAAGGGCCACAGCATCCTCTTCATGACACAGCCATCCAGCCGGGTCACCATCTGTGCTCCCCCCTTCCAGGGAATAATACTGCAATCCAACTGTCCAGCCACTTCCCCAGTGATGAGTTGTGGGGAGGGGGAGACACTCAGGCCCATCCACTATTCTGGGTCTCAGCCCAGGGACCCTGTAGATGGCTGCAGCCCCTCCAACAGCTCAGTATGTTTCCCTGGGGCACTTCCCCATGGGGGCCCCAGCACTTTCTTCACCCTTACCTCAGGGCCTCAGCCTATCAGTCCTAGCAGCCAGCCAGGAGCTCCCTCTCGCTCCCCCTGTCTCTGCCAGCAACTGCTCTGTCCACGGTGCCACAGGACTCTCAGCCTGCTAGAGACACAGTCCTGGCTCCTTCAGCTCCCAGCAGCAAGTGACCAGCTCCTTTTATGTGAGCCTGCTGGGCCCTGATTGGCTGCTCCTTGCAGCCTCTCTCTGGTAAGCTGTGCCTCACACAGCCTCTCTGGGCCACTTGGAGGACTCACCTCCCCGGCTCAGGTTAACCCTTTCTATACTTGTGTGGGGCCAACAACCCATCACACTTGCCAACCTGACCTGTTTGTTGTACTACTTTCCCCTCTGTCACGTCTGTCGGCATGCTGGGTGTTTCCAAAGTGTAAGCTCTCTAGGCAGGAACAGAGCCTTCTCTTGTGTTTGTATAGGGCCAAGCATATTTGTGGGGGGCAATCAGGAACAGATAGTACGTCATCATAAAATCATGTATGTACTGTAAGATTTCCTTCTCCCCCATCCTAGAGCATTTATGACCTTACCTCAATTCCAGAGGTTGTCTGTGTCCAGGACCCTTTCCCCCATCTTAGAGCTGTCTATTCCCACAGGCTTTCCCCCTTTCCAAAAGCTGGTTCTGTTGCACACAAGTAAATTTGAGTTTCTTCCCTTCACTCATCAGCTACAAAATATTTTGTCACCCTGATGAAGTAACAGGGTGCAAGGAGAGAAGAGTCTCCCACATATACTGGTGCTGAGAAATAAAGTAACAAATGAAATTAATGTATTAAACATTTAGTGCTGAAACTTTAATTGCAGCTTTAATTTGTGGGCACTACAATAGGATCCAGCATTGAGGCTGGAGATAGGATGAAGCAGAGCAAAAGTCCCACATTGTTTTACTGCTTCACAATGTTCCAATTGCCATTTCACTCTGAGTAAAGTTGTTCTGTGTCAAATATATCTTCCCAACAAAGCTGCCACTCAGACTATTTAATTAGTTTAAACAGGTCTTGCTTGTTAAGTCTACTCTGTATTCCTCTCTCTCCAGGAGCAGTGTCATTAATTCCACAAGGAAGGTTCTGATCTTCAGAGACATTGACTTCATCTGACACTAAATGCACGTTGGCTCAGCCATAAGATAATTGGCCTGCGTTACGGCCATGGGGCATGATACACAACATTCCAGGGATTTCTGACATACTTGGAAAGGGCTATAAAATTATGTTCCACTGGATTAGTCAAGGAGTCTGAATCTCATTTTTAAGATGCCAAAAGTTCTCTCAGTGACTGCTGAGTTTATTGGCTTTACTGTCACTTTGCTCTGCTGGAGCTGGGGAATGTGACAGGCCAGTCATTAACGACATTTTTCAAAGTTTCTCACAAATGTATAAAACAGCATTGAGCTCATAGGGAAACCACAGCTACAAGCCATGTCCCAAGGCCTGCTGGGGAGTTCCAGAGTTTGGCAACAAGGTGCTGAGCCTGTAGGTCTCCATTTCTGGGCCTGTCCAGGGCAGCAGAGATGGACAGGCATTAGTATTGGTGGCCTGTGTGACATGAGTTTGGCGATCTCTGTCCCATTCCCACAGCACAAAACCCACCACTACCACTGCAGTTGGCCCCCTTTGACTGTCTGGACAGGAAGGCCAACATTCAACTGTGCATGGACTTTAATTCTCTTCTGTCATTCCTCTGTTCATCTGGAAAAACATCCACATGCCTTATGACTATACTTTGATTCTGTTCTCCATGTATTTTCCCCAGATACCTGAGGGAGCTGGAGGTAACAGCCCAGTGGGAAGGCTGGGGGGAAGGGTGCTCTCAGACAATTTCTGACTTTTCTGATGTTAAAAAAACTTGTTTTGAACCTCAAGTGGCTAATTTCCAAGGGGAAACAGTTACAATGTTGAATGGAAACTCCAAGTGTCCAGAAAGGGCAGAGACTTATATTGCCAGCATGCAAGAAATACTGCCCCAAACATTCAGAAACTGAGAGTTAGCCCCCCTCCCAAAGTTGAGATTTTAAAATATAATAATAAATGTTGGGTTCTTTTGATGAGCCTTTGGGGGCATGGATCATCTTTTCAGGCTTTGCAATCATGAGGGCTAGAAACTTGGGTTTTTTGGGAAGCTGAGATTCTGTTCTAATCATAGGACTCCAGGAGCTGGGGCTTTAAGAGAAAACACCAAATATCACAAACCTTATAATAAACTCATGAGAGTTAGCAACACTCAGATTCTTTAAGGCCTCCAGCTGGAAACACAGGGAAGGGCCCCCTGTTCTCTCCACACCCCTCTGGCCTCCATGCAATCTCTTGTTCAGAAAGTAGATTGATAAAATAGCCACTGGCTTCAGCCATCACCATTCTGGCTTCCAGGCTGGGCAAACTGACCAGCAGTGTTACTGGGATGCGTGGGTGGACACAATGGAGTATAGCGTAATCACTGTGCAAATTAACACAGATGAGATTTCTCAAGTCCCTAAAATAACTAATAGAGGAAAAGCAGAAAACCAACTGTAGATCCATAATGTACAGATGTCAGCCTGGCTGCAGGGAGTTTCGGAAGCAGTGATTCTGGACCCAACCCCTAAGTGATTGGGCAACAAAATGGCAAATGAAATTTAATGTGGATAAATGTAAAGTAATGCACATTGGAAAAAATAACCCCAACTATACATACAATATGATGGGGGCTAATTTAGCTACAACGAATCAGGAAAAAGATCTTGGAGTCATCGTGGATAGTTCTCTGAAGACGTCCACGCAGTGTGCAGTGGCAGTCAAAAAAGCAAACAGGATGTTAGGAATCATTAAAAAGGGGATAGAGAATAAGACTGAGAATATATTATTGCCCTTATATAAATCGATGGTACGCCCACATCTCGAATACTGTGTACAGATGTGGTCTCCTCATCTCAAAAAAGATATACTGGCACTAGAAAAGGTTCAGAAAAGGGCAACTAAAATGATTAGGGGTTTGGAACGGGTCCCATATGAGGAGAGATTAAAGAGGCTAGGACTCTTCAGCTTGGAAAAGAGGAGACTAAGGGGGGATATGATAGAGGTATATAAAATCATGAGTGATGTGGAAAAAGTGGATAAGGAAAAGTTATTTACTTATTCCCATAATACAAGAACTAGGGGTCACCAAATGAAATTAATAGGCAGCAGGTTTAAAACAAATAAAAGGAAGTTCTTCACGCAGCGCACAGTCAACTTGTGGAACTCCTTGCCTGAGGAGATTGTGAAGGCTAGGACTATAACAGCGTTTAAAAGAGAACTGGATAAATTCATGGTGGTTAAGTCCATTAATGGCTATTAGCCAGGATGGGTAAGGAATGGTGTCCCTAGCCTCTGTTTGTCAGAGGGTGGAGATGGGCGGCAGGAGAGAGATCACTTGATCATTGCCTGTTAGGTTCACTCCCTCTGGGGCACCTGGCATTGGCCACTGTCGGTAGACAGGATACTGGGCTAGATGGACCTTTGGTCTGACCCGGTACGGCCGTTCTTATGTTCTAACCCTTCTCAAAGCACAGAACAACTCTTCAGTTTAGGCAAGAACACAGAGCAGCAGAGGAGCCAGCACTTTGCTCCAGAGGTGGGTAAAATAATCCCGATGCAGACTGAGCAGAGTGCCAGCTAAATCTGTAAAGCACTTTGGAGTGAAAGGCATTCTAGAGCTGTATGTTATTCCTATAGCGATGGCATCATTCTGGACATGAGGGATAAAGCAGAGATAGTGAACAAAAAGGTCGCTGTATCTGGATGTCAGCCCCCAAGCCCAGAGTGCTCTCCTTCGCTCCCAGAAAGAGATACGATTAACCACAGATCTTCCACTCATGTGCAGAACTAAACACAAAACTCATCTCTTTGAGTTCGTTTTGTCTCAATAAACACACTCACAAAAATAAGCAAACAAAACACCTGCATGCAAACATGCCTTTTCTCTGACAGGCCGGGAAGGACAAAAGAAAAGATTGTTATTTCTATATGAACATACTTGTGAAGTGCTCAGAAACTCCACTGGTGAGTGCAGTACAAATACCGAGACAGATAATTGCGATTAAAGGGAACGAGTCCTCGTAAGGCTAAGAGTACGTGCATATTCCCAGGACTCCATTTTTCATATTGCCTGCCAGCCAGATGGAGGCTGTTTTACTTCTATGCGTTCCTCACTCCTGAGTATTCACATTGGCTTGTCACTTGAGCTGATGTATAATATTCCAGTGTGAACGTGCCAGCACACTGCCCCTGCATGCAGGGGTATGAGCTCTTTCCCTCTGAATATTGCTAAATACTAAGATACATTGCCCATGTATCTTACTTTACGACTTTACTAAAGTAACAAAAAAGAAATGCACTCTCTTCGATTTTGGACCCCTCTCTATTCATACATCATATGTTGGATACAAACATGCTTCTGGTTGCTCTTTTGAGCTGGCTTAACCTTGACAAATTAAATAATTTGTAAAAACCAAATACCAAAAAAATGTGATAACATTCAAAGCAGGAGAATTACATATTATTGTTATATGAACAGAGAGCTTCAGAATCTGCCCACCAACCACAGCACATAAATAACGATGATTGTTTTCCTCTTCTTGCTTTCAGGGATTCTCCAAGAATTCTGACCCTGATAATGTTACATTCTAGTCTCAGAGCTAACTTCTCTGTGCTACAAAAAATGTCCTAAACGTAAAATAGCCTTACGGATATGGCACTGTTCTGTATTTGGGAGAAAACAGTACACACATGATCAGTCTGATCTCGTCTACACTGCTGTAAATCCAGAATAACTCCATCTGCACTGGTGTAACTGAGATAAGAATCTGGTCCATAATCTATCAAATGCAGTGTTGTTGTAGCCGTGTTGGTCCCAGAACATTAGAGAGACAACCTGGGTAAGGTAATATCTTTTATTGGGCCAACTTCTGTTGGTGAGAGAGACAAGCTTTCGACCTTACACAGAGCTGACCTGAAGAAGAGTTTTTTAATCATTTTAGTCATTCTTGTAGCTCATCTCTGACTCCTCCAATTTATTAACATCCTTGTTGAATTGTGGGCACCAAATCTGGACACAGGATTCCAGCAATGGTCGCACCAGTGCCAAATACAGAGGTAAATAACCTCTCTGCTCCTACTAGAGAGTCCCTTGTTTATACCCCAGGATTGCATTAGCTTTTTTGGCCACAGCATCACACTGGTAGCTCATGGTCAGCTGATTATCCACCATGACTCGCAAATCTTCCCAGGGTGGCGTCCTTCATCATGTAAGTATGGCTGACATTCTTTGTTCCTAGATGTACATATTTATATTTAGATGTATTAAAATGCTTATTGTTAGCTCGCACCCAGTTTAACAAGTGATCCAGATTGCTCTAACACAATGACCTGGTCTTTTCATTATTTACCACTCCCCCAGCTTTGTGTCATCTGCAAACTTTGTCAATGATGATTTTAGGTTTTCTTCCAGGTCATTGATAAAAATGTTAAATAGTGTACGGCCAAGAACCACACTCTGTGGGACCCCACTAGACACATGCCTGCTCATTGATGATTCCTCATTTAAAATTACATTTTGAGGCCTATCAAAGAGTCAGTTTTTAATCCATTTATTGTTCTAGTTTTTTAATCAAAATGTCACAGGGTACCAAATCAAACACTTTACAGAAGTCTAAGTATGTTACGTCAACACTATTACCTCTATCAACCAAACATGTAATCTCATTAAAAAAAGATATCAAGTTAGTTTGACAGGATCTATATTTCATAAATCCATGTTGATTTGCATTAATTACATTATTCTCCTTTAGTTCTTTATGAATTAAGTCCCATTATCAGTTGCTCCATTAGCTTTCTCAGGATGGAAGTCAGGTTGACAGGCCTATAATTACCCAAGTCATCCCGTTTACCCTTTTTAAAAATTGGCACAGCATTAGCTTTCTTCCAGTCTTCTGGAACTTCCCCAGTGCTCCAAGACTTATTGAAAAATCAACATTAATGGTCCAGCGAGCTCCTCTGCCAGCTCTTTTAAAATTATTGGAATGCAAGTTAACTGGACCAGCTGATTTTAAAATGTCTGACTTAAGTAGCTGCTGTTTAATATTCTCCTGGGATTCTTGTGGAATAGAAAGAAAGTTGTCATCACTATGTAATGAAACTATATCATCTGGTTTTCCTCAGGTACAGAACAGAAATATTTATTGAACACTTCTGCCTTTTCTGCATTACTATTGATAATTCTACCATGTCCATCCAGTAGTGGATCATAGAATCATAGAATATCAGGGTTGGAAGGGACCTCAGGAGGTATCTAGTCCAACCCCCTGCTCAAAGCAGGACCTAATCCCAACTAAAATCAGTACCATTGTCAGAATTCTTTTTGTTCCTAAAATATTTTTTAAAACTCCTTGTTCTTAACTCTACTGGCCATAGATTTCACCTTATGTACCTTTGCTTCTCTTGTCAGTTTTTCATTATTCCTGATTTATATTCATTATTATCAATTAATTTCCCCTTTCTTCATTTGTTATATAATATTTTTATTTTTAATAAACCATTGCTTATGGTTAGAGCTAGCCAAACATTTTTGAATATTATCTAGTGTTTTGGGTTTTTTCATAATTTTTAATCTTTTTTTTTTAAATCAAAATGATTATCAAAATTGGGTTTGATAAATTAAAAGTGTTGATAGCCATTTTGAAAACAATTTAAATTAAAGATACTGCAAAAAATAGAGAGAGATGAAAACTAGGCCCATTTCAAACCCTGCAAAACAAAAACTACTTTAAAAATGTCAAAAATGTTTGCAGAATTGATTTTTTTTCTTTTGCATTTTCCAATCAGCTCTGCTGAGGGTATAACTCAGTTTATACCAGCGTTTCTCAAATGTGTCCACCGTGGCCGCATGCAGCCACCAGGGGTTCTTGCGGCCACAGCCTTCTGGGCGGTGAAGGGGGGGGGGGGGGCAAAGCAGCAGCCCCTCCCCAGGGGCCACCAACAGTGGTTGGACCCTGACCTCCTCTGGAGACACACAAGCTGGAGGAGCAGGCAGCCAGTGAGTTCCCCACCTTCCTGGGGCTTGGGCTTTAGCCCTGGGGTGGCTCTAGCCAAGGGGGTTCGGGCTCCATCCCTGGGATGTGGTGCCAGACTCTGGCCCTGAGCTCACCCCCCTTTACCCCTGACCCCCCGCTGCCTCCTGCAGTGCCCCATTACCCCAGTCCCCATTGCCTCTGTACCCACCTCACCATCCAGGGTTTAATTTGTCCCCGGGCTTGCCAGGGCTGAGTAAATCCACTGTGAAAGAGAGATTTGTATGTTTGTTAATATCACGTTTCACAGCACACACAGTAGCTAGCAGGTCTTTTTTTTAAAGCAACCAAAAAAGCAAAAGAAACAAGAAGAAAAAAGACAAGAATGCTCAAAGCACCTTATTTGTGTTTCTATTCTGTTTAGGTCCAGTAAAGAACAGAGACCACTGCACATTACTGTTATTATTGCACCAGAAAAAAACCCTATGAAGATAAATGACAAGAATTTGGACATGCGGATGTGCCTATTTATTTGTTTTTTCCTAAAGTTAATTAAGTATTTTAGGGGAAATGATCAGAGCGGCCACCAGCCAGAGACCAGAACCCCTGGTTCATACTGTGTGCGAGGGACCAGTCTGTAGGTGCTCTTGGAGTTGGAGCCTTTACTTTCGCATCTCCTCCCTGTTCCCTGCACTGTCGGTTTTGCAGCATGAATGCAGGATTTTGCATGTGCTGCACGAAGGTCGTTGGGGCCCTTTGGGCGCTGGGGAAACCCGCCTGGGATTATGGCCAGGGCCAAAGGCCCCTCCTCGGGGCAGGGGGAGCAAATCCCCTCGGCTGGGCAGGAAGGGGAGGGGTCGCGCGGAGACAATAACTCTCCTTCTGCAGCAGCCTGACCCCATCCCCTTCCCCAGCTGCCAGTCTCCGCCCTCCCCGCTCTCCCCTCCCCATTGGCTCCCTGGGAATTTGGGGAGCCTCTGAGCTCGGGGTGGGGGGAGGAGCCGGGCGCGCGCGCTGCATTGTGTGCCCCGCCGCGGGAGCGCGCCGGAGGGAGGGATGCGGGTGCCCGCGGCGGTCGGGGGCGCGCCTCAGGGCTCCGTCCGGCGAGTCCCCTTGTGTGTCGCTGGCTCGCTCGGGGCGGGGAGCGGAGCCGGCCGGCGCCATGGAGGAGCTGAGCAGCGTGGGCGAGCAGGTCTTCGCCGCCGAGTGCATCCTGAGCAAGCGGCTCCGCAAGGTGGGCGCCCGGCCCCGGCCCCCTCCCGCCCCAGCTCCCGGCTCCCCCCCCCCCCTGTCCCCCCTCCTGCCCCAGCTCCCGGCCCGCCCCCCCCTCCGGTCCCCCCCCCTCCTGCCCCAGCTCCCGGCCCGGCCCCAGCTCCCGCCCCCCCCCTCCTGCCCCAGCTCCCGGCCCGGCCCCCAGCTCCCGCCCCCCCTCCTGCCCCAGCTCCTGCCCCCCCCCTCCTGCCCCAGCTCCCGGCCCCCCCCCCCCCCTGCCCCCCCGCCCGGCCCCCCCCCCCCCCGGCCCCGCGCGGGGCCCGGCCCCCCCCCCCCGCCCCCGCCCTCCGCCCCGCCGCCCGCCCGCCCCCGCGCCGCCCCCCCGCCGCGCCCGGCCCCGGCCCCCTCCCGCCCCAGCTCCCGGCTCCCCCCCCCCTGTCCCCCCTCCTGCCCCAGCCCCCCCCCCCCCCCCCCCTTGGGGGGCCCCCCCCCCCACCCCCCCCCCCCGCCCCCCGCCCCGCCCCCCCCCCCCCCGCCCCGGCCCCGGGCCCCCCCCCCCCCCCCGCAGGCCCGGCGCTAACCGCGTCTCTCTCCCCCCGCAGGGCAAGCTGGAGTATCTGGTGAAGTGGCGGGGCTGGTCCTCCAAGTGAGTGCGGGGCGCGGGGGGCAGCTCGCTCCGGCCCCTTCCGCGCCGCTTTTGTTCGGGCGGCGCCGCGTCCCGGGTCCTTTTGTTTACAAATAAGTGTGTGTGTGTGCGTGTGTGTGTGTCCCCCCGTGTGTCCCCGTGTGTGTGTGTGTGTGTGTGTGTGTGTGTGTGTGTGTCCCGTCCCGTGTGTCCGTGTGTGTGTGTGTCCCCCCGTGTGTGTCCCTGTGTGTGTGTGTCCCTGTGTGTGTCCCCGTGTCCCCCCGGCGCACACTTGATGCTGCGCCCCCGGCTCCCGGGCCGCCCCCAGGCCGGGGCAGGCGGCTCCGAGCGGGCCCCGCTCCGGTGGGGCCTGGCCGGGGGAGCTGCCTGGGTGCCCAGGCTTCGCCTGCCGGGTGAAATCTGAGCTTGCCCTGGCCGCCGGAGGGCTGCGCCTCTCCCAGAAAGGGAGGGGATCCGGCAGCCCGGAGGGGACCGTGTCTGTTTACTCCTCCCGCCAGCTGCTCCTGGAAACCCTTTTCCCTCTCCCTGGTTTTGCTCCGCTTCGCCTTTCAAGCCCCCTCCCCCCAGCACACACATTGTTATCCTTAATCCTTCGGCTCATCTAGGGTTTGCCCCCTGTCAATCAGCACACTGCACTTCTTCTAGACCGCCTCTGTTTTCTGACCCTTGGGCAAGGGAGGGGAGGCTGTTCTCTCCCCCCCCCCCCCCCCCCAAAAAAAATTCAGGACTCCCTTCCCAGAGTCACTTCTGTTCGTTTGTTCTCCAGAGCATCTTCTGCCTGCGCTCCGATGAGAATGAGGTTTGCATCCTAGGTAGTGTTGCCATTTCTGCTGGGGCCATAACATTGTCTGCAGCGTTTTGTAACAGAACTCCGACTTTCCCTGCGGATTATTACTTTAGGGTTATTCAAAGATGTGGCTTTGGTTGGAACGGGCGTACTGTTCTCAGAGTCCAATCGATCCTACGGGCTGCCATGTGAGCTTCTTTTGAACAGATGATATTCCATGTATTAGTCCAAACTTTTAAAAAATGCTTTCATGTTGCTGTTCTCTATTATGTGTTTACTCTTCTTTTCCAGACACAACAGCTGGGAACCTGAAGAGAATATTCTTGATCCAAGGCTGCTCCTTGCCTTCCAAAAGAAGTGAGCAAACTATAAATACTTTTGGTTGTTGTTGTTGGATGAACAATGTCTAATCCATCATTTGGTCTTTGGCTGTCCTGCAAACAGCATACTGAAGAGCTCATCAGGCTAAAATATGATGATACTCTAAAATGACAGTTCAGGTTCATAGACGGCTACCAAGTGTTATAAATGTGATTAATTTGGGGGCCGAGATCAGAATGTATTTTACGTAGATTGTGCAATGTGACCGCACTAGCATGCGATACAGACAGTTAACTTAGAAATGAGCATTGGGAGCTGAATGTACTTGACCTCTAATCTAAAGGTCTGGGCCATTGGCTGTATTTTCGTGTATGGCTGCATGCACAGGTAGAGGCAGTTTCTAGAATTACAGAAACAAACTTATTTTGAAAATCCACTGAAAACATACTTGTGGGAGGAATGTGATACTTATCCCCTGGCAGTGATTGGGTGGCGTGGCGGGGCTAGAGAAACGGTGCTCTCTCTAATGCTCAGTACTTGTAGATGGAGCTCAGCTCTGCAATTTGATTGCATGATTAGTTAAGGTAACTAGAACTCCTTGTGCATTGAGGACTACCTCTGGCTACGGTCGTCACAGCGCCGGCAAATGTTTTGCCTTTGCACTAATATCAAACACTAAACTTGATGATTGGCCTTAATTATAGCTGGTTTCTAAATCCACTTTGTTTTTAAAAAAAACCTAGGAATTATTGTGGGTGCACAATGACCTGTTGAATAGAGTGCAGCAGTTAAAAAAGTGAGTAAAGAACTCGGGTGTTCACTCAGCCACCACTTTGCTCTGGAGACACTATTCTTATAACCTCCTCTCCATCCCATAATTCCCAGTCCTATATGGCATCTTGCCTCACAGTCAGAGGGCCCTTCTGTGGCCTCTTATTGTCACAGGGAATCATCTGGTAGAGGAGAGCGATGCCTCTTTGCCACCACACCTTGTTGGGAGCCTGTTTCTAAGAGGTCTCTTTCCTTCATCCTATTGGTTTCCTGTGTGGCAGTGCAGAGCTTGGCAACTTCTGCCATGCTGTCAGCTTGGCTGCTATAAGAACTTCACACACAATCTACAATAACAGACTTTCTATTCCAGTAACCAGCATCTGTTGCTATGGGGTAAATATTCTACATATTCCACTGCTGAGAGAGCTACTCTGTGACTCCCAGAGAGAATTCCTTCCCCCCACTGCACTTACAAAATGACCTGAGTGCTTTCCCAAACCCATAACAAACAGCTTGGGTCCGTGTGAAATCTGTAGGCTTGGAGCTCTCCAGGAAAGACTGCTGTATGTTTGTCACAAGTATAACACTCATGAGTATCCGTTGCTGCTTGGATCACAACTGAGTTGTGCAGCATTTCAAACAAGGTCTCTGCTGATCAGAGAGGAACTAGGCTGGCTCATGGGTGCAGCATTGTCCTCAATTGGTGTGTTTGCAGGGAACATGAGAAAGAGGTGCAGAATCGGAAGAGGGGCAAACGACCCAGAGGCAGGCCCAGGAAACATGTGGTGAGTAACAGTGGCGATGTGTGGGGTGGTGGGGGTGATGGCAGTTCTTGGGAACTGCCTGAAAGGCCCCTTACAACCTCTAGTGTCATAATGTGGAGTGTTGCCGAAATGGATCATACGTCTTGGGTTTCCGTTGGAGAATGGGGGGGCACAGAGCTGCCAGGAGACACTGTTCCGAGAGCAGAATGTACCCAGGAATGTGTCTTGAGGTTGCATATAAGAGGCAGGGATAGGGGAAGCGTCTCTTTATCCAGACACTTCGGTAATTGCTAATCAGCAATGACGGGGAGGGAAAAGTGTGAGTCACATGGAATTTGAGGGCAATATATTAGATCTGGCCTGTGTGCAGTGGGGGCTCTTTAGCCTTTGCAGAGTAGAGGCCTGCTCTGCGCACAGTCAGGGACTGGTGCATGTGATGCAGTGATCTGTGGGGTCACTGGGAACAAATTCGTATCTTGCTGAAGAACTTAGCTGGCAGAACTGAGTGTGACTATCTTAATTCAGGCTGATGTTCTTCCTGCTCCCTCTTTATTTTTCTTTTAAAGGAACCAGAGGTGCCTCCAAAAATCAAGTCAAGTAGCTCCTCATCCTCCACCTCTTCATCTTCCTCCTCCTCTGATGAAGAGGATGAGAGTGACCTGGAGGCAAAGAGAGGTCCCCGGAGCAGAGAGACTCACCCAGTGCCACAGAAGAAAGCTCAGATTCTGGTTGCGAAGCCGGAAATAAAAGACCCTGTCAGGAAGAAGCGTGGGCGGAAACCTCTGCCTCCGGAGCAGAAGGCAGCCAGAAGGACCATGAACCTGGCAAAGGTGCTGAAAACAACCCGAAAGGAGATGGGTGGAGGTTCTAAAGTGATGGGGAAGTTGCAGCCCCACCACAACGCTCAGGGCTCAGGTATTGCTGTGCTTAAATCTAACGTGAAAGAGCCCCAAAGTGCACTGAGTGGGCTTGGTTCAGGGGGCTTATCCGCTGACAACCTGCCCAATATACTGAAGGGCTCCTCTGGGAGCCCAAACCATGGGATCAGCTGGCAGAGTTCTATCGTGCACTACATGAACAGGATGTCCCAAAACCAGAGCTCTGCAGAGGCCCCAGCCCCAGGGAGGCTGGCACTCAAGTCACAGGCATCCACCAAGAGTAGCCTAGGACTGGACTTAAAAATGAGAAACCAGAAAGGAGCTGGGGAGCCTGGGTTGAATGTGCAAGGATCCAAAGCAGGCAAGGCACTCGGCAGTGGTGCTGGGGGGGATCAGAAATCAGGCTTCACTGCTGGGGCTCAGACCCTGCCCAACGGCAGCAAGGCACCTGTGAATTCGCCTGCCCCAGGAAGCCAGCTGACTTCCAATCAGGAGCTGAACCTTCAAGCTTTAAACTTGCAGAGTGTCAAAAATGGGCCGAATTCAGCAGGTGGCAGCAGCCTCCCTCGGCATGTCTGTGCAACTCTGGCCAAAAGTGCTGGCGCCGCAGCTGTGAATGTGGGGGCAGCCGCTGCCAAGGGCACAGTGCTGAATGCACAAAACACTGGGCTGCCGCCAGGCGTGGACACCTGCAAAAATGAGAAACCAATGCAAAGAGCAGCTGCTGGGGAAAGAGACGTGACAAAAAGTGGTGCCCCATGTGCGCAAGAGGGGCACCCCACAACAGAGAACCGCAAGCCGGCAGCCCTGTCTGAAATGAGCACCGGCGAAGAGGAGACCAGCTCCGATTCGGATCGGGATTCTGCCTCGTTTCCTGGTATGGGCCAGAACATGTCAGTCTCCATCCAGACCAGCCAGGACTGGAAACCCACCCGCAGCCTGATCGAACACGTCTTTGTCACAGACGTGACAGCCAACCTGATTACAGTGACCGTCAAGGAGTCTCCCACCAGTGTTGGGTTTTTCAATCTTAGACATTACTGAACCAGGAGGTGCGAGGTGGGGGGATGGGTTCCCATAGCCCCTTCTGATGCCTCTTTCCCATTGGCTTTACCTGATTGTTTCGTTGGGTTTTTCTTCAAGTGAATGCCAGATGGCAATGAGATTTGGGGAGGCAGAAATCAGGTGTCCCTGCCCCTATAAGCAATTGGCTATTAAACAGCACCCCGGCTTCCCCCAACAAAGTGTTCTGCTGTTGCCGGTCGGCAATGTTCTTGGTGGTTCATAGTATCTGTGGAGGCTTCCTGGAGCCAATAGAGATTTTCTCTGAGGGCTGGGAGGAGTAGGATACAGTGAAACCTGTTAACAGCTACCAAAGGCCATTCTGTTTTTCTGACCACTCTAGCAGATGGCACCAGAGTAAGGCTAATGCAGTGGTTCTCTGGTGGGGATTAAGGCTGGCTGGCTGGCTGCTAAGAAGTGCTTAGCAAGTGACTGGTAAGCCAGGTTTCTCTGTGGTTGGATTTCTTTGCTGTACAACTTGAAATGTCAGAACACCAGGTACCTGCAACACCAGAACATGCAAGTACCTGGACAATTGGGGAGAGGGCTATGGGGTCATGCAATGTAACAGGCTAAAGCTTTTCCTTAAGAAAAATTGAGGTTTTTTTGTTTTGTTTGTTTGTTTTCCTTCTAGGCATTAGCACAAGCTCCTGGGACAGTCAAACTCAATCCAAATCAGACAGCCAACTTCCACAGTGTCCCGCATGCTGCGGGGCGGGGGGTTGCCTGGAGATGGGGTGGTTTTCAGGGGACATTAGTTTAAGCCCAGCTACCCTCCTGGGCTAGGTTGCTCCCAGTGATGAGCGTGAAGTGACTGCTAGTTCTCTTGTGATGTTTTGCAAATGAAATGGAAATATTGTTTACATTTTTATACAAAATCCTCCCTTGTTCAGAAGGGAGGTGGGGGGCAAGGGGCCATCAGACTAAAACTCTTGCTGCTGCTGGCACACCCAGACCCGCTGTGGTGGGAATGGGCGTCACAGCCTGCATTCACACCACATGTGGCACATTTGGGGTGCACAGCATGAGCTGGCGGCTGATCAGCAGTGTGAGCTGCTGCTGTGAATTTCTCTGTGTGCATGAAAGAAGAGAAGTCAGGGATGGGAACCAGTCTGGACGATTTAATGCTCTCCAAATCCAGGCCTTCTCCTTGTCCCAGTATCATTAACACTTCACCCTGCATCCATCAGCCACTAGTCCTGGCGGAGCTTCTCCAGACACCCCCACACAGCATGCTGGGGAGCATTAAATCACATGGTACATGCAAATACTTGTGGCAGGATCTAACTTGCTCTATGCACACACGTCCTTCAGGGCTGTGTGTCAGTTTTGCAGCCCTGGGCCTAAAGCCACCTGCTACTTGGAGACCCGCTGTGAGCAGGGGCGGCTCTGTTTTTTGCCACCCCAAGCATGGCAGGCAGGTGGCTTTCGGCGGCGCGCCTGCGGGCGATCCGCTGGTCACGCGGATTCGGCGGCATGCCTGCAGGAGGTCCACCAGTGCCGCGCCATCGGCGTCCCCACCGCCGAATTGCTGCCGAAGCCGCGGGACTGGCGGACCTCCTGCAGGCACGCCGCCGAAAGCCGCCTGCCTGCCGCCCCCCGCGGCTTGCCGCCCCAGGCACGCGCTTGCTGTGCTGGTGCCTGGAGCCGCCCCTGGCTGTGAGGCTCAAGCACAATGGAGAAATCTTTTCTCCTAGGTGTGAGGTTTGTAGGTGCCATGAGGCATGGGAGAGCGGGCAGCTTGAGGCTCTGACTTGCCATTAGTCTTGTCTTGATGCTACCACTAGGAATGAGTGAGGGTTAAAACACAGCGTTTGTGGGATCCGAATTCCTGCCGAGCTCCTGTTGCCAGCAGGCTTTGAGCGCTGTGGAGGCAGTGCACACGAGGCTCACGCTGGGTGCTGCCAAGTGCCTTCAATTCACATGGATTTCAGTGGAAACTGAGGGTGCTCAACGCCTCCTAGGGTGGGGCCCAACGCTCACCTCACTGCCTCTCAAGCAGCAGTTCCCCAGGGACAGGCTTTGACAGGCTCTGGATGGAGCCTCCTTCAGGCAGACAAGGAGGCTCTTGCTGAACTCAGTTTGAATGCAGCCTTTGCGATTGTAGTGATCTGGAACTCTCCTGGGTGTGTGGCAGGGGCAGCCTGGTACCTTCACGTGCTCTAAGAACATGCCTGCAAAAGGCAGCCCTTGAAAGATCTCGGCAGCAGGGTGGCCGATGACTGTCTGGGCTGGCGGGTCAGTGTGTTTCGGTGCCGCTTCAAAGTGGATGGGTTCACCTACTTCATCCCTGCCCCAGTGACATGCATCTTACTCAGCCACAGTCTGGAGCACCTGCAATGTCAGTAGCCGCTGGGCTACTAAAGGGATGCTGTCAACTCGTAAAGAGCCCACGGCTGCAGCTCCATTAGGTGACTATAGGCGCACGTATATTTCTTAAAGTCTGTTTTACTGCTCTGATGTGGTCAGGCATTTAAAATGCTAGTTCCTTTGGGCCTGGGCTGGCTGCTAAGCCGGTCTCTCAGGTGGGTAGTGAACGTCAGAGAGGTTTGATAATCTATTGCTGTTGGTACTGCGGTGTCTGGGTTGCCAGGGAAGGTTCCACTGGATTTTGTATTTAATTCACAAACCTTAATTGGTTTAGGTTTCATTTTTAACAAACCTAAGCTTGGGTCCAGTTTGAGTTGACAAGCCCTTAATCTTATGCAATGGTTCCTGCCTTGAACATTACCCAGGTGGATTTGGGGGGTGGGGGGTTCCATCCCCTTATTAGTCAGTGACGTTTCTGCCAGCCAGGAGGCCTTCGCTGTGGCTCCCTCCCAAAGTAATTGACGCTCTAACAGTCAACTTGGGGGCTAGGAGCTCACTTCAGATTTGCTGCAGCAGAGCTCACGCAGCCTCTGGCAGCCCAGGGATTGTCGTTGGTGTGGCTGGCTACACTACCCAGCGTAAGAACTGTCCTCCTCAAGTGCGTGGGACAAGGGGCCATGTGGGTCGGACCAGTTTTGTCTGCGAGGAGGGTTTGTAAGGAGAGTTTGCTTTGGAGCTCCCTGGTGCCAAAAAGTAACGTCTGTTATTCAGTTGACCTCATAATTCAAATGCAGCCAGACTAACTACTATGACTTTGAGAACGTCAAGAAAAAATGAGCTTGTGGGTTCAGAAGCCTTTACCCCTGTGGTGGCCTTTACCACATGTGTCCTGAAGCCCCAGACATGGGAATGCTGGAAGATCCTTTCCTTCAGTAACGAACAAGGAGGTCTGGATATCTTAAAGGCTGTGTCTGGCTGTCTTCCCCACACACCAAATATTTACTACTTGGCCTTTGCAAATCCAAACTAAAGTAACTTACAATGTGCCTTTTGGAATGTGCTGTCCCAGCCTTGCCCATGGTAAAGGTCACTGGCAGCTGTCTTGCCCTTATGCAAAGCTGGGCTAGTCCAGGGTCCTGTGAAAAGCAAGGACATGGGTGAGGGGCAGGGGAGAAGACCCTTCCTCCTCAGCAGGGTGGCACCCAGCATTTATGTGGACCCCCAGGTACACCTGCTTTGGTGATGGTAGCAGCTGGTGTGTGTCCAAAGGGAACTGCACCTCCTTTCTGAGGTTGGCAGCTGAACACCGAGAGGGAAGAAACTGCTACCACAGGGATGAACCCAGAAATCCTTAGAATAAGGCTGGTGATGGATCTGTGTAAACAACCTCTTGGGATGGCCATTGAAAAATGGCATTTGATGCTGGTCAGGGGAGGGGCCAGTTGATACGACTGTATTAAGACGATAGAAAACTGCTTCTCCGTCCCTACTCCTATAGTGTCAGTGCCTATGTTTGTACTTTGGGGCGTCAAGAGGGTTGCACCGGTGTAGGACAGGGCTTGGACTGGAGTGACTCCTCATGGTGGGTACTGATTTGCACTGGTGCTGCATGTCTACCTTCGTTTACAACCAGTGCAAACCACTTACAGTGCAAAGTCCTCCAGCCTAGACAAGCTCTACATAAGATGGCCCTGTTCAGAATTCCAGTTCTAAATTAAATTGTATTTCACATTTGGTGGCTTGGTCCCACTCAAAGGCAGTCTTGCCTTTCAGAGTCTGGGTGATGTTTTCTTGGGATTCTTGACTTTTGCCCTGGAAACTTAATACAAATGGAAACTGGCTTTTTTTCAGCACCAGCCACTTATAAAACTGGGTTTTTCCCCCTCCTGTAGCAGTGGGAACCTGCTTTGCCAATGCTAACATTGTGCCTTTCTGTTAACCAGCTGTTTCAATCCCAAAGTTATAAAGACTGTGAAAATGATAATCTGGAAACACCTTACTTTCATCTCATTCTTCCTCCCCCCCCTTTAATCTGGCATTAAATGTGTTGACTCCCCTTAACAATGTGAGTGTGTGTGTGTGTGTGTCTGAGTGAAAGTTTAACTTTGAAGTCAGCCTCTCAAAGGCAAATTGTGCGTTTTAATTTAATCTTTTGTGGACTGAAGTTTAAAAAGCTGGTGCTAATTGTGTTTACCAATAAAATTAGTCTTCAAAGTCTACCTTTTAAAAAAATTTGCTGCTATGAGTTTGTGTTTTAGTTGCATGTCAAACAACCAATTAAAGGTTTGTCACTATTTTTAGTCTTAAGGGGTTACCCAAGGGAATAGTACTACAGTATTTGTATATTGAATCGGTATTTTATCCTGGCATAATCTGGTGAAGTATAGGGGTTTTTCATTGGACTGGAAAAAGTGGACAATTCAGTCATCTTCCTTAGGAGTTTAGTATATTTTTATATATATATTTTGTACCAAAAAACTGGAGTTCTTGGGAGCTTCTCCTTTTTGTTTTGGTTCTGAGACTGACATAGATGTGAAGGACTCTAGACCTAAAAAGAAAAGGTTTTACTAAAAAACTGAGGAGGGGTGTGTGAAAACAATTGTTCTTGTAACTGTGCCAATTACTGCCTGATTTCCATTTATTATTTTTTATTATTAAAAAGCCAAATCATTCCTGTATGCCACTTCTGATTGCTTTAAACTACAGCAGTTTGCTTTTTAGAGAACAAGCGTTGGATATGTTATTACCTGGGGAATGCTAGAGTTCTTTGTTGGAAGCAAGACAGCAGCCCAGCCCACATGTTAAATCAGGGCTGGCTCCCTGAAGACAATGCCTGCCCATTGAGCTTGCAGTGTGTTCACGTCAGTGGTTGGGGTTCCCTTGGTGACCCTAGAGTTGGCTCACTTGCATTTTGTGATGTTTTCTAGTATTTTTGGACACTAATGCTAGTGTAGACTCCAGACCTTTAGGCTGCTTTTAATTTATTTTTGCAGGAAAACACTAGAAGTTGGTATGTCGGACAACTTTGTATAATGTTTTTATTCATGTTAGTATATCAATAAATATTTTTTTAAACTTTTCAAACTACTGTGCGGCATGGGGTGACGGACTGTGTAATTGTACTTTTCAGGTGACTGTCTCACAACCTTTTTCAGACATTAAGCTTCATGACACAGCTGAGAGACATCGTATTATATGGACCTGTGACTCCATCTGTAACCTGGACAGGGAGTCGCAGACTAGGCCTAGAACACAAGAATTGGAAGTCAGTCGCCTTTCTCCAACTTCTCCCAGGCAAATCCCCCGGACTGAGCTAAGCATTAAACCATCTTCAGTGGGGAACAGACCACCCTGATTAGGATGTGGAGAACGGGTGACAGCTACCTAAGATAAGGAGTTCTGCAAAGAGAGGGAAGGGGAAAATCAGCTTTCCTGTAGCTTAGCTGTCCCTGAATCCGTGTTAGGTCACTGGGCACTAGAGGTGATGTTATGTGGAGGAGGCGGGGAAGGGGAAGGAAAAGCAACCTGCAGCATGGGACAAAGCACCTTCCACCACCCTCTTACTCCTGCTGCATCATCCCTAGTGCAGCTGGGGCTAAACTGTAGAGCGGGTACAGAAGATGGCACAGCCCTTTCTGGAGTTCAAGGGGAGGGGCCCACAGAGGTGGGCTTGGCACCCTGCACAGTAGAAGGTATCAGTGACACGTGCTTTGTAAGCCAGAGGAGGAGTGCCAGTTAGGCTCTAACCAATGTATAGCTTTACATCCCTAGAGCAGCAATTTTTAGCCCCAGGAGTCTGGCCTTTGCTAGTAGCTGCTACTCCATGAATTCCGGTGGCAAGGCCTGTCCCCCCTCCGTTATTCAGCGTGCCGAATGCACGAGAAGAGGCGCCTGTGTCCACGATTTTGGTATGTCCCTTATGCATCACCCCAAGCCTCGTTCTGATGCCTTGTCTCTGATTAAAACCCCAACCACCACCCACCTTTGCCCGCCTCTTTTACCAACCCTGACTAGGGGCGGCTGCAGCCCTTGGGGGCTTCTTAGGAGAGCAAGAGAGACTCGCACCCCAAACTGCCTCCCAAGACCCCCTGTGCTCTTAAAGGGGGCCTGAAAAGAAAGGTGAGCGCACGTACAGCTGCTGTTCCTGCTGGAAGCTTTGCTCCTGGAAGGTGTTTCCCTCTTCCCAGGAGGGGTTCTTGTACTGACAAGTATCAAACCCTGTTTTTGCTGGAGCAGGGGGGAGCTAATCTCACGGGGCCCTGCCTGTCACGGGACAGCCTGTGTAAAGCTTTGCTAAGCTCTTCCTGCAGGATCCGTTCGCGCACCTGAGCGGGGGAAGCTTCCTGGAGCAAAAAGGCACTTTGCCCTCGCCGTTCCCAGCCGTTCTGGGGCAGGGGGCGCCCTGATTTTACTCATCGGCTGTTAGAAAGCACAAGGCGAGGGCTGGGGGCGGAACCGCCCCGGCCCCTTTTCCCAGCCGCAGCAAACGCGGCCGGCTCGCTGGGCTGGCGGGGCCCGGGCTTCCAGGAGAAGACCGCGCTCGCCCCGCGGGAGGAAGCCGCTGGTCTCTGAGTCCCCCCTCGCCTGGCCCCGCCTACGCTGCGCTGGGGCCCCGGGCCAGGGGCTGAGCGGCACTGGACAGTGCTCCGGGGCCCAGGGAGAGCCCCAGCCCTGGGATTCCGCGGGATTCCGCGGCTCCCCCACGTTTCTTTCCCTCTCCGAGGCGTTGGGGGAGCCTGGCCCGCGCATCTCCCACCTGCGGAGCAGCCGGAGAAGAGAGACTAATGCAGCGCAAGGAGAGAGCCCGCTGCGCCCCCGGAGTGGGGGGTAACCCTGGTGGGAGCCGGGGGCTGCCCCTGGCTGGCAGCGGGCGCGCACTCGGCCTTCTCCTGCACGCGCTGCGCCAGAACACCTCTTAAAATACCCCGCCGGGGCAGCGCGGCCCTTGCGCCGGGCGCAGCAGCCAAGCGAAAATGAAACCCGCCGGGCGCAGCAGCCAAGCGAAAATGAAACCAGCCTGGGTCCCGCGGCTGCTCCCTCTGGCCTGCGCAAAGAGACTGTCCGGGCGGGGGTGTCTCTGCCCGGGATGTGACCTCTCCTCCCCAGGGCAGGCAGCCCGGGCTCCCGTTCGCGGGCCGGTGCGGGCAGAGTTCGCTCCCCACCGCGCTTCGCGGAGTCAAGGCGGGGAGTCGCAGCGAGCTCCCAGGCGGGAAGGGGGTTGGTAACGCCGGTTCCTTTGACGTTTCCAGGGACAGGCTTTGACTCGGCAACGCAGGAAGGAAACAGTCGCTCCTGTTCTGGACTCTCTGGCCCGCAGCGTGAAGACTCCGGAGGAGGAAAGACCCGGGGCCCACCCCGAGCTGGCTGAAGGCTTCGAGTCGCGCCGCGTGGTTAGAATCCTTTGCGGGTGACCTTTGTGCGTGAGCGCTCCGGCACGACCAGGGTCCCCCTTCTCGGTTCTCTGCGGTGCCTGGCTCTTCCCCTGCCCCCCCAGCGGCACTTCTCCCCAAGTGCCCAGCGCCCCCCTCCCCAGGCCAGTGAACGGATCTGAAAGGCGAGTCTCCTGCTGGGACCTCCCGGAGAAAAGCCGCCTTGTGCGGCCCCTTCTACCGCTCCGCCTCGCCGCCAGTGCTCTGCGCACCGATGCTGACAGCTGCAGTAATAAAGGTTTTCGCTCCTTTCACTCAGCGGCGCAGCAAAGGGAGGTTAATGAGGACACGGCTAAAAAGCCCAGCCCAGCCCCTGCTTTGCTTTGGCTCCGCAGTAGATGGAGATTTGAATACACAGGAGTTTTCGGGGCGCCCCGCGGGGGAGGTTTTCAGTCTTTCTTGTGCATTCCGGGACCCCGAGTTGGGACGTTCAAAGCCAGACCCCGATACAAACCGGGTTTTTCCCCAGGCAAATCGGCAGGCTGCATCCTGTATCAGTGCCCTGGCAAAGGGGGGCTGCTGAGCCCCGCAAAGGGGCCCGTGAGACGTTCGTGGGCTTGTTGGCAAGTCCGCTTTCCGTGTGCCAGCCGCGTGATGTCCTCCGCCCTCCAGGAGCCGTGAGCCGGGAACCCCGCTGCCTGGGGCCTGGATTGCCTGCGAGGGGCTGGAGAGGAGCCGCCAGGCCCTTGAAACCCGAAAGCCACCTTGGCAAGGCGTTTCTTTGGCTTGGCCTGGCCCCCAGCCAGGCCCTTTGGCTGCCTTCCCCAGAGAAGCAGACCAACGCGGTGATGGTTAGACGGAGGACTCCTGCCCAGCGAGATCGGGGAGCGACCCCCCAGCTCGGGCAGCCTGCTGGCTGCCGGAATCCAGAGGAGGAGCCTCCAAATACCGCTGAGGTGCAGCATCTCCACCGCAGGGCCCTGCTCTCTGGTCCCAGCCCAGGCCTCCGCCACAGGGTCTGTGCAGCGCCTGACACGCAATATACCGCGGTGGTGGCCATTGGTGCGCAGGGATTCGGCAGCCCGGCTCGGTTAGGCCTGAATGGCGCGTTGGCGAGACACCAGAGTCTGGCAGAGCTCTGGCGAGGGGAGCCGCTCCCCCGAAACGGGTCCGTGTTAGGACAAAGCATCACCTGCAGGCGGAACCGGCTGGACCATCGCCCCAGCCACACCCCGGGGGGAAGCGGGCCCGGGACAGGCTGCACCGTTCCCCGCCTTGTGATCAACACAGGGCAAGGGTGTCACTCGGGCAAACCCAAGGGCTGCCCATGCTCAGCCCTGGGACCGAACAGCTGCTGCCTGGCCGGGACCGTGCGGCTGGGCTGGGCTGGCTCCGGTTCGGTAGCACCGCGCTGCAGACACCGGCAGGGGGCAGCAAACCACCCCGGTTCCCAATGCCCGCTGCGGAGAACCGGGGCGAGCGAAGCCGGGGGGGTGCTGCGGGCAGGGCGGCGCAGCTTGGCTCCGGTTCTGAGTCCGGCCCGTTTACACGCGGCTCAGACGGGTGCGCACCGAGACCCCTCCCGCCCCGCAGCACCCCACGGGGGCAGGACGTTCTGGGGCGGCTGGGACAAGAGCCGCCCTTCGCTTGCTCCCGGGGCGGGTGGGGTGTCTGGCTGCGGCGCGTCGGTGGGAAACACCCCGCCACCAGGAGCCCCAGGAGCCGCCTGGACACTCGCTCCCTACATCGCTTCGTGCCCGTGAATGCCTGGCCCATAGGGGACGTGCAGAGGCGGTGGATGGAAGCGGCTGCAGGGGCAGGAGAGCCCGGGGCTCCCGTGCGGAGGGAACCGGGCCCAGGGGCGGGATGGAGCCCGAGCCTAGAGATGCGGGGCTGGGGCTTGTCTGGTGGGTGCGAAGCCGAGAAGCCGCCGGTGGTGCTGGGGGAGGGACGCGGACGGGTGCCAGGGGCCTCCGGAGCCCGGGCAGACAAAGGGCGAGGGAGACGCGGGGCTCGCTCGGACGCCAGCGCCTGGGATCGCGCATCCAGGCAGGGGGTGGGAGCTCCCGCTCCGCTCCACACCCGCTCCGGGCACCTTCCCTGCAGAAGCGGGCGCCAGGGCAGGGCAGGCGCCTCGCTGTTCAACGGCGCTTCCCATGAGGGCAATTCCTGTCCTTCCCCCCGCCCAGTACCAGCCAGGACCGGGGGCTAAGGGAAGGCGAGCCCACATGCAGGGGCAGGCGGACGGGGACCGAGCCCGCGTTCCCCCGGGAAGCGCGCCGGGGGAGAGATGTGCCGGCTATAAACAAAGCAACGTGGAGATCGCAGGGGGGATATAAGAAGGACACGTTTCTATTTACAAAGTATATATTTAAACTCACATAAAAAGCAGGTATGATGTAGACATTCACGGTTGGCAGAAGACACGTATTTAAGCTTCACTTCTGAGACTGAGATTTAGCCAGATTTGTTTTTACAAGTCTTAGAATTAAATAACACACACACACACACACACATCCAATATATATGTCGATATGTACATACACACAGGTATGTCTAGCTTTATATATGTATATATGTGCGTATCTAGACACATATATATTTATACAGGTCTGGAGTGAAGAATGCCAAATGAAGATCACACCCTGACTTTTAGAACGAGGCGGGAGCTGCACTGTGATCTCTTTAACAAGGGGAGGTATTTTCCAGCCTTCAGGTATATAGGGTGGAGGACAGGTAGATAAATCCTCGTTATTATACACATGGTAACAGACATGTCCCATTTGGGTTTGACCTGAAAACAGCATCAATATTGTTACATTCCTTGCTTCAGTTCTTTGTACAAACGAAGTTTAAAATCTTGGTTTGACAAAATCTATTAAAAAACACACAAGCAGCTCCCTGTGTCCAGCTTCAACAGAGTCCCCTTGTTTATTTTATTGGATGAAGGTGAAAGTCCCAAAGATGGAAGGGAAAGGGGTCTAAAGAAGGTAGGAGGTAAAATGATCCAGAATGGGCCCAAGAGCAGCAAAGGCTACTCCTTGTACTCCTGCCCCTTCCTCTTCCCATCCGGCCCCATGTGCTTTCATCCTATGTGCAGTCCTCACATTAAGAAGCATTTAAGACCTTCACTGAGCCAATCAGAGAAGATGGGAAAGACCAGGCTCCTCTACCCGGGGCCCTTCAGGGCTGCTGGACAGTTTTGTGCTTTTGAACCAACAAAGGTGCTTAAACCAATATATGTTAGGAGTGGAGAGCACCTGTTACACCTTAAAAAAACAACTCTAACACCTACCCCCTTCTCCCATAACAGGCTCAGAAAAATCAACCTCTCCCTCAACTAGGTAAAGTTGGAATATGGAGTTGAGAGAGAGAGAGAGAAAACACACTTCTAGAATCCCCACTCGCTTTCTGCAAGGTAGCAAAAGAATTCTGGTCTACGCTAGTGGATGGAAGCTGCTGCATTTTGTTCAGTCATTAAATCTCACTAAGCCTGGAGCCAAACCAAACCAAACCATTCACATATGCCTTCCAAAGAGAAGGGTGTGAACAAATACTAACTGCCACCTGTGTCAGCAGCACCTACTTTGTGCCTAGGAGTAGATCTCCTCTCAGCCATTGTGAAACTGGCATACGACAGGGAAAATATTTATTTTCTCTAACCCCCAAAAGTGACTCTGGAATTTGTTGGGGGAGATGTGGATATTACAGAACACTGTATCTGGAGTCTCCCAGCAGGCCAAAGGGAACTGTGGCCTGGAAAAAAAGCAACACTTTCTATAATAGCATGAGCATCTAAATATGGGCAGTGACACTTTATCCTCCCAAACTTTTCTGGCATTTCAGGAATGTAAACAGATTTTTTTTAAGTGGGTGGGGGAAAGAATCAAGCAAACAGACAAAATGAAAACAGCTTCTCAGCTCAGTTCTGTCTCCCATAACTGCTATGACAATTTCTATTAAAGTGCATTTCAGTATCACTCCTTTTAGGAATCTTAAACATACAAACCTCCTCTTCATTTGCAAGAAGAGGTAATTCAAGTTAATACTTCACTAGAACAACTTTCAGTCTTTTTATGGACTTCTGCTTTTTTTGATTTTATACCAACTTTTTTTTTTTTTAATTGGAAACAAAACCCAACAATACTGTAAATTCAAGTGCTTATTTCAGCTGTCCAGACTGACAGGTCTGGATACAGCACACTTGATTGTACAAGCAACACCTTATATCACAATCAAGAAATCAGGGCATTTTGCCCTGAAAGGGATACAACTTCCCCACGCATCATCCAGAGCATCTTATGAAAAAATCATAATTAATAAAACCCCAAAACATAATTAGCTACAAACATCATCCATTATATACACTGGCTCCTGCAACAGATACATGAACTCGATAGTTCTCAGTTTTATTGTCCTTTCTAAGAGCAACTGAGCAGTCACTGTTCAGTCTCCATTTAAATAAAACAACTTAGAGTTGAAATATATATATATATATATAGATAGATATATATATATAGGTATTTTTTCTTAAATAACATATTTACATCTAATAGAAAATATAACTCTAGAGATAATCTTTCAATGAAACAGAAAACTAGAGAGAAAAAAAGAATCCAAGCAGAAAGAATTAAGACAGTTTCTAGGTCCTGTCCTGGAAAAAAACCCACCAAGCTCTAACCAAGCCTTTATCTCTCTGGAACTATCCTGCAAACACTCATCGCTTTTCTTTAAAGAATCCTTGGTCCGTGCTGCTCTCTTTAATTGTAACCGTCAAAAAGTTAGATGTCACATCAGTCACCACCACTTTCTCCAGGTTGTTGAGAGATGGGCTCCAGGACTCCTCTTCCGGGTCCCCCAGAATCCTGGAGACAGGGATTCTGGCAATGAGGGAGGGTCTGCCAGACTGAGTCCCCACACTGTCTCGGTACAAGCTTCCCACCGAGCCCTGGTTTGCGGAGCTGTGCATGATCTTAGGGCCGCCAGGGTCCAATCCATCTTGCCCCTTGGGGTCCAAAAAGTCTGACCTGTGCTTGGTGACCCTGGGTGGGTAAGTCTCTGAGGCTCCCAGCTTCATGCCAGCCTCTGCTCTATTGGGGCTGGACATGGCACCAGAGAGGTCAGGCTCCTGCCTCCTGGCTAGTTGAATCACACTGTGTCCTGAGCCAAACTTCGCTACCCCAGGAACGGCCTCCTCTATTTTCCGGGTTTTGAGGTAGTCCCCCATCTTGTCCCCTGGCTCACATAATTTCCTCTTGGAGACATCCAGAGCCTCTGGCAAGTCCTTGTAATGCTCTTTCCTAGGCTTTGGGCCTCTCTTTTTAGGGATCTCTCCAGGTTTCTCTTCCATTCTCCCAACCCGGTCCCGGATGTTCTCACCCCTCAAGGTGCTGGGACTGCCCTGGGCGGGCAGAGCTATGTTTCTCAGTCCTTCCCTAGCCCGGGAAGTGGAGCCCAGCTCCTGGGGTGATCTACCAGGATATGGCACCCGGATCCCCCTGGCAGAGTCACTGCGGAATTCATAGGTTTTGGCTTTTGCTTTTGCCTGTGCCTGCAAAGAAGATAAATCAACCAGTGACTTTATTATCCTGCCATCCGGCTCCATAGTTACAACTTCCCAGATAAGCAACGGCCTTTCCACAAGCATCCCCCCATCAGTGCTGGAGCCGGGTCCTGCTATTAGCATAGCATGCTGGTTCTGATGCTCCCCATTGCAGCATGCAGCCCTCTCCACTCACCAACTAAACAATGTCAATGCACACACTAGGCTCCTGCCTCCTTACCTTTAACAGGAAGGTTTTGGGTTTGGGGCCTCGCTTCTTGGGGCCGTATAGCTCCATTTCTCGTTCCCTAGAGGTATTAAAAAAAAACCAGTTTCAATTCAGCATTGCTACAAAACAGAGCAACGTTTTTATAAGTGTGATGTATATGACTAGCAAAGGCCTTGTACCTTTCCTCAAAGGCTGCAAGCAGCCGGGCATCCAGAATGTTTTCCTCGGGTTCCCAGGTGCTGTATCTATCAGGACATGCACAGAGAGTGAGAAACAGTGTCAGTTGTGAGTGAGGGGGGGACACAAGAGATATCAAATTAAAGAAACACAGGATCTAGCTTTCCTTTCTATTACAATGCAAAATAAATAATAACCACCATCTTCTGAGTATTTACTAGGCTGCATAATTGTACATAGAACCTACTTACTTCTGAGACCAGCCCTTCCATTTCACGAGATATTCCATGCGCCCCTGCAGTTGCACAGAGAGAAAATAAATAGGCATGGGGGAAATCAAGATAGATGCATGCAATAAAAATATGCATGTAGCAACATGCATGCAACCAAATAAGCCTGCACCAATAGGCATGTGTCAAATATATGCAAACGGCCAAATGCATGGAACAAAAAATATGCGAGCAGCAAATCCATGCAACCAAACAGGGATGCAGCAAAATGCATCTGGCAAAAATATGCATGCAGCAAAGCGCATGCAGCAAAGCAAGCCTGCAGCATTCTTGTAAAAATGGGCATGCAGGACAAAAAAAATAACCAGATGCAATGTGTGCAGTGCAAGTCCAGGGGCAGCGGCAGCTCTGAACTGCTGCTGCAAATGGGAGCTGCGGGGGGAGGGAGCGGGGCTGTTCTCCGAGGCGATCTCGGCCTCCCGCAGGCCTGGGGGGCTGCATGCACGGGGGCTGGGGGGCCCGCGAGGCACCTACTTTGCGGATGCGGCGCTTGAGCAGGGCCTCGGCCGCGAACACCCGCTCCCCGACGGCTGAAAGCTCCATGTTTACTCGGCCGCTGGCAGCAGAAAAGCAGCAGCCAGCGCAGCCCAGACCATAATACTCCGCCCGCTGACGTCAGCCCTTCCCGTGCGCCNGGCCAGGGCCCGGGCCCGCCCCCCCCCCCCCCCCCGCAGCCTCCGCCCCCTTCTCCCCTCCCCCAGCCGCCCCCCCTCCCCGCCTCCCTGCTACGTGACCCGCCTTTCAATAGACAGGGGGCGGGGCCAGAGGAGCGACGAGAGACCGGCAGGGGGCGGGGGGAAGGGGGAGGGATGGAGGCTGGGACCCTGGAGGGGGGGGCAGAGCGGGCCCCCGCTGTCTGGCTGGGAGGGGGGGGGGCGGCATACGTGTGTCCCCCCCCACGCACAGCGTCTCCATCCAGCCCCATCTTTCTAAATCACTGTCCCCCACCAGCCCCCCCGGGCCAGGCAGCCACCGCCGGCCCCTGCCCAGCCCAGGCTCGACCCAGGCTCGACCCCAGCCCGGAGCCGCGGCCCGGCCCAGCTCGAGCGAACAGGCAAGAAAAAAAAATTCAAACCAACTTCGGTGACATCTCCAGTCACTGTCACCCCCCAGCCGCGCACGGGCCCTTCCCCCCCCCCGCCCAAGGGAGGCCACGACCCCCAGGCCTGGGGACTAGGGGAGGAATCCGAGCCCCCCCCCCCCCCAGCACCGCCGGTGCTGCCCGCTGCGAATGAAGTGGGGACCGTGTTCTCGGGAAGTCGGTGGGTCTGTCAAACCCGGGGCCCGACTGCGCGTCATTCCTGTGCTTTATTTTCGTCTCCCGTGGGTAGATTTGCGCTCCGGGCTTGTGCAGGCCCACGCGTGTTTTTCAATCCACGCAGCCCGTTTTACCAGCGGGGGGAGCCTCTGTGACAGCCCCCAGCACGCTGGCTGTGCGCGCAGCGGCTGCGTTTCCTGAAAAGCTTCTGCAACGTTTGTGCAGCGAAAGGAAATGTAAAAGCACAAAGGGCTGCAAGAGTTGAATCCGCAGCAGAGTCTCATCTCAGGTCTTTTTGCTGGTGGCTTCGGACTCGCGGCGTTGCAGGGTCTGTTCTAACCACAGTGGTTGGCGCACCGGGTCCCAGCCCTCCTGATGCACCGGTCAAAGTGTAGCCGCTAGTCCAGGCTGCCCTGCTAGCGAAGTGTAAACGAACCTGACGCTGAGCAGGGCTAGGTTGGACGGTGCCTCTGTAATGCTACGTAGGGCGATGATTTCACTCGATTTGGAAACTACTACGGGGCACAAACTCCAGAAGAGGACTTGGAATTTAACGTGTTCTCGCCTGGAAGCTTATTCAAAACAGACAAACAAAAACCAGCCCTAAACAGATTTAGCAAAACTCTGCGAACTTTGACTTCAGCGTATTGTCTGCGCGAGACAGTTTCATTTCCACATAAAATGCATCTAGGACTGTCTTTGAAATAAGATGGAAAGTAACACGTGCAAAATTTGCAATAGTGGGAAATGACCCTGTTACCTATTACTGATCTGTATTGATCTCTCGGCTCCTTAGGTCCTGGACTATCTGAATGCATGAAACAGATGGATTTGCTAGGTGCAGAGACAGAGGGTTGGGGAACGAGAGAGAAAACTCTATTGTGGGTTAATATAACAAAGAGAAATTGTATCTCATTAACGAAGTACTCGAAGATTACGTAAAAATCACCTCATTAGACACTATCTGCCAAGAAAGCCGTTAGTCTGGAAGCCAGCAAACCAGCAAAGTTCAGAATCATAAAAAGTCATTCACAGTAACAAATAGTTTGGTAGAGTGGTGCCAGGAGTACAGCTGTTTCTGCTTAAGTTTAAATACTTTCCAACAGTTTGGGTAGTGAAAATAAAGTAGACTTCAACAGCCTATAATATGAGTTTCTGGTTTCCTTACTCCAAGAACCTATGGGCTTGATTCCCCCAAGTTTGCTCAAGCAGGCGGGCGAAAGGGATTTGGGGTGGGGGATGGGGTGTCTAAGAGGTGAGGATGTGACTAGGGTTTCACTGACTTTTTGTGTGTACCGCTATGGCAGGGTTATCCGTAAACAGAGCGACAAGGTAATGATTGCTCTCTGCAATCAAGTGTTTATCGCGGGGTGATTGCTGTCGCGTTCTCTGTTACCGAAATCTGCCGCAGAATTCTCTCTTTCTCCTTCCCCCAGACCCTTAAATCACTAATGGCTGTTTAAGAGTTTTGTTATTTGTTTTAAGATAGTATTTCTCCGTATTTCATCCCTCAGTGATTTTACTGCCACTTACTCCCATACGTATGTTTGCTTTAGTTGCTTTAAAAAAAAAACAACCCAGAAATGTAGACGCTGCTGAGCTGGGGAGATTCCTGTCCGAAAGATTTTCTTTCTCAAGTCACTTCCATGCGTCTGTTAAAGCAAAATTAAAACACAGCAGAAGAAACAGATTCGCTCCGATTTTGTTTAGATCTGAAGTGTGTGAGCGTCTTTTATCTCCCTGCCTACGGCACATTTCTGTGTAGAGAGAAATTCAACTAGAGGCTGGTTCTTGGGAAGCGTGTAAACGTGTCCGAGCTCTCATGAACAAACGGGGGGTTTATTCCAGCTGGAGCCGGGAGGGGGGAAATAAATAAAACAACAAACCGCTCAAACCTCCTCAGAGGCCGAATTTGAATGTCTCCCTCCTCTGGTTGGCGCGTCCCAACCTCTCGCCTAGGCTCAGCACAGACCGGTCACTCACTGACCCCCTGCGAGGGGGCAGCAGACTCTCGCTGGAGTAGGGGGTGCGCCGCCATGGGGCACGGTGGGGAGCAGAGACACGCTACGTTCAGACGGGACTGGCTTCTGGCTTCCCACCCCCCTACCTCCAGCCTGGCGCAACTGGGGCGCTTTGGTGTCTCTCTTCGGTGGGATTGTCCCTCCCCTGCGACCCCTTACCGCGGATGCTGGAGTGGAGATCAGACCCGCCAGACACCTGGCCGACTTCATGCTTCAACCGCTCGTCGAGCAACGAGCCCCTGTGAAACCCCCGGTGAAACCCCCCGAGCGAGGAAAGGTCCTGGGAGGATTCGTCTGCGTCTCCTCTTCAGTAAATAAGGTAACTGCTTCCTATTACCTAGGTTCCCATATGGCTGCAATTTGACTGTCTCAGGGGGAGCGAAAGTGGAAATAAAACGGTCTAGTGCTGCAATTTTACCAAGAAAAACGCCGGCAGTTCCATTTAGGGTTGTTACCAACGTGATACATGAGCTCTCTGGCGTGTGTTTATTGAATGAAACACGGGCTCCGGGACACCTGTTTCCCACGCGGGGCGGGGGGCGGGGGTTGCTCTCGGTTTGGAGTCTAAATAAACTCCCCGGACGCCCCTTCAGGTGCATTGACCGATCCGACGGCGGCTCCTTTGGTTGTTGTTTTGTGCCATTCGCTCCCAAGTGGCTTGTGGCTGCCTAGGAGTGTGGCGGGGAGCGCCGCAGAGGGGGGGCCGCGTTGTCTCGGGGTGCCCAAGCCCGGGGGGGCTCGGCTCCATCCTCCCTTTGAAACAGCCAAACCCCAGCGGGCCCGAGCGGGGACTAGCCCAGCCGGAGGGAGGCAGGTAGCTCCGCGGAACCGGCCCTATGGTCAGTCTGGGGGCTGCCCCCTCGCATAACCCGGTCGAACAACCGCAGGCGGCTCTGGCTGCGTCCCGCGTGTGGGTGACACGCGGTGAGTGGGCGTGGGGCAGAGGGACAGGCTGGGGGTGACAGCGGGCCGGGCCGTCCAGCCACACGACTGAGAACCAGATCGGGACACGCTTTGCTCCGCCCGGGGCACAGCAAGCGGCCCGGTGGGGACAGAAGGGCTGAGCGAGCCTAGGAGCCGGAGGAGCAAAGTCGCTCTTGGGAGCAGACTCGCCGTGTCCAGGCGTGGGGGCCCCGGGCTGCCTCCCTCCCACGGGACACTCTCGCACCGGGCTGTGCCCCAGGGCTGAGCCGGCCGGGTGGTGATGTTCTGGTCCAGTGAAACCCATCGACATGCTCCCGTCGGTGCCGTGGGAAGCCGAGGCGATTAGGCACCCGGGGGGCTGGGGAGGAGGCGGGTTTAGGAGGAGATAAGGGACCGGGCAACTGGGGGGCGAGGACAGGAGCTGTTATTTACGGGGCTCTGACAGTTCCGGGGGGATGTGTCAGAGGTAGACCAGGGAATCCATGCGGCAGAGCGCATTGAGCCGGGGACCCGCCCGCAGCTCCAGGGCTCAGCACCTGTCTGCCCAGGGGTTATACGGACCGCCTGTCACCACCACACCTGAGCGCCTTCCACCTAAACCCAGTCACAGCCCAGTCCCCGGGGCTCGCCGTCATTTGGGGGGTGAAAACTCTATTGGGGGTAATTATTGACTTGTTACAGCGCCGCCAGGGCCCCGAAGTCCAGGCTGGTGTGGTAGGGTGTAGCTGACCGGAGCCAGCCTTGACTACCCACGTTTAGTTTCTTTGCCCATTTGCCCCAAAGAGGAGACAATTAATTTGCATCAGTCTCCTCTGTACATCAAACCTCTCTCTCTCCCGGCCCCCCTTGCTCCTTATCTCCTTTGGACCCTCACCAAAGGCTCTTACGGAAATTAAGTTGTCATGGGATAAGAGGGAAGATCCTTTCATGGATTAAGAACTGGTTAAAAGACAGGGAACATAGGGTAGGAATAAGGGTAATGATGTTCCTCAAGGGTCAGTCCTAGGACCAATCCTATTCAATTTATTCATAAATGATCTGGAGAAAGGGGTAAACAGTGAGGTGGCAAAGTTTGCAGATGATACTAAACTGCTCAAGATAGTTAAGACCAAAGCAGACTGTGAAAAACTTCAAAAAGATCTCACAAAACTAAGTGATTGGGCAACAAAATGGCAAATGAAATTTAATGTGGATAAATGTAAAGTAATGCACATTGGAAAAAATAACCCCAACTATACATACAATATGATGGGGGCTAATTTAGCTACAACTAATCAGGAAAGAGATCTTGGAATCATCGTGGATAGATCTCTGAAGATGTCCACGCAGTGTGCAGTGACAGGCAAAAAAGCAAACAGGATGTTAGGAATCATTAAAAAGGGAATAGAGAATAAGACTGAGAATATCTTATTGCCCTGATATAAATCCATGGTACGCCCACATCTTGAATACTGTGTACAGATATAGTCTCCTCATCTCAAACAAGATATTCTAGCACTAGAAAAGGTTCAGAGAAGGGCAACTAAAATGATTAGGGGGTTGGAAAGGGTCCCATATGAGGAGAGATTAAAGAGGCTAGGACTTTTCAGCTTGGAAAAGAGGAGACTAAGGGGGGATATGATAGAGGTATATAAAATCATGAATGATGTGGAGAAAGTGAAGAAGGAAAAGTTATTTACTTGTTCCCATAATACAAGATCTAGGGGTCACCAAATGAAATTAATGGGCAGCAGGTTTAAAACAAATAAAAGGAAGTTCTTCTTCACGAGCGCACAGTCTACCTGGGGAACTCCTTGCCTGAGGAGATTGTGAAGGCTAGGACTATAACAGGGTTTAAAAGAGAACTAGATAAATTCATGGAGGTTAAGTCCATTAATGGCTATTAGCCAGGATGGGTAAGGAATGGTGTCCCTAGCCTCTGTTTGTCAGAGGGTGGAGATGGATGGCAGGAGAGAGATCACTTGATCATTGCCTGTTAGGTTCACTCCCTCTGGGACACCTGGCATTGGCCACTGTCGGCAGACAGGACACTGGGCTAGATGGACCTTTGGTCTGACCCAGTCCGGCCGTTCTTATGTTCTCCTTGGCAAGCTGCTTCAGAGGCTCCCCAAATTTTATGAGACAAAGGCTGAGGTTTCTAATGAAGGAAATGTAGACGTATATATATATTCCTTTGAAATGAATGCACTCGATTAGTGCCTGTGTGAACTCTCCTAGACTGCTTGGGAAAGCTCATTTAAACCCTTTAGTGTGATTTGCACAGGAAACCTGTAACCCCCGCGTCCCAGTCAAATTGCATTAACACCCACGTGTACTAAGGGCTCATTCCATTCCCGGCGCTGCGGAAAGCAGTAAATCTCGGAGCATCTTGAATTTCCTAGACTCCTCGTTAAACATATTGACGGGACACCTCGTTTTCCTGGGGCCCGGGTTCTCTTCCCACCTCCAGAGGTAAACAACAAAGGCGGGCTGGACTTACCTCGCCCTGGCCCCAGGTGATGGTGGGGTCTCTGGCAGGACTTAGCGGGGTTGCCAGTGAACCCTAAGTTCCAACACTTCCTGATTTCCATCCTAATCACCCGCCTGCCGAGAGCAAGAAGCGATAGACTCGGGCCGGGGTTTTCTCCCCCTGCTGGAGGCGAGTTCTGGCACCGCGGACCCTCCATGTGGGGTGCGGTGTTTCGGCAGGTCTAGGCAGGGGCCCAGGGCAAAGTGCGGGGACGGAGCCGGGCGCGGGGAAGACACGGAATGGACGTGCTGGTCCCCAGGCTTTAACCCGCAGGCCCTGGAGACTGTCTCCGGGATACATCCGCTCCGAGCACCCGGCCAGAGCCGCAGGAACGGACCGGGAGCGTGCGAGGCAGCGCTGCCCACGCGTGTCACGGGCTCGCAGGAGTGACACGTCTGGTTGCAAATTCAGGCCAAACGGGTCGGGCAAGCTCCCTGTGCGAGCCTGGCGGGGCCGGGGTGCGATTCTGCGCGAAGGGCCGGGGATACTACCCCAGCCCCGGGCCCCGGATCGATAAGATCGATCGGGCGGAGCTGGGGCAGCTGAAGGAGCAAACGGTCGCTGTTACCGCCCGGCCAGTCCCACCCTCCCTGCGCCCCCGGGGAGCGGCCGCGTGGGGATGGAGGGCGCCGCGGGCAGCTCCTCTCCCTCGCGCGGGGCTGGCGGGCCCGGGAGCCCCGCACCCTGCGGAGGGGCTTGGCCAGGCGCTCTTGGAAGAAGCCCCCCCCGCGCCGCGCCCTTTCTCCTATGAACCAGCTCCCCCCCCGCCCCCCCGGAGTTCCCGCTAAACAAACCCCAGGGGCGCGCCGGAGCCTCCCCTCGCGGGTACCCGACACTTCCACCCGCGCCCGTCTCCCACACACAGTGAAACCTCCCTCGGTCCGGCGAGCAAGGTCCTGGCTTCCGGGAGACCCGCCGCCTCCCCCCCCCGGGAGCGATTCGCCTCGATACCACTGGGCAATCGGTGCTTGCCGGTGAGTCAATGGCCGGGTTGGGGCTGGGGACCAGCCCAGCGGTGTCCCGGGGCCCCGCCGCGCACTGGCTCCCGCCCCCAGGGGCTCAGGCGCGGGGACCCCGGAGTTTTCCTTCCTGAGCCCAGACTGGGCTCTGCTCCGCATCCCACAACGGCTCCGGGCTCCCACTCCGCTCTGCTCCGCATCCCACACCGGGTCTGGGCCCCCACTCCGCTCTGCTCCGCATCCCACACCGGCTCCGGGCAGGCTGGCGCCCGCGGGGCTCCGCCTCCTTTTCCCACCCCACGCGGTGCTGACCATCAATCCACCATCACTTGCAGTCGCAGCCAGCCGAGGTATGTCGCTGGAGGCGAGGGTCCCTCGGGCAGACCTCTGACGTGTGTAGCCCTAACAGACCCAGCCTGAGGTAGCAGCAGCGGCTGTTTCCCACGAGAGAGAGCGATTCCCGGGGCTGGGCGCTGGCGCTTGTGCCAGGATCCTGGCAAGGGGGAGGGCTGGGCTTTGCAGCTGGGACAAGCAGCGAAGCGGCAGCAGGAGTCAGTCCCTGAGCCGTGCCATGGGGCGCAGAACAGATACGGACAGATCAGCGTCCTCTGCGGGGACACGAGTCCCCTGGGAATCGGCCGGAGGGAAAGGGGCTTTTCACGCGAAAGTCACACGGCAGCGGTATTGCCGGCTCCACCGGACTGCTCTCCAACGAGCCCGATCCGGATCTCCCAGGCAGCAATAGAAGGGAAATGCCCGGGGAGCTGAACAGCCTCCCCTGCCCCTGGCGCGCAGAGAATTTCTCATCGCGGGAAGTTTATTTTGTTGTTGTTTTAAAAAACATCGAATTCAGGCGCGTGCAAGTTTTTCCTGGACCCTTCCCAAGCCCCTCGTGTGTCGGGGTCCGGCGGAACCAAAGGAACCCGCCCTCCTCTCCTGGAGCAGCGGAGCTGGCTCGGTCCCCGTTAGGCCGGGGTGCGCACGAGCCTGGCCGCACACCGAGACAGGCCGGGCCCGGGAGAGCGCACAAGCTCTTCGGGCGAGGGCAGAAGCCCATGGATTGAACCGGCTTGTTTTCTGGGCGGCGCCTTTCGGAACTTCCGAGGGGTTTGTCTGAACTTTGATCTCTCACGGACTTTCATTGAGTTTTGTTTAAATATCCCCCCCCCCATTTTCCTTCTTCTGGAGTGTAACCCCCCACAGCTAACCAGCAACCGTCCGGGAGTCTTGCTGTAGCGGCCAGGGAAAAGAGCCTGTTTCTCGGTGATCTGTAATAAAACCGCCATGCAGTCCGACTGGGAACTCTCCTGGATGCCCGGTTCTGGGATGATTGGTCACAGGTTTGTTTGCAGGGAGCTTTGAGAGCGGCTCTGCCTTTCGAGCAGATCAATGGAGGAGATGCCGAGACATTCATTTGATTTAGCGCAACCCCCC